>JZKD02S0190279.1:53037-101383 GCA_000966675.3 Picea glauca | reverse complement strand
CACAAACAAGAAGTTATAGAGGCATATATGAGGGGAGCAAGTCAAGTGACCAAGGATGAGTTCTGAGGCAAGCCAATATAGAACGCAAAGTTGCAAATACATGGAATATAAGTAGCCAAGAGGGGGACACATAAGGGGATTTTGGGGAAGTCTTTTCGTAGGTCTAGGTGAGGCATGCTATGAGGAAGAATTGAAATTCTATGTTTTCTTAGTGAAGTCTTGCAATAGATAAAAGACGGTGAGTCTGTGGTGGGTGCACATCTAGGGTGTACTAGAGGGATTGAAAAAGTCGTTGCGACATAGAGTCTTGGTGGGGTGAATCTGTGTATGAGTGTCTTGGTGAGGTGAGGTGAGTCATGCGACTCTACCCAAGATGTAAACTGAGTTATTAGTGCTCATATTGTAATTATTTCATAATAATAAGACTTAGTTAGGTGTTAGGCACGTCTTGTGCCACCCTCACTATATGTGTGGGTGTCTTTTGTTTGTTTCAAAAGTGTTCTATTTGTTTCGCATGTTCATGGATGTATGCTTAAATGACTAAGTGTTATGACTCGTAAAAAATTGTCTAATTATACAAGTGAGCTACACAGAGTAGGAGTGTGACTCACCTATAACCTAGAATAGAGTATGGGTATGCTCTAGGTGAAGAGGCGTAGTCCAGGAGAAGTATCCTTGGTGTTGCTATGTAGCCAAGTAAGAACCGTCGTGGTGTCACACACCCTCAATAGGTGTATGATAGCAAGATCTAGGTAGACATCCTTTGAGGTCGTGACAAGTATCTTAATAACATGTCTTAAAAAACTTTGACTAATGTTTGTCATCTTCTCCACATGTCATTGTTACCCATGAAAACATACCTTACTCATCTTATACACATGTTGATGTTACCCAAAAAACATATCTTACTACGAAGAAAGGGTAGTTTTCTTCAGCTCCATCCCCTACCCACACATGAAAATTCACAATAGATAAAAATGATAGGAATGAAATCCAAGATATAAATAATAATAAAAGTGTTGCAAGTTATAGTTTTTTGACATTATAAATGGTTGATGTTGCAAGTCTATATTTCAATAGGTTAAACTCATATGATTCCAATCTTTATTAGCATCTCAATTCACCTATCCTTCCACATCAATGGCATGTTATGTGTAAACTAACCTTTTTTATTTTACAGAAAATCTTGTGGATAAATCGAAGAGACGTGTAAATAATTTACGAAGAGATGTGTAAATAACTTATTACATAAAATAATTTAAAATAAACTTTATCAAAAGAAGAATTAATCTTTCTTCCCAGTCCATGTTACAGAAGAGTTAATCTTTCTTCCCTTGTCCATGTTACTACTACTTATAGGTGTTTATTTTTCACACTTTACAAATGACATCAAATAAGTAACAATTTATATCAAAACATTCTCATATATTCTTCACACTCTTCCAAACTTTCAACTTTTCTAGCTAAATTTATATGCTCCACCCCCAAACTTGTCATGTTGTTCAATGATGTCATAAATAAAATCATAGACTTCCTCTTCCAATCCTATTTCCCAATAGGAAGAAATAATTTCCCAAAACTTTATTTTTAAGTTGGAGTTTACCATTTCTTAAATTTTTTGTGTCTTAACACACCATTGACACACAAATATACATATATATTTTCAATGAAAAATTTGTAGTATCTCCCCCTTTTTCCCAAAATATTTGGATGGAGGGTGCCTCAACTACCAACCACATTAATAGCGACTAGTATCCACTTGACTAGATTTGTCCCTGTGATCTATGGTCTCCCCATTAACAACATGCTTGGGACACATGGTTCAACCAATTGAACTAGCCCTCAGGGTTTTCCATAATACTAATAATAATAATAATTAAATGCAAATGAATATATTACTGCATTTCGATTTGTATCTTTGTTCATATTGATATAGATTAGTATGTTCATGTCAAGATCATTATTTTTTGTGTATGCCAAATCAAATCTTAGTTCACATACGAATGTTTTTTTAACAAAAAATATATCCATGTAGATCATACAAGACAATAACTTGTTTAATATCTTTGATAAACTAGATGTCACTCAATATCTTGAATGCATCAATGAAGCGATATATCAATCCGCAAGGGATCTTAGATGGATTATTATTCCTTGAAAAGTCATTAGTGATTATGTCGACATTTGTTAAGACTCTTAAGAACACATACATATCTCATTGATGATGTGTTAATAGACATGGATCAATATTATTCTGATAGATGAATTATAGATATCAATCAAGTGGTCTTTACTCTTAATCTTTTACATCGTTCATTGAGGTGGCATTCACATTTTTTTTTATCGGTGTTAACCCTCATGCATATTATATTGATCGTGATTTTTTTCAATGTGTTAAGACATGAGAATCACACATCCCATTTTCAAAAGTAGTTCCAAGTTACCTTGCAAAGACACCCCCCACACACATGGCATCTTCAAGTATTTGGGAAAACATTGTGATATTTTCCTTCATTGTTTTCAGTTTTCCATGTGAGATGACCAACCATCAATGTGTGGAGATATCTTGAACCATCAAATTCTTTCACCCCCTAAGAGTCTACCTCAACAATGTTATAAACATTAAATTTAATAGAGTAGAGTATCCATAAGTTTAGTGGGGTCCATACGTTGATCGAGGTCCAATAGTTGTGAGGGAAGTTGTGGGGGTGGACCCCTATCTTGGATGAATTTAAAACTATTTCTTGAAAAAATATCTATGATAGTTCATAAAAGTGACTTTATGCGCATGTCATTGTTGTGTCATTACTAAAGGAATTAATATTAAAATAATATTTACATGTTTTTTAAAATATTTATCACAAAAACTTCTACATTTGGAAATAAACTTCTTTTTTTCAAATTTTAAATTCCACTTTATGACAATTTTATTGATCAATCACTAGTGTATTCAATTATCAACCTTTGGTCTGGTGTGTAAAATGAACTATTTTGGACACCACAGAAATTCATCAATGACATGGCACCATTTTGAACACATCACACCTCAAGAAAAAATATGAAGGTAAGGAACATGCCAAGGTATATGTGATAAGAAATTGTAAGTTTAAAGTGAATCCATGTAAAAGATGCATACCCCTAAAGTTGGTGTGCACGAGGACTAGGTCCTCTCCCCTAATACAAATATTCCAATAGGAAATAAATATAAAAAAGAAGAAGACGGTTGATGCTTTAGAAGCATGAATGTTTATTGCATTTATATGTCTCATGGTGAACTTTCACATAAAGTTGTGTCTTTATGTGATGTACCTTTTAATAAGTACATCAAAGAATAATATCATAGGTTCTATAATATATATTTATTATATTATTTAATATATGATTGATCTGTAAATTTCCATGGATATTCCATTGGAATAGTTCGTCACAATAGATCTTAAACTATTATGAAATCTTAGATTTTTTAAGTTTATTTTGTTATATCCCAGATTAGTTAATTACTAGATTTGTTTGAATTTATGAAATTAATTGAATATGAAAATGAAAGGTCGAGAAAAAATATACACACCATCCACGCAATTGAACACAAGATGTATCCTGGGAAACCCAATACAGGAGAAAACCTAGCTAGAAGGTGAGGCCTATGCTCTACTCTCTTTTCTTCAGTTATGGAAAGCAAGTACAAAGAAAGAGGCACTCAATATGGAGTTTCCTTTGACACTTTGGTCTGAATGGATGCTACAAAATCTTCTACCTCCTTTGATATTCTCTCAAAATACCACTCCTTGGATGCTTTTCTCAACTATGAAACAAGTACAATACAAAAGAATGGAACCCTTTCTCCTCCTAGCAACCCAATATTTAACATAGCCCGATAGTTATCTAGGGTTAGGTTTTTGACTTCCTCAAACCTCAATTAGTCATAAGGTTTGGACCTTATAGAATATTCTTGAAATTACACATGTGGCTATCCCCACATGTTTTGAGTAATGGGGGATGACGTGGAATCCATTCGTACCATGGTGGTAAACATGGTAGGTCAACTTATGAGAGGAATAACTTTCACATGTGAAATTTGATTGAGGTGATTATTTCACCATTGGAAAGGCCTTGGTGTGTTGAATATGGAATATTTCTTTAGAGTAGGTTTTCACCTAAAACAATTCCATTTGATGCCTCAAAATTGATCTGGAATATTTTAGACGGTATTTTGGACCCCAATTTTCCAAATTGGGACCTACCACTAAAACGGTTCCGCAAGATGATTCCTTCGATTTTTTCCACCTAGAAAGTATTGAGATATATGGCAAATTATATAATGATCCAATTCATATCAATGATGTTAATTTATTTTTTTTCCAGGTAACATGTCCTAGGAAAACCCCCCAAGTACTTCCCCTCATTCCAAGGAGGTACCTAGGGTAAATCCTAGATTCTTCAGGGAATAAGGTCGTGTCAACAACATGGCTCAAAGGTGTTACAAAAATATACTCATTATGAGCTCAACATGTCACTAATGGGAATAGAACCTAGGTGGGAAGGATAACACTCCATCCCACAACCACTTAGGTTGGACCTACTTAACAATATATGATGTTATTTTATATACATAACATTTACTCTTCCTTAAATATCATTTATTCTCAAATAAAGGGATGAATACATTAATCCAGACAACACTTTTTGGCAAGTGAGAGGGTGAAATACTAGTTTTTTTTTAACCTTGATAAAGCTAATTTAAAGTGCTTAATCAAGGTATTGATAGCTTGATTGAGGGTTCTTGACGAATAGGACACACCCTTGAATGAGCTATAGATATTGATTGAGAAGTAATATCTCTATTGAACTATGGAGCTTGATAGAGATTTATAGCTCGATCAAGGTCCATGTTTTTAATAAAACAACCAAAATGAGAAATGAGGCCCTTATTTCTATTTGCAACAACGAAGCATGGGAACCTTTATCGAGCTACTTTTCTTAACCCGTAGAGACCTTGTTTGAGCGTTTAATTAACCACCGATCAAGGTATTTTGAAAATCCTTGTTAGGAACTCAATCAATATTTATAACAACCCTCGATCGAGGGTTTAAAATCCTAAAATGTTGCCCCTTTGTTGTAGGATTTTTTGCAAATGCAACTTCCAGGGGGCGAAACCTCTTCATTGCTTTCATCTTAGGTTGTAGAGTTGATGCCAATGGATTCATTAGTGAATAGTCTATCCAATGGTATATCATTTTCACACTTTTGATTTCATATTATAAATTTATTTTATTTTATTTTAAAACTTGTAATTTTTTCCCATAGTTCTAAAGGCATCGGGAGAAAAATCAGTAGTGTAAAAACTACAAATGGGATCTACTACATTCTATGTAGACCATGCTCGTATATTTTGTTTTTGAAAAATATACATTGAACATTGAATTAGTTGATGGGAACAAAAGTCACTTCTTAACTTTTCCAAAAATTTGCAAGGACACGCATTTAATTAAATGAAAAATTGACACATTAAATGGCATTAATATTTTTTGAAAAAATATCATTAGGAAGACAACACAATTCCCTACAAATTGTATTTTAATTGTATGTCAAAATTCACAAGGAATGTATGAGTTTTGAGGGATTTAATTTAAAAAATATGTAAAATGACAAGTTTTCGTTGCCACATTTCATTAATAAGTGTTACCCTTCTTAATGGATTCACCCAAAAGTGTAATGAAGGTTATTACTAGTGAAATATTTATATCTCGTAGGATGAATCTTCTTTTGGATTTGTTATTTAATGAGGTACTCGGTTAATATTCTAGAGCCAAGTTTTTTTCTCTTTAGTGTTGAGGATTCCTTCGAGATATAAAATGAGTCTTTCGTCTTCATACAATATAGGAATTTTTTACTTTGTACTTTTTATAGTTGTCCCAAAACTTATTTTAAACAAGAAACATGAAAAAAATTGTTGATACAGATTTGGTTTGATAATTCCAAGGCATATGATACTTAGCTGATTATTTTGTTGACTTTGTATGGACCATAAACTTAGGAACCAATTTGTTCTTTTCTTGCCATTTGAGTGAAATTTTCTTGTATAGTTGAAGTCTCACAAACACTCAATCTCCTTCTTCAAAAAAAAATTCATATCTATGTTGATTTACTTGCTATTTCATATAATTATGGGTGGTCGCTAAGTTTCTTTGAGTATTTGACTAGCCTTATGATTTTCAGCTAAATTGTTTTCAACTATGGGAACCTTAATGTCAGTTAATGAATATTCCTTCCATTTTGGTGGTTCATAACCTTATCGGGTTTGAAAAGGTGTCAATTGGGAATATGTGTGGCAAGTAGACTTATACCACCATTATGTGAGATGTAACCATTGGAACCACTTGTTCTATTTATCAATAATGAAGCAAAGGTGGTAGGCTACAAGGCATTTGTTAACAATTTATCTTTTCCCATTTGTTTGAGGGTGGTAAGATATGATCATGTTAATAGATTTTTCAATTTGTTTGCAAAACTCTTTCCAAAATATACCTTTAAACCTAACATCCCTATCACTAAAAGTGACCTTAGTAAAACCATGCAATGTATAAATAATTTTGCAAAAGGAATCAACAATCTATTTTCCTGATTCTATTTTCTTTATGCCTATGAAATTCACATACTAATTTATTAATCTATCAACCACCATGAATATTTTTTCCTTCCTATCTGACATGGGTAACCCTATAATAAAATCCATCGAGATTTCTTCCCTCTTTTGAACTGGAATATGTAGAGGGTGGTGTAACCTTGGTAATTAAATGTTTTCACTCTTATTCCTTTAGCATACGTCACATTCTGCTACATATTTCTGAATTTCTTTATCCATCCCCTTCTAGTAAAATAATTGACTAGTGTTATAGTAAGTTTTGAAAGAACCTATGTCATACAATGACAGAATCATGGGATTCTCTTAATACATTTGATTTAAATTTTGAAGATGAATCTAGGTAAATTATTTTCTTGTACCAAAGAATATCATTTTTCCATTTAAATTTTGGATTTTGACCAATGTTGTCGATTATGGTTTAGGGGCCTTGACGTGTTTGGCACAGATGTCATCTAACCAATCATGAACCACAACTGATGTTGTGTATGACACCACATATTCATCCTGTCATGATAGTGCATCCACTACTAAGTTGTCCTTCCCCTTTTTGTTTAATATCTCTAGATCAAATGTGAAACTATATCCACTTTTGATGCTTTGTGGATAATTTATTTTGTTGTAATAGGTATTGAAGATTGTTTTGGTTAGTATGTATTAATAAATTTCTTCGTAGAGGATATTGACACCATTTCCATAATGCAAGTATGATAGCGAGCATCTATTTATTGTATGTATATTTTGAAATTTCTATTTTGTTGAGCTTTCATTTATCAAATGAGATTGGCTAGCCTTTGTGCACAAATACTGCTTCAATTTCAAATCCTAAAGCATCACCATTTATGACAAAGGGTTTGGTAAAATCTGGAGTTGTTAACATTGGTGATAAAGACATAATTTTCTTCAATCAATCAAAACATTCTTCTGCTTTTCTATTTCATTTCTTTGAATTTTCCTTTAATTGATTTGAGAGTTATGGTATTGCATGAGCATAGTTCTTTATAAACCTTCGGTAGTACCTTGTTAAGCCCAAAAGACCTCTTAAGTTGAATATATTTTTGGGTATTGGCCATTTTGTGATTGCCTTGATTTTGTTGGGATGTACCCTAACTCCCTCTTCTAGATAATATGACTAGGGTATTCTATTTCTTCATTATCAACTGTGTATTTTGACATTTTTGCACAAAAGTGAATTTGTTTCTCTAAAGTGTATAGTGTGTGTCCTAGGAGCTTGAGGGTTCTCTACATGTTTTGGTTGTATGCGAGGATTTCATAAAAAAACGATGCACACAAACTTCCTTATGGAGTTTTGGGAAAGTTCATTAATTGCTACTTGAAAAGTTGTAGGAGCATTAGTTAACCAAACGACATTACCTAAGAACTCATAATGTCCTTCATGAGTTCTGAAAGTGGTTTTTGCAATATCTTCCAATTTACATGGATTTGATAATACCATGGTCACCTCTATATAATTTTGAAAAATATTTGTCTCCATAAAGTTCATCTAGAATTTCATCTATGAGTGGGATGGGAAATTTTTTCATTATCGTTATCTTGTTTAACTCTCAATAATCTACACACAAAAAGATCCATCCTTTTTGTGCACTAGAAAAACAAGTGTTGCATAAGGGATTTTTCTTATTGTAATAAATCCACATCTCAAAAGATCATGAATCAACCTTTCTATCTTCATTTTATGATGATGTCGATATTTGTATGGATTAACATTGACATGTGTTGAGTTTGGTTTTACCTCAATAACATGTTCAATTCCCCTTTATGGTGTCAACTCCATAGATAGGTATTGGATTAGCTTTTCATGTTTTTGGAATAATTCTTGTATATTTGGATGCTTGGAACAAAATAGTTATGATGTTAGGATCTTTGTTTGATAATGTTTTTCCACATATGCAGGTGCTCCTTTATAAGTTAATTTCTCCATTTTCTATGAGGATATATTTTTGGTGGTTTGTAACATATACACCCAATGTTTTTCCATTAAACCCCTAAGAATATCTCAACTCCATCTAAGGGGGCTATGTATAATCTAGTTTCTAAGTTAAAATCTTGTATGTGTAACTTTACCTTGTGGCATTTTCCTACACCATCAATATTTTTTCCACTTGCCACCATAACCTTTATATCTATAGATGCATATACAAATAGATTTAATATATTTGTGATATTACTACCTATAAATTTATGGGCATTGTCAAAATATATAGGTATGGTGACATTATTCCTTTTTACATGTCCCCTTAGTGCGAATGTTTGAGGTTGTATGATGCATGTTATGGTAGCTAGAGATATTATGGGCATTGTTTCTTATGAATATGTACTTGTGTTACTATTTTCCTCCTTGTTTTCCTCTTCTTTAGAATAATTGATGAAAGTATCTTATTTTTCTTTTACCCTTGCTTAACTTTTATACAACTTTTCATGGTTGAATTTGTATCTCGACGACCACTTATCTCTACAATTTTGACATTTTATCACCCACTTATTACTTGCATTCTAACTTTTTTATTTGTCGTCCTCTCTTTGGTGGGGTGGTATATATTTATCTTTTCAATGGAATATTTGTTTAACTTTTTTGGAAAATATTTATGTGAATTTTATTGAGTCCTAAATTATGTCTTTGGTCCTTGATTTTATTTTCAACTACTTTCATTGCATATTTGGCCTTGACAATATTTTGAGGTTTCCATATTTTAATTCATTGCGGATGTAAGGCTTCAATCTTGTGATGATAATTTTCGGTAATTGCTCATCTTTGAGTTCAAGGAGTCTTGTTGCAAGGACCTCCAATTTGTGAGTATATTTTCTTACGGTTCTTGTTTGGTATAAGGAATTGGACTTGGTATAAAGTTCATCTTCTTATTTATCATGAATCCTTTTTAATAATTCATCAGTGAATGTCTTCAAGTGTGTTGAGAGCCCATTACATTTCTTGGACAACCATAAGAACCGATCATAATTCTTTCCTTCTAAATAATTTGAATCTATCATTATTATTTCCTTTTGGCCAAAAGGAGTTTATGATTAAAAGTTCCCTTCCATTTTATTAATCTAAACACTAACATATCTATTGTATTTTCCATCATATTTCAATGGCTCTTTAATTTATTGTAGTCCATATCTTGATTTCTTAAATTGCTTGTGAATGTTCAGTTTGTTGTTTCTAATGGACCATGATTTCAAAATGTCTCGCGTGGAAATTCTTCTAGTTTCTTGCCTATTTTAGCAAACATGATGTCATTATTGTTGTGTGTGGATTTTGTGGTCTGCATCTCTTTCTCTCTTATTGGTAATTGTAATTTTTCTCCTCTTTCTATCATCATTTTTTATTTCTTTCCCAATTATTGTTTCCTCCTGTAAGTCCTTTTGCTCCAAGTTCTAATTCCACTAAGTTAGGATTTGAGTGAGTTTATTTCCTCTTTGACCTCCTTATTGACATGAGCGTTGGTTCTCATCTTCTTATGCCTTGTAGACTCCAAATTTCTTTACTTTATTCTTCTAATTATTGATTGTACAAACAACATTGGTGCAAAGTGTACATGTGATGTGACCCGATGCTTTGATACCAATGTTATAAACATTAAAGTTTATAATGAAAATATTTCAATAGGAAATAAATAAACATATATATAGGATTATTGATCATTTACAAGCATGATGTTTATTTCATTTGTATCCCTTCTTGTGACCTTTCACATATATAGTTCCTTTAGTATTAATATGGTACAAAAAAGTGTACAATATTGATCAACATCTTTGGCCTACGAATAGGGAAACTAGAACCACAGGTATAGTAGAAAATAAAATCATATGTTCTATCAATTGAAATGACACAATTCAACTGAAAAAATTGGAAAGACTGACATAAATATTTTTTAATCCTATCATACTCTATTAATTGATAAAAAAATATCAGAGGAAGAGAGAGGGATTGGTACCTTTTGTCAACAGAGAATATAAACTGGAAAATAAGATTAATATTGAGAGTCATTAGGGGGATGTGGACCCACCTTCTCTGTAGTCTTCTACTCAGGTTCTTTGTCGACCATAATAGGATCAGATGTAGAAGTTCCATGTATATGATCAGGATCATCATGGTGTGTAAGAGCCTCTAAGTGATGCCCTGGTGGATCCTCAAGGAATTCCAATTAGCAAACTTTTCTATAGAAAATGTCAAACTTCTTCTCTAGGCATTGTAGGTTGTTCTATAGAGAAGAGTGTGGGTCACCTTGCTCCTCTACAATTTGAGAAATGAAAAATTTGTTGAGCCAATAAATTTTTGTGAGCCTTGCAATTTTGGTGTCCCTAGTTAGGAAAAAACCAGGGTCATACACCCATTCCTTGAATTTCACTTGTATTTGTTCCTTGGAAACTTGTTGACATTTCCACTGAATTTTCTTCTCCATATCTTGAATTTATTTTTTAATATCCTTAGAGAAATGTATCTCATAGGCATGACCACTCAAAATACATATTTTTGGGCGTGGGTGGTGTGAAGGGAGTGGTTTACTAGTGGGTTGAGACCCAGGGGGAGCAATACAGTGCTTGCGGGAGCTTCTACAACTACTAGAAGCTCTTGGGGTTATGGTGGTTGGCTTCATGGTGGAACAATTGTAATATCCCCACTAAAATCCCTAGTTTAATTAATGATTAATGTGTTGGAGAAATTTCTATTTTTTCCACACTAGTTCAGTGGGAGTAACACTAGTTCAATGGGAGTTAACTGACTAGTTCTATTTTAGACTTTCTAATCTTAGACCTCCCAGCCTTAGACCACACTTTTCATCACTCTCAATAGTGAGTCACCCCCGAACTGGGACTAAACTCCACATGGGTAAATGGATTCCTAACTAGGCTAAAGTCTCATAGAACACGAAAAGAATCCATCTTAGGTGCCAACTCAAACTAACAACTTACATTCTCTCATTCCCCACATGTATGTCCCACCCAGGAAGTGTGCCCATTCTCTACTCAATAGTCCTTTGGCAGCCCCACTTCCTTTCCGGGCTTCAGCAACAGGCCGGACAAGAAGTCTCAGAAATATTAATATAATATTCTTTTTTGGATTAAGCTCCCTAGCTTAGCCCTTTTTCCTTAACTTTTAGGCCCCTCCCTTTCCCTAACCATTGGAGTTTAGTCCCCCATATCTTTTATCATGGTCGGTCTACGCGCAGCAATGTATTTTATATTAATTATGAGACATATACAAAAATAGGCACACTAGCCTTTAACATCTAGTCTCTCCAGCCTAATCAAAACATAAGCATCTCCACAAGGGCTCGTTGGCCTCAATATCACGCGCACTTAAGATTCTATGTGCAGTACCCTGGAATGTGCACTCTTCATCATTTTACTGTGCAGTACATGTGTGCACTATGCCATGAAATGTGCATACAAAAATGATATCAAAATAGTTCAACATCTTAAGTACATTTTCATTTAAATTACAATTGGGTTCGACCTAGGGATATTACAATCCCCTCCCCTTATTTATGCACTATCCTCAGTGCATCATGTACCCATATACAACAAAATTTCAAAAATCCTCAAAAAGATGTAGGTATTCTACCCACATTGCATCCTCATGCTCCCAAGTAGCATCCTCAGGACCGTACCAGGTCCATTGGACCTTTACAAGCCCTATGGCTCGATTCCGGAGATATTTGATTTTCCGGTCCAGAATGTGTGCCGGATGCAATTGAAAAGCGCCTTCTTGCTCCACCTGAATCACATTTCAATCAATAACATGATTAGCATCAGGTATATATTTCTTGATTAATGATACATGGAATACATTATGAACAGACATATATGCAGGCAATGCAATCATATAAGCTACTAGACCAATCCTCTCTAGGATTTCAAATGGCCCACAATAGCGAGCTGCCAACTTTGAACAATTTCCCAACTTCAAGGAACTTATGTTGTCTTTCACTTTCAAGAATACATTGATCAAAAAGATCATCAATCCTTGGCAGAGGATACTTGTTCTTAACAGACACTTTATTCATCTGTCTGAAATCAATGCACAATATTAATGTTCCATCTTTCTTCTTCACAAACAAGACTGGGGCACCCCAAGGTGACACACTTGGGCGTATATACCCCTTCTTCAAAAGTTCTTCAAGCTGCATTTGCAACTCCTTCAACTCTGGTGTACTCATTCTGTAAGGAGTCTTTGACACTGGAGTTTCTCTAGGCATTAGATTTATAGAAAAATCAATATCTCTCTTTGGGGGTAGTCCTGGTACCTCCTTGAACACATCTTCAAAATCTTCCAGGACTTCATGATCTTCCAAGTTTGGCACCTTATCTTTAGGTGTCTCTTCCATATGTGTTGTAAATATTTGACACCCTTTTATGTAACATTTCTTCAGCTGCAAAGATGAAATTTCTCTGATGGTTACTGCCCTGGGAATTCCCTGCACTTTCCTTAGGGTCCCTTCCTCATCCAAGAAAGTAAATTCCTTGTTATGACAGTCTAGGATGGCATGATGTTGGTCCAACCAATCCATCCCAATTAGACAGTCATAGGAATTACCTAAAGGCAAGATGTTCAAATCTGCCCTGGTGTTCATTCCATTCATGTCCATAAGACATGACTTAACCATCTCATTAACTTTTCTTTTGGCTCATGTAACCAGCTGCACCAACCAAGATTTCTCATGCTTGCTTCTTGGAAAATGCAAACTTTCCACCATCTTAGGATCTATATAACTATGACTAGCTCCTGAATCAATTAAAATAACAATGGTTTGGTTGTTGATCATACCTTCCACTTCAATAATATGTGACTGATACTCTGCTTTCTTGTTGTCAAGGGCTGCATAGATCCTTGGCACATTTCTTCCCATGTCCTCCATTGTTTCATCTTGTTGTACATTGTGAACAGTCCTCCCTTTTTCACCTATGTGAGGAAAATCTCTGAACATATGATCTCCTTTACAAACCCAACATTGAATAGGTGGTTGCCTTGGCCTTTGACCCCTTGTTTCAATCATTCTGGGCTCTCTAGGATTTTGTTGTCCCTATGGATTATTTATAAAGAATGGTGGCTTAGATCCCTTCTTCCTCTGATCCACCTTGAATTTATTTTTGTCTTCCCAAGATTTTTGGAAAGTTGGCCTTGCTTTCTGTCGATCATATAGGCATTTAGCTCGCCTTATGGTCTCCTCCAACATCTTTGGATCATCATACTATATTTTTTCACTGTATTTTTTCACTGATGAAGGATGGCAATCCACTCAAATACCTCTGAATCTTATTTGTCTCATCCTTGATGAAAGAGACATACTTCATCAATTATAAAAACCTTCTCTCATATTCATCTATGGTCATACTCTCAAGCTTGAGTTCAAAGAACTCTTTCATTTTCTTGTCATAGTATCTCTTAGTCAAGTATTTATTCTCAAAATAGTTCTTGAATTCCCTCCAAGTAACACTTTTCTCTTTGATGTGTTACACCTGCACAAGATGATCCCACCACATGGATTTCATTCCCTTGAGTTGATAGACAAAAATTCTACCTTCTGCATGAGAAGAATAATTATGCAATTGAAAATACTTTCTCATGCCCAACAATCATGTCTCTGCATATTCATCCTTCTTGTGCTCACCATCAAATGTAGGAGGTTTGATTTTGTTCATTTCTCCTCATAGCTCATCCAACCCAGACCTCTTATGTTTCCTGACAGAGGATGGAATTGAGATGTTGTGTGATCTCTTATTGGAATGCCTCGAGGAGTGATGGTGATGTATGCTAACACTTATTTCTCTTCTTTTCTCATCAGAAGACTTGCGACTTCTTGATTTGCTTGAGCCACTCTCCTTATCCAATTTATTTTCAATTTGGTTCAAGCTCTGCAATAACTTCATGTTGAAGTCATCATGTTGCTCCTTGGCTCTCATAATCCTTTCATTATAAGCTTTATGGATTTGGAAACCCTTCTGCAAATTTTAATGGTCTCTGCCATATTCATGTTTTCATCCCTTCCTTCTCCATGTCCATTGGAGTTTGTTCCTTCAATGCCCAAATGGACATCTACCCCTCTAATCCCATATTCTTGACTGTAATTCCCTTGTGACTCTTCCATTACTCTAGACTCTAAGATGATCTTGAACCGATCTAATTTTTGTTAACTCTGCAAAATGTGTAGCCAACAAAACTTTGTCAGGCTAATTGTTTCAACAATTTCGTGAAAATATGAACCTTTTTGGTTCAATAATATATATTAGAATTCTTTCTTCTGATTTCCTGGAAAATTGAATTCCCCAATCAATTTTCTGTGTGGATATTTATATTTCACTTTCCAACACCTTTCTAATGCATGCTCCCATGCTCAATTTTGAGTCTTGAGCAGAAAGTTATGGTTATTTGAAAATTGCCCATTAACTTTTCTATTCACTTCAACTAGGCACAATTTTGCGTTGTAATTATGAATTTTTGCACCTACTCCATTGGATTTTTCATAGGATCTCAATTGGGTTTCCTCGTATACATATTATGGACAGTTTTTCCAAGTTTCACTTCATTCTGGGTTCTGGGATGCTAGTTACAACCTGCTGAAATTCTAGGCCAATTTGTGTTTTGGTCTAGAATGCTACAGGTACATTCTTTGCCATATTAAACATATGTATCATGCCTAGAAATTTAATTCATCTCTGGGAATGTCTTCTATGGTTCCATAGCTTATCATTGACTGCTCCTGCGCTTCAATCTTATTCCCGAGCAGAAATTTATGGCTCTTTGAATTTAGATGGATCTTAAAATTTACCCTTCACTGTTTGTGTTGTAACTTTCTCATAAAAGCTTTGTTTGACGAACGGTTTACACCATTAGAAATCTCTCAGCGAGATGTTTTATTTGAGTTGCAGAAATAGAGTGTCTCTTTTGTACACCTTTGACTCGTGGTTTTTGAGTTGCTAAAAACGCTCTTAAGGCCCTCAAAAACGCGTTGCAAAAAGATGGCGTTCAAATGATATAAACCATCGCAGAAAATCACTGGTTTCATGTTGTTGTTCACCCTTCAAACAACTTCGCATGCACAAATTTCAACCTGTAAACCCATATTCACCATGCGTAGCAACAACATAGGGTAAATCGTGCTTCGCGCACTTTAAAATCACTGTGTATCACTTCTTTGTTACGCCAATAACTGCGCACTATTTTTGTGTCGCACGCTAATATCTACCACTCACAGTTTTGGTTCTTTCCCTATTACCTATTGTGCGTAGTTTTTGTATGGCGCGTTGATATTCCACATGCAGTGTACTCTACGCGCTGCACCATGCCAGAGTTTAGTACGTCTCCACCACGCACTAAAACTCTATGCGCACCACTAACTAAATTGTTGCGCGACAACATATACCCCCATTGTGCGCGCACCAACAAAACTCCTTTGTGCTATGCCAACACTGCGCACACCATGCATGTCATTATTACGTGTGTGCACACTGCGCAATGCTAAATTTATCGCATAGTCCTCTACACCAACATTTTTTCGCGCGGTGCCGAAATTTAGCACGCACACCCGCACACTAACATTTTTCCGCGCGGCACCAAAATTTACCGCGCGCACCAGCATGCCAATATCTTGTCGTGCAGTGCCGACTTTTACCTATCACAAGCTTTTCACTACGCATCATACATTTTAGTGCGCCCACCTGTGCACATCATTTATATGCACATCAATTCCTTGTGAATTCTGCTGCAGAAATTGAGGCTTTTGCTTAACGTTTTCCCCAATTTACCATAGACATTATAAAACTATGAAATTCGTTCAATTTAACCCCAATAACACCAATTCAACCTATGCAACAACAAATCGTTGTAAGTTGACATTTCTGGAATGAATTTATCCAAAATCAATTCGCGAATTGAGAATTTTAACCACTAAACTCGCTCCATCTATCATGGCTTCACTGTAACTTCAAATTCGACCCATTCTAGATCCGAATTTGCTAGAACAAATATTAAATCGGGAATATCTCATCACTTGTCCAAATTTCTCCATTTTCTCATGAATTTAACAATAGAAATTAGGGATTTTCCCAAATTCCACCCAATTGTTGTTACTTTTTACCATGGACTCTCTACAAACTGAAATTTGGCCACTTCGAAATAAATTCTCTATGACATTTCACTTCAACTCAACTTTCTCGGCCCATCCAAGCTTAGCGTTGAAAACTGAAGCTCTGGTACCATGTTGTAACATCCCCGGCCATCCATGTCGGGCCACGCTATGCCAGAGAACTCTTACTGTTCTCTCTCTCTGCGGAACATACTATAACATACCCAGCATCCAACTGAGCTATGCCACATAAATTTTTTGAACTACATGCAATTATAATATATACACACAGAACTCTTGCGGAAGCATTATATATAAAACGTAAACATACAAATACATCTGTAAATACATGGATTCACACTGAAATAATAGTAAACGTATGCATGCAGCATATACAGGCAATACCCATAAAAATAAACACAGTTATAACCACACATATGATAACCCATCAAATAAGCACGTAAATAACAATGCAACATGTAAATTTATCACAGAATTGACACTTATATTGGTAATAATGTCACCAACTGCATGTATACCTTCCACAAACCTCCCAGCCTTAGACCACATTGTTCATCACTCTCAACAGTGAGTCACCCCCGAGTTGAGACTAAACTCCACACGGGTAAAGGGATTCCTAACCAAGCTAAAGGCTCATAGACAACAGAAAGACTCCATCTCAGGTGCCAACTCAAACTAACAACCTATAGTCTTGCATTCCCCACATGTCTGTCCCACCCAGGAAGTGTGCCCCTTCTCTACTCAACAGTCCTTCGTCTGCCCCACTTCCTTTCTGGGCTTCAACAACGGGCCAGACAGGAAGTCTCAGAGCATTGTAGCTATAGTTCAACACCTTCAGGAAATCAATCCCCAACAATTCTCTCACCCAGAGAATTGCTCACGGGCCTGAAAACTCGCTTCTTCGGTCCAGCTCCCAAGCTAAACAAATACACCAACAGAAAAATGGCTATGCATACAAGTTCAGGTACAATCATGAAGATACAAAGGATAGCTCAATGGGTGTGTGCATTCTCAGGGATGATTGACTGGATGACTGAATGATGGAAGGAATCATGGGAAGAATGATGGAAATGAACTAAGTCCCAACAATATGTATGCATGTCCCCAACTTGACACTTGTCATGTTGGGAGCTACTTTGGCCCACTTGTCCCCAACTTTAGAACTTAGGATAAAATAATTATCCATACTTTATATTTAAGAAATATTAATATAATATTCCTTTTTAGCTTAAGCTCCCTATCTTAGCCCTTTTTCCTTAAATTTTAGGCCCCTCACTTTCCCTAACCAGTGGAGTTTAGTCCCCCATCTCTTTTATCATGGTCGGACTACACGCAACGATGTATTTTATATTAATTATGAGACATATACAAAAATAGGTGCACTAGACTTTAACATCTAGGCTCTCTGGCCTAATCAAAACATAAGCATATACATAAGGGCTCGTTTTCCTCAATATCACATGCACTTAATATGTTGCGGGCGGTATCCTGGAATGTGCACACTTCATCATTTTATCGCGCAATACATGTGTGCATTATGACATGAAATGTGCATACAAAAATGATATCAAAACAACTCACCAGCTTAAGTACATTTTCATTTACATTACAATTGGGTTCGACCTAGAGATATTACATTGACTCTCATTCTTCATTGTGTATCTCTCTTCATTTTCTTGATAAGCTTGGTTTGTGTATGCTTTAGCTAGGTCTCCTGTCCATGTTTCCATGAAACACTGACATGGTATTAGATTCGAGTTTCTTGGAGAAACCCAGACAATCCAGAGAAGAGAAAAAGCGTCCTTAAGTAAACCTAGTTTTCGCAATCGTCGTGGCTTATCCCTATCGAAAGGTGCAATGATTGGAATTGTCACGGCCTATCCCTGTCGAAGGGTACGACGGTCACTCTTAGACTTAAGAAAAAAAAAATTTACAGGCATCATCGCATCCTATACACAGCCAAGGTGCGACGTCGTCGCACTTTTTTATTCATCTGGGGTGCGACGATTAAGTTTTTCACAATCGTCGCACTATGTCCTTCATTAGGGTGTGACGAGTTAGCATCGTCGCACTTTATCCTTCTCTAGGGTACGACGATTCAGCAACCCTCCAAAAATTGGTTTCTCTAGTAAAATTGTGATATCTCGAAATCCGCGATCTGACTCGGGCTAAAAATTTTACCAGAGACGTATAACATAGGGATTCTCATGATCACCAAAAATCTCCAAAACTCACATCATGTTTTAGGGGATATAATTGTTTTATCATATCTATATCTACCATAGCATCGTCAGTCATATTTTAGAATCCGCGATCTAGGTTTTCAGGATCTTTTCATAATCAATAGCAGGATGAAGGAAATGCAACTTATTCAATCAAGTCTAGTGATAATAATCACATCGTACAACTATTTTTAATGGAATTCAAAGGCCGCATTCCAACTCAAAAGAAAAGGATTGTATAATTTGGCGATGGCGATAGAAACAGAACCTACATCAGCGCTTGAGAAGACCACAAGGGAGAACCGTAAGGATGAGGCCACATGACTACTTCTTGATTTAATCTCCATTAATTTATGGTTTCATGTTGTTGCATGCAAGACTCCAAACGAGATCTTGACCACCCTGGAAGGACTCTTTGGAATGAAGGATGAGATGTGAGTTCATATGCTTGAGGTAGAGTTGAATACCTTAGACCCTAAAAGTTTTGATAATATACATGATTACTTTACGAAATTTAAATCTTTGATTTTTATCTTAGGTGAATGTGGCATTGACAAGTCTACACAAGAGAAACAACTTATTATAACAATCTTGGCCAAGCTAGAACCAGAATACGTTGTATATGTCTCCAATTTCCATTTTGGTAGATGTCTTTTGGGAAAAAATTGGAAAATGCCTATGTTGGCTCAGTTCATTGAGTCTCTTACACAAGAGCAGACAAAACTCATACAGATGGGACTCATGAAAGATCCCAAAGAACATGCACTCACCATGCATTATGGAAAATGGTCATCCATACAGAACGGGAAGGAGGTATATTCCAAACCCTTTAATGATTCTTTAGGTTCCAAAGACCCTTCAGATTCCAAGAAGAAGAAGAAGGGAAAGCAATGCACTTACTACAATAAACTGAATCATGAAGAATCCACATGCATGAAGAAACAGATTGATCTTATGGCACATGCACTTCATTAGAACAACCTTGGAAACTTCATTCCATAGGGAGTCAAGAAGCAGAAGGAATAATAGTATGCTCCTAAGAAAGGTAATCATCATGCTCTAGTCGCAATTAATTCCTCATCTGATTCATGGATTATAGATTCTGGTGCATCCCATCATATGGAAGAAAAAGAGGAAGTTTTATCTTCTTTGAGTCCATGCTCAAGACCCCCTATTCTCATGGGGGATGATACTCCAGTAGCAATAGCACGAGAAGGGAGAGTGGAACTACACAATGGCAGTTTTGAGAATGTTTTATATGTTCCAAAGCTTTCTATGAATCGTCTCTTAGTTTATCAGATCACTTAGAAAGGTAAAAAGGTTAAATTTACATCAAATTCAGTTTCAGTAATTTCCATGCATGACAATTCCATTATTTCAATTGGTGAGGTGGATCACAAGTCAAGGTTGTATAAATTCACTAAGTTTTCTAACGATGACTCATCTTTTATACTTACACATAAGGAGAGTACTTTGCATGCACCTCCAATGCAACATGCATATACTCTTGTGCTTCCATCAGTTTCAGACATCAGAGATGATTCCATACACTCAGATTATGTACATGGAAATAAGAAGGTAGTACATCTAGATAAGAAGCCAACGATGAAGCTTCGGCAGATGCCCAAGAAGGCACATTTCACACTTCAGGAAGCAAGAAACCTTGCAAGGAATCCATTGGATTCAAGGAGGACTCAATCTCATCATGAGGAGCCTTCTCATGTATTTTCATCTTTAGAACATGTGATGCCCATGCATTTCTATATGGTTCAATCTACTGATCCACAAAACTACAATAGGGTTGTGGTAAATCCATTATGGCAAGAAGCCATGTAGAAGGAGTATGACTCACTCCTATAGTACCAGAGTTGGAATCTGGTTCCACTTCCACTAGAAAGAAATATTTTTAGGTGCAGATGGGTCCACAGGATCAAGAGGTACAAGGCCCAACAGGTTTCCAAAGGACTTCATTAGATCCATAAATATTTCTACATCTTCACAAAGACTTTCAGTGAGCAGAAGTTTCAGACTTTGTGGGATCGTCTTCTAGTGAAGAACACATTTGCCTAACAATTGCCATTTTATTATTTTGATACATCGTCTTTTGAGGGGCGGTTTTGTTCCCACATGGTTTTCCCTCTTTCCTCTTTTTTATTCAGTGTTCGTTAGTTGCATTGTACATGAGTACCTAAAATGGCCTACTAGACGGGACTCATTTTTTACTCCATAGTGATGTTCAGGGGGGGTGTTGGAGAAATTTCTATTTTCGGCACACTAGTTCAGTGGGAGTAACACTAGTTCAGTGGGAGTTAACTGACTAGTTCTATTTTAGACTTTCTAATCTTATACCACCACTATTATGCATGCATTCCTAATTATAGGATGTCATTTCCCATAAGAGTGAAGATCACTCACTCATTGATTAGATCATAATATGCATCGATTCTCAGTCATCATTTTGTATCTCTCTTCCTTTTCTTGATAATATTTGTTTGTGTATGATTTAGCTAGGTCTCGTGTGCAGGTTTCAATGAAACACTGACATAATGTATATATAATATGTGGCTATGACCAAGCGATGTGATATGTGAATTGTATTTCTATGTTAATAATAAAATGTGATGTTAGTAGCTAAGGAGACATGGACAAAGATGTGGGCTGAATTAATCCACAAGAGAGGGGAGGGTCTAAGAGAATGGCCAAGAGGGGTCCAAGGGGTAATTACCCATGTATATTAATTCAACCCATTTTCCTAAATTTTTCTATTGGTATATGAACCTTCTAATTTCTGATTGAGTGCTCCCAAAGCCAATCATTGAATACATGTAAGAGGGTGGGTGTGAGTGGTCACATCCCATAGTTATTGGGAACATGGGGGTTTACAATCAACTTGGAGAATTTTGTGAGTCGATCAAGCAAGCCAAAGGAGAGGAAATTCATATGGGTAGCTACAACAATTTTACACAATCAGTTTTTGGGGCATGAACAACAAGTAGAGAGCAAGAAAGAGAGCTTGGATATGGAACATCCATGAAGAGAGAATTCTAGAGCATTCTAGAGGGTTTTGGAGCTAAATATTGAAGAGTCAGGTTGTCATTTCTGAAGAGTGAACTCTTGTGTGAGTTGCACTACAACACAAGTGTTTGTTGTTGTTTGCTGGTAGTTTTTCCTAGAAGTAAGTTCCCTTGAGTTCCCATCTGAGATATTCCTGGCTACTTATTCTAGAGAGACCCTGATAAATGAATGGGATGCCTGAGGGACTTAATTCAATGAAGGGGTACATTCCTTGGGTTGGGCAGGTCAAGAGGAAGATAGCTGGTGGAAAATCAGGATAGTTGTAGGACAATATCAGTGGGTTGTGGGATTTTTGAGCTATGAGTGGATGGTGAGAGACCACCCTCTTTTGTGGATTACTATCCTCAGTTTAGAGGTGAATTGTTTTTTATATTTGGAACAATAGGTATATGTTTGGATGGAATGTTTTTCCTAAGCAACTAGTTGCACAAGTAATTTTAAAGATAAGTATGTTATATGTTTTCTTTCTTGTATTTATGAGTTAAATTGTTGTGCATGAACTCTGTGTATTTGAGAAGGATGTATATGTTGCTATGTTGGTTTATTAGTTGCATTTCATGTATTTTTTAGCATGTTGTAGATGCATCTAATTTATGGTAATATACAACAGTTAAATATGTATGTAAATCGTAGCTGAAAGCTACAAGAAATTGAATTAGATAGCAATTTTTTTTAATTTTAAGAGTTTTCTGCACTATAATGTTCCTTAGTTGGGTTGTGGGACATTACAATAGGGTATCAGAGAATTTGGTTCAAACATCAGGACTGTATGGGTGTCGAACAAGTGCGAGTTTGAAAATTTTGTTGTTGTGTATTTTGTTTGTGACGAATTTGGGGAAAAACAAATAGTGAAATCCCCAAATTCATGAGCAAAATCTGAGTTGAAATGACTCATGAATATGTAAGATAGGTTCAATGGAGTAGATCCTCATATTTACAGAGTTAAATTCGACCTGGAAGGTCAAAATTAGAGTTTTAATGGTTTTTGTAGTGTTTTGCAGAGTTCAGTGAATTGACGATCAAGATCACTTTTGATATTGAGATCGATGGTTGAGATTCATCATGATAAATTTAAAAAATTCGTAAGGTTTCGGTGATTTGAAAGGTTGAATAAATCAATAGCTGAGATTCATTTCGGTGGTTGGGAAAACGGATCATATCGATGGTCTGTATTCATTTCGGTTGTTTGGAATTTGGAGCATAATCAATGGTCAAGATCATCTTCAGTGAGAGATCGACAACCCAGATTCACCTAGGCTTTTGTCGAAATTTCTAAGTGTTGAAGTTCACTAAGAGAAATCATCGACGATCGATGGTTGGATTAGCCGAATTGGAAAAGAGTTTGGTTTGGTCGCCATGGAAATAATCAATGTTTGATGGGACAGTGGTCAGGCGACGACCAGATTCGGTGAAGTTTTTTCAGTTGCCAACGAAAATTTTTGCATCGGTTGATTTGACGAAATGTTTCAGTCGAACAATATAAGAGATTTATGGGCCAATGGGCTGATGGTTGGGAATCAATTGAATTGGTGAAGTGTTATGATGATCCAAGACAAATGGTCAATGGGAGATGGAGAAAATAGGGTGTTGATGTGTCATCCCATATCATCATCCATGTGTCAATCCATGCCAACATGCACATGTCATGTCACGTCAATAGTTTCCATGTTAACATAGAAGTGGTCAATGGTCAACGGTAGAGTCAGTCAATTTAACAAGGTGTTACAAGTGGTTGCTAAGAGAAATGACTGATCTATGATGGGTCGATGGTCAGGCGTCGAATGAATTGGTGAGGAGTTTCATTCACTAATGAAAATCGTCGATGACCGACAATCGATGGTCAGGTCAGTTGGTTTAGCGTTGTATTGCAAATCAATTGTCAAGGGAATGAACTGATGGTCGACAGTTGGGTCGGCAGTTTGGGAAAACTGTTGCATGCGTCCAAAGAAAAGTGTTGATTGACGATGGAGCTCGGATTAATGGCTCAAATTACACCCAATTTGACATCAACGGCTCATATTTAAAGGGTTTTTATAATAGTAAAACAATCAATTTTATATGAAATTTTCTGAATTTTTCATATTTTTGAAGGTCATTAACTTGTAGGGAAATTTTGAGGGCACCTAAACAATGTTTTGAGGAGTTATTACTTTTGATATTGTAAGTCTCATAGGCCTTGCATAAATTCTCTATGAATTAATCAAAAGAGATCGAGGAGATCTTTCCAACGATCTAATCTATTTGCAAAACAGAGCTAGTATGAGAAAGTTACAGCCAAAACATTAAGGGTAAAATTCCAGTGCTAATTACTTCCAAAGGGCATAACTCCTTGCTCATAGGTTCGTTTGGGGCACATGAGGAGTATATGGAAAGGTTATGAACCATAGAAAATATACATTGAGCCATATATAGGATCTGGGTATGCAAAAATGTGCAGGAAGAAGAAGAAGACATATGTAACATACAAGGGTAGATAGAGTAAAACATTCAAAACTTCTCCGGACCATAACTTTCAGCTCAAAGCTTGGATTTGAGAAAAAAAAGTAGTCGCTAGAAATGTATTGAGGAGGAGAAGAGACCTATCCACCTAGAATTTTGATTTGGGCAAAAAAAGTTTCTAGAAATTAATAAAAATATTTATGTAACAACAAAATGGTGAAGATTGCAGTGTGGAAATGTTGTAACTTTTCGCTAAGAACTAAGATTGAGGCATGAGTACGACTGTTGGAAAGTTTTTTTAGAGATGAATGCATCTAAGGAATAAAATTTTGATTTGGTGCATTGTGTCCTTCATAAATTGAGATAAAACAATAACATGCATTCTATATGATGAAATGTTTCATGTTATGCATGTCTAGCAATAATCATTACATGCACATTTCTTGCAGAATTAGAGGTACGAGAAAGAAAATTTGGTTCTTATATGAGCACTATATTCATAGAAGATGCTCACATATCTTATTGCCATGATGAGGAGATAAGAGGTCTTCATGTCAGCATGGGTAATGATGAGACAAAGTCTAATGGAGAAGACATAGGTAGGAGCTTGTAACTATGAAAATCTTGCATAGGGAAGTGCAAAGCTATAGAGCAGATAATGAAAGGATTATGAATGCTCATGAAGAGATACTTCATAGCATGAATATGTTACATAAGCAAGTCAACAAAGACTTTGGCACCAAGTAAACAACTAGTGCTATAAAAGTGACTGCATCTAGATCCCAAAACAAAAGGGATGATCATGGAAATGACATGAAATCAAGGAGCATGAGTAGGCACCATCATTCTCCAAGGAAATGCACAAAGATAATTCATGCAGGTTTGGGGCCAGGGAGCAGCCCAAGTGTGTCTCTTATTCAAAGGAATAGAAGACATTCTGAGGCATACATATTGCAAGGTGAACTCAAGAATATCAGGCCACCAACTTCCAATGGTGAGCACAGGAAAGGAGAATAGGTCGAGGCCTGGCTATTGGAAATGAAGAAATATTTCTAGTTGCATGAGTACCCCTCAAGGGTAGAAGCTAGAATTGAAACCTACCACTTTCAAGGAAATACAACCATATGGTGGGATCAACTTAAGCAATCCAAGCACCTTGATGAGAAGAGGATATCATGGAGGCAGTTCAAAGAATACTTCCAAGAGAAATATTTGTATGAACATTATTATGAAAGGGAGATGAGAGAGTTCTTTGAACTCAAGTTGGGAACCATGTCAATGGAAGAATATAAAAATAGGTTCATTGAATTGTTGAAGTATGTTGACTTCATAAAATATGAGAAGGTCAAAATCCAAAGGTTTCTAAGTGGGTTACCCTTCTTCTATAGTGACACAATTCAATATGATAACCCAAATACCTTGGAGGAAAGCATCTTTATGAGTAGAGGAAGCCCAGTTTTCCAAAAGGCTTGGGATGAAAATATGAAAGGGAAAAAGGATCAAAGGAAAAAAGGTTTTAAGCTACCCTTTTTCAAGAACAACACCCAAACAAATCAACAAGGTCAGTCAACCAAAAATGAGCAGAAGACTGCAAATTCATTCTGGAAAATGCCAAGCCAACAACATGTAAAATGTTGTTGGGGGTGTGAGGGAAATCACTTATATAAGGATTTCCCTCACAAAGGTGAAATAATGAGGACTGTACACAAAATTCAAGAGGATGAAACAATGGAATACATGGGAGGAAACATGCCAAGGATATATGCAGCCTTGGACAACAAGCAAGTGGAATATCAATCCCCCGTGATTGAAGTGGAGGGTAAGATTGATAACCATCCCATAGCAATTTTAATTGATTATGGAGCTAGCCATAGTTACATAAACTATAACATTGTTGAAATATTTCACTTGCAAAGGAGTTAAAATAATAAATATTGGTTAGTTCAGTTAGCCACATGAGATAAGAGGAAAATTAATGAGTTGGTTAAAGATTTTATGATAGACATTAATGGGCTTAGTACAAAGGTATATGTAAACATCATACCATTTGGTTCATATGATTGTCTAATTGGCATGGATTGGTTGGAAAAACACCATGCTATCCTAGATTGTTACAAAAAAACAATTACATGTCTTGATGAAGAAGGGAAGCAAGGCAAGGTTCAAGGAATTCCAAGAGTTGTAGTTGTTAAGGAGATTTCAGTTATGCAATTGAAAAAGAGTTTCAGGAAGGGATGCCAGATTTTTGCAGCCCATATGTGAGAGGTGGCCAAAGATAAAGTGGCAAGCATTGAATACCATCCAGTCTTAAAGGATTTTGAAGATATATTTCAGAAAATCCCAAGATTACCACCAAAGAAGGACATTGATTTCTCTATTGATTTGGTGCCAAGAGCTACCCTATTGTCCAAGACACCATATAGAATGGGCACACCAAAATTGAAAGAGTTGCAGATGTAGCTTGAAGAATTGTTAAAGAAGGGGTATAAGCGCCCAAGTGTGTCATCTTGGGGAGCCCCAATTCTTTTTTTTTGAAGAAGGATGGAACGGCTATGCATTGATTTCAGACAACTAAATAAGTTCACCATAAAGAAAAAATATCCTTTTCCAAGGATTAATGATTTGTTTGATCAGCTGAAAGGTGAAAGAATCTTTTCCAAGATTGAATTGAGATCAGCTTATCATCAAGTGAAAATAAAGCAAGAAGACATCAACAAGACAACATTTAGGATAGATTTTATTTTCAATCATTTTTATATAAGATTAATACCATTAGGGATCTGCGGCAGGGGCAAGCCATATGCAACTGCCAACTCTCGACTGGATACTCTTTGCTCCTCGCACGGTGGGTTGTCTCCTTATGGTGGACAAGGGATCTCTCGTAGATCCGAGTATTATTTGCGCCTCAACTTGTTGCAGGATCGACTGGCGGCTGGAATTCTTTCTCTGTGTGACTGGGGATCCAACATTTCGTCACATGCAACCTCTATTTTCTTGGTCGTTTCGTTGGTGTTATCTCTGGGAGAGGATTTTTTGGTTTTGAGATGGAGTCTTTCTTTTGTGTGCTTCTGCAGGGGTGATGCCTAGGTTTCTCTTTCTCAAATATGTGTTTTCTAAGCGAGGTCCTCGCTTTATTTTGCTCCATTTTTGTGATTACTCCCTCTGGGTTCTTCGGTTTGTTCAAGATTTGATGTATTCTCATATATGAATCCTTTCGGTGGTTTTTGATGTATTTTTCTATCTGGTGGGGGTTGTGCCAAATATTTGAGGTCTTATCCTTGGGCGTGTGGTCTGGTTCCATCACCTTGAGTTTCATGGAGTGGGTGTGTAGTTCCTGGTCTTGTTGTTGTTGGTTGGGGTCTTCATCGACGTCGTTGCTTTCTGTGTCTGTTGATGTGAATGTTTTTATACCTCTCTGACCTAGTCCATCCGACCACCAGGGTTTGTTTGGTTTTAATATTTGGAGTTTTATTCTGTGACGAGATCTCTTGTACCGAGTTTTCAAACTATTAGCGGTTTCTATCAGCTCTTGTCTTTTGCTTTTGGCTCTCCAACCAGTTACTTTGAGTCCCTTTGGGATTTTCTACCGAGGATTGGGTCGTGATTTTGGCACCTACAGAATGTAATTTGGTTCTCTTTGGATGAATAGAATTACGCTTTTTTTTTCGAGGAAAAAAAACAATACAACATTCAGGACAAGATATGGGCATTATGAATTCATGGTAGTACCATTTGGACTATCAAATGCCCCAACTATTTTTATGTGCCTGATGAATGGAGTGTTCAGGGAGTACCTAGACAAGTTTGTAATTGTATTCCTAGATGATATACTCATCTACTCTAAGTCAGAATAGGAACATGAACAACATTTAAGTATGGTTTTGCAAATTTTAAGAGAGCATAAATTGTATGCTAAGATAAGTAAGTGCATCTTTTATCAGAAGAAGATCCACTACTTGGGGCATATTATTTTAGTTGAAGGGATATCATTTGATCCAGATAAAATAGAGGCCATTAGAGGATGGTCAGCGCCAAAGAATGTGACAGGGTTCGGATCATTCATGGGTCTTTCCGATTATTACCGAAGATTCATAAAATGATTCTCAAAGATTGCAAGTCCAATCACTTATTTGCAAAAGAAGGAAGTGAAATTTGAATGGACTCCCAAATGTGAAGAGAGATTTCAGCAGTTGAAAGGCATATTGACAAGTGCACCAATATTGAATATTGTAGACCCAGATGAAGATTTTTTTGTGTGCATTGATGCATGTAAGGAAGAACTTGATGTATTCTTAGCCAAATAGATCATGTGGTATGCTACGAGTCCAGAAAATTAAAAGAGTTTGAGAGGAATTATGCTACACATGACCTAGAATTAGCAACAATTGTACATGCATTAAAAATATGGAGACATTACCTCATGGGGAGGAAATTTGAGCTAAGGATGGACCATTGTGTTCTGAAACATTTGTTTGGACAACCAACATTAAATGCTAGACAAACTAGATGGTTGGAATTCCTTAGTGAATATGATTTTGAAATTAAGCACATAAAAGGCAAAGAAAATCAAGTGACTTACGCACTCAACATGAGATCACATGTGAAGCATATTGCATCCATTAGCATGTACAGGACTGATCTGAAAGATAAAATTATTGCAATAGTAAATCCAGATCAATGATATTTGAGCATAAAAGAAAAATTACAACAAGGTATTTTTCAGCAGAAATTTAGCTTATATGAGTTGAAAGAAAATGAAATTTTCATGTACAAAGGCAAAGTATATGTGTTCAATTCCAATGAGATGAAAAATGAAATGCTGAAAGAAATGGATAATGTGCCATATGTTGGACATCTAGGATATCATAAAACAATTGCAGTTGTGAGAAATGGATAATTACATAGCCAGATGTCTAGAATGCCATAAGGTAAAGACAAAAAATTGGCATCCAGCGAGGTTATTGCAGCTATTACCCATTCCGAAATGGAAGTGGGAAATAGTTACAATTGATTTTATTGCAAATCTTCCCAGAACAGTGAAGCAACGTGATTCCATCATGGTGGTGGTGGATAAATTGACCAAAGAAACACATTTTCTCCTAGTGAATACAACACACAAGGAAACAAATATTGCATAAATTTATATGAAAGAAGTTGGCAGGCTACATGGAATGCCTAAGGAAAAAGTTTCAAATAGAGATCCAAAGTTTACATCTAACTTTTGGAAATAATTTTTCAATGGATTTGAGACAAATATAAATCTCATTACAGTGTATCATCCAGAGTCTGATGGGAAAACATAGAGGACTAACAACATAATTGAGGACTTGCTTAGAATGTATGTGATGGACCAGCCATCAAAGTGGGAATATTATATTCATTTAATTGAATTTGCTTACAATAATGGGTATTAGGCCTCATTGAAATTGAGTCCATTTGAAGCATTATATGCCAGAAAGTGTAACACACTAGTGAGTTGGGATAATCCAATAGATAGAGCAGTTGTTGGGTCAGATTTGTTAAAGGAAATGGAAGAGAAAATGGCAAAGATAAAGCATAATTTCGAGGTTGCCCAGAACAGGAAAAATATTTATGCAGACAAGAATATAGTGTTTAGAGATTTCAAAGTGGGTGAACATGTGTTCTTAAAAGTGAAATCAAATATAATTTCACTAAGATTAGGGAGTTGAATAAAGTTGGAAGCAAGATATTGTAGACATTTTGAAATATTATAAAAGATAGAGAAAGTTCCATACATGCTAGCATTGTCTGCATCCATGAGAGTGCATAATGTATTTCATGTGCCATTATTATAAAAATATGTGCCTGACCCTAACCACGTAATTGATTGGAATGTGATCTAGGTGGACCACAAAGGGGATTTCCAAGTGGAACCAGTATGCATTCTAGACTGGAAATTCAAAGTGCTCAAAACAAGGCTATAGGGATGGTAAAGGTTCAATGGCCCCGCTACGTGTAGATTTTTGAGGAACTCGAAGGCTTCCCAATAGGTTTGTCTTTGACCTCTTGTTGGGATCTAAGTTTAGATTATCAAATGTGTCCTTGTTGTTGTTTTAGGACAGCAAACAGGTTTGAAAATTCTGCCAATAATTCTTCCTTCAAACTGATGGTTAAGTTCTCTTTTAAGGTTCCCTTGCAAGTGGTTTTAGAACTGATGTTAACACATGAAAATACAGTAAAAAAAATAACACTCTTCTAGGATCTTTACAAACTCCTAATGATGATATACAACTAAGCTTGCATGACAAATGAACACATGTATTTTTTGGTCAACATGACCCTGGAAAAACCCCCATGGGGAAAACCAATTAGAGATAGATGTATATATTTGGATATCTCAAAGCATAAGTACAACAAGGAAAACAAATACAAGTGAACCTGGTACAATATCAACTAAACTTGGATGTTTTGGAGTTCCTTGTTGATGTTCCTTCTAGCCCTTGAACAAAGGCGCCCTTTGTCTTGGTGTTCCCTTCTTCTCTTGCTAAGCATCTTTCCCTCTTCCTTGTATCTTGCCTTTTCCTTTTCCCTTTTCCTTGGACTTTGCACCCTCTACACAAGTGTGCCTCCTCTCCTTGGTTTGGTGTGCACTAAGCAATAGTTTTCCCCTCCTTTAGAAAATGCTCCACCACACAAGTAAGCGCCCTCTCACAATCATAAGTGCCTCCCTCCTCTAGATGCACCCTTCCTTAGCTTGTGTGCCCACACAAGGATGTTCCCTTCCTCTAGATGTGCATCCCTATACACTAGGTGCGCCCTCAATCTAGCTCAAGCATCAATCCTCCATGAAATCCTCCTCAAGGTAGCTTGCGCCCTCCCTCCACAAGTGTGCCTCCTTTGGCATCTCCAAACCCTCACTTCCTCTCCTCCTCTCCTCTCAACTCTCTCAAGTGAAGAATGAGCCTCATACTTTCCCTTTTCCCTCCTTTATCCTTCCTTAGGCGAAACCTAGAAGATCAATGGCCTAAAATAGATCTAGCCATGTCTAATCAATGGATGAGATTCAATCTAAAAAATATCACTTAGAAAACCCACTTTCTCAAGTTTCCTTAGTTTTCTTTATGTCTGTTAATTCACCCACAAAGTGAATTAAGTGACATATTTCACTTTTGACTTAAATCTCTTAGGTCAAATTGAAATTAGAACATAAAGTAAAGGTATAAGGGTAATAGTCTCCACTTTCGTGTTTAGAGACTCACAAACACAAGGGGGGCACTTTCCAAGGTACCCAAATCTCAACACTCCCTATTACCGAGGAAAGTGTCACTCACCCCTCCAATCACATCCCTGCAGTGGACATCGTTTCTTGCTAGCAAATACTTGGTGAGTATGGTTGTACTCTGATCATCAAAAGTGGCATTCAACTTGGATTTGCTCGACTTGCATGATCTTTACCATATCCACCTATCCAAGATCTCCCTTAATCAAGGCCCTCCTTGATCCACGTCATGATCTTGGCATCTCACCAAAGATCTTGATCTTGGCATCTCACCAAATATCTCTACCTTGGAATCTCACCAAGGATCTCTACCTCTTGGCATCCCACCAAGAGTCTCTACCTCTTGGCATCTCACCAAGAGTCTCACAATCTTGGCATCGCACCAAATATCATCCCCTTACTCTCTCACCAAGGGTCTTCCTCCTAAAGAGGAATCTAAAACTGATATGCTTGTCTCCATAGCCAAGTGAGAGTCAAACCTCTCTAATACCCTGCTCACTCTCATCAATCTATGATGCTCTGAAGCGTTTGCACCAATTTTTTGTCTGTTCAACAACTCTAAAACTGAAGATGTCTCGGGTGGACTAGTCACCCCTAAAAAATGGTGTACTAAAAAACTGATTCTGCGTCCCATGAGATACAACACTCTCAATCTGTGGGACCTCCTCAACTCTGTCTGTGCACCAATTGTTGGATGTTGTCTCAACTAACAAACAACAACCTATGAAATCACACTCCCTCTCAAATTGTGCAGAGAACTCCTCCTCCTCGGCTATTGTTGCAGTACCACACTGCTTCTTCTTCTCGGGACACTATCCAGCATAATGCCCCATCTCGCCACAAGCAAAGCATCTTACTTTTATCATGTCCTTCTTCTGATTCTCACCTTGTCCTCTCGACTGTTGCTACTTGGGCCCCTGCTTGATCTTTATCTTTCCTTTAGCCACAAAGGAAAGATCAACCTCATCCCCATCCTCAACACCCAGATGTTGACTAGTAGATCCAGAATCACACCTGGTCTCCTCCTGAATGAAATCGTCCAGAGCCTCTCCCAACTTGGCATATGCTCACAAGCCACGAAACCATGGACAAAACTCTCCCATGATTTGGTAAAGCCATTCAAGGTTGTACGTACCAAATCTGAGGAATATACTATATCGCTAACTGCACCTAACTCATCTCGAATCTGAGTGAATCTTGAGAGGTATGAAGTAACTGTGTCTTTATTCCCCATCTCGGTGCCCCTTAGCTTCTCCTAAAGAACCATCTTGTGGTTCTCGTTAGGACTCTGATAAAGACTACAAAGAGATTGTCACATCTGATATGCATAGTCTTTTCCAGAAATGTGAGGAATCACATAGTATTTGATCGCGTCAAGGATTGTACTCTAAGCTCTCTTGTTTTGTCTCAGAAACTCAGTAAAGAGAACCACATTTTTAGGAGGTACTATGGGATTCTCCATGATCTCTAATAAATCTCCCTCGTCTAGAATCATCACTATCCTTGCCTTCCAAGGAGACCAATTACTTGCGCCTGCAAGTCTATCCTCTACCCTCAAACCTGCCACTGCAAATGTTGACACGATGCTAATACTGATACACTCTACCCAAGTGAAAATTGTACAACTATGAACAACTGAAATCATCCTCAAACACACTAGTCTCAAGTGTCAAGTGTAAAAAATGAGGTTGCCAACCAAGTGTAAATTTTCCCAATATGCATGAAAATCGAGGCACTTTCAAATGTAATTTTCCTCTCTGTTTTGGAATAAAAACTTGTTGTCCAAAAACAACCAACAAATCTGATCTTTTCCCCACAAAAATATACCCACTGAATGCTCCACAAATCAACCAAACTCTTAGCCACCTAGGCTCTAATACCATGTAGATTTTCGAGGAACTGGAAGGCTTCTCAATAGGTCTGTCTTTGACCTCTTTTCGGGCTCTAAGTTTATATTATCAAAGATGAACTTGATGTTGTTTTAGGACAAAAAATAGGTATGAAATTTCTGCCAAGAATTATGCCTTCAAACTGATGGTTAAGTGCTCTTTTAAGGTGCCCTTGGAACTGGTTTTAGAACTGATGTTAGCACATGAAAATACCATAAAACAAATAACACTCCCCTAGGATCTTTACAAATTCCTAATGTTGATATACAACAAAGAATCCATGACAAATGAACACACGTATTCTTTGGTCAACATGACACTAGAAAAACCCCCATGGGGAAAACTAGTTAGAGATAGATGTATATATTTGGAGATCTCAAAGCATAAGTACAATAAGGAAAAAAAATACAAGTGAACCTAGTACAATAACAACCAAACTTGGATTCTTTGGAGTTTTGTTGATGGGCATTTATGACATTCCATCAAGGAGAAGGGAATATCCGGACCGGGGTGGTCTATTTAACCCAAGACGTTTGGAATAAGCTTCCCTAACGGGTTTTATGGCTCTGTTAGCCAACTAGGATTCTAAAATAATTAAAATATGTAAACTAAATAAATGTACAATACTATCAATCAACACATTAATACAATTTCTTAGCTAATAGTAGTATTATATACAATAGATATGTACAATTACAAGGTTTAAATAAATCCCTATGAAAATGATTGTTTTCAACTAATGTATCAAAATAAGATAATAAATAAAGGAAATTGTCTTTGTATAATAAATGACAAACTAATAAACAATTAGTGAATAAGATTGTAAATGATAAAATGATAATGGACAAAGCATTTAACGTTTAAATAGTGCAATCATTATTCATTCGTAAATCAACAAATTAAATAAAATATAAACTAACTAACCAGACGTTGATCAGCAGTACTAAGCTAGATTTGTCTTTCTGTGTTCGTATAAGCTCCACTTAACCTATGTCAAGTATAAATCTATGACAAAAATAAAGGACGATACTTCCTGAAAAAAGTGAAAAGGAAAGAAAAACCCAAAAGGACTATATTCCTACACCTACTCTAACTTCTACATAGATCAAAACGCTAAGTAAAATTGTATTTCTAGTGCAGCCACAAGAGAATCTTCAATCTTGCAAGGCATAGAAAGTCGAAAATCAGAATAAAAGAATGTATTATTTGCAGATACAAAATAAATATGTCATGCTTACCTCCTATATATTCATTTAAAAACAAAGCAAGAATGGCATTACCATTCTTTTGAAACTTCTTGATGTATGAATCCTCCAGCCATTATGTAATCTTGTCGTGATATGGGACATAATGGCATGGAAGAATGTAAGTAAGTTTGGAAAACTTGTCATATTATGGGGACTTGACATAACCATCAACCAAGGCCGAAGTGCCCCATCCTCCTGACAATTCTCCAAGTGTTCATCATTTTCTTCACATGGAGGATCTAAAAAAATCATGTCATGCTTACTTCCTAGATATTTAGGTAGAAACAAAGCAAGAACAACTTTATCTTTATTATGAAGATTTGTTAGATATGAATCCTCAAGCCATTCTAAGATCTTGTCACAAATGTTAGAATGCAAACTACGACTTTGATGAACTATATTTGTCAATGGGGAACACATCATAAGAGGATTCATGACATCAATTAGATCATTGGTTTGAACACTTCCTTTGAAGAGATGGATCGTTCCAAAATGTGAAACACAATCATCAAAAATTGAACTAATCAAGGAATGAATATGAAATGTAGAATATTTGATCTCCATAAGAATGAGTGCATTGCCTTTTTCAAAAATAAATCATGTAAAATCATCTTGCAACATATATTTTTTCCATGCGAGTGATGAAAGTGAAAGAGCGTCAAATCCGACTTCATAAATGATATGTTCAGGATTAATTTCACCAAATCTTGGCATATCAAAAAGATTTGATTGTGATGGAAAAGAGTAAGATATTGTGGGTAAAGTATCATGTCCACCAGAATCTAAGAAGAGATTGGCATATAAAGAGTAAAAGGAATCAGAAATGAACACATGAAAAGAATCTCTTGAGCTATGATATTTAACAATGTTATTCTCAAGACATTCATCTTCACTTTCCTTAAAAAATTTACTATGTTTTGGTAATAAATCCTTCAACATAATATGATCATCTAAATTTGTCTCATGTATGATAGACAATTAAAAACTTTCATGAAAAAAATCTAATCTTTCCTATGGATAAGGTATGATTTGTGGATGAAGGTTTAAGGTTTCTTCTTCAAATTGCAGATTTGCATCTCTAATCAGTTTCATAGGAATGTTAGAATGCTTAAGATCATTTTGATCACCTAAGTGTTCTTCAATAACTGAATTTAAATATTGATTAGAGAAAGAGTTAGAAGAATATAATGAGCATTCACCTTGACCCAAATTCAACTCTTCTTCCATGATGTTCAAGGACTGAATATACAATGATTCAGAGGAAAAACCGGTTTGATTGTCAGTAACAACCTTTTTAATAGATTCTACCTCCCTTTCTTGTTCAAAATTTTCGGATGGATTCCCCTCATCCTGCAAACAAAATTCTTCTCACAATTGAGTGATAGGATTTGTAACTAATTCATCATTTGCGATTGAAAATGGTTGGATGAAAATGGCACAAACATTAGAGAGGATATTTAGTACAAATGACATGTCATCAATTTGAAACTTACAGAGAACATGATGGATTATTGTTAGAAATACCTCTGGAGATGAATTTTCATTGATTAGTAAAGCCTGAAATTCTTCACATAATTGATTGTAATCATAGATTTCAAAAGCATCTAAAAATCCCTCTACAGATTGAAACCAATCAATAATGTGATATGTTGGAAAAGACTCAAACCAATGTTTAATTCGACCCCTAAAAGTAAAAGCGAACAATATGCATAAAACCTTTAAATCAAAAATATCATGCTTGATGAATTTACACCAAAACTTGTTAAGATGATCTTTTGCAGATACATCCCCCCCACCATCAAAGGTGAGTTTGGACAAGAGAGAGACTATCTCGTTGGGAATATCAGGTAATGAGAAGTGGAAAGCATGTTCCAACAAAGTGATTTGGGGAGCCATGGGGAATTAAATAAATTTGAAACAAAGACTTCAGCAAGGCCAGCTTGTCAGTCTAGCATGCCTTCTAGTGCATTTCAAGATGACACAGAAGAAAAATTTATAAATCTGGAATTATGACAGGCTGAGGGGTAAAAAATTTAATCATTAAATTTACCTCAACCCTCCTTCTAGTGCCATTTGTTGACGGGCGTTTATGACATTCTGTCAGCGAAAAGGGAAGATCCAGACCAGAGCTGTCTATTTAACCCAAGTTGTTTGGAATAATCTTCCCTAACAGGTTTTATGGCTCCATTAGCCAACTAGGATTCTAAAATAATTAAAAGATGTAAACTAACTAAATGTACAATCCTATCAATCAACACATTAATACAATTGCTTAGATAATAGTAGTATTATATACAATAGATATGTACAATTACAAGGTTTAAATAAATCCCTGTGAAAATGATTGTTTTCAACTAATGGATCAAAATAAGATAATAAATAAAGGAAATTGCCTTTGTATTATAAATGAAAAACTAATAAACAATGAGTGAATAAGACTGTAAATGATAAAACAAAAAATAACACTGATTACAGGGAGAGAGTTTGTGAAGGCTGCAAAACCCTAGCCTCCTCGCAAGACAGACTGTCGGGCACCAGGCACAGACTCCCTGCATGAAACTTAACCAACGCCATAGCCGACCATTCGGCTCCTACTGTCACAAGGCTATGGGCACAGAGGAGGGGGGTAAACCCCCCTCATACCGCAATGTAGCGGCCAATGACAAACCAGGGACCAGAACAACGTGACCTACCTTCGAGCCACCGCCGCAAGTACGAGAGCAGCTCCTAGCCAGGGAACAGAGCCTCAGAGCGGAAATGGAAACAGAAGCAGGAACCTCTCAACCAAGGCCGCCATGGAGCTGGGAACCAGGCAAATGCATCCCGCAAATAGAGAAGCCGCCGAGATAACTCATCAGCACAACCCGGGTTGGAGAGCACACACAATTCATGAGAGAGCACGCCCTCATTAGCAAATTTCTGGGGCTTTGGCCGGCAGAAAGGGACCTCAACAAATGGATAAAACACTGGTGGAATCCCAAGGGGGATTACGAGCTTCAACTCAGCTCCAAGGGCTTCTTCACAATCATTTTATACAACTTAGAAGACAAAGACAGAATCTTTGAAAACGGGTCGTACTTCTTCAACTCGGCAGGACTGTTCCTCCACTTTTGAACTGAAAGATTTAGCCCGGACAAAGAAGACTTCACCATGGCCCCTGTATGGATATGCCTGTACTCCATGCCACAAGAGTTCTGGCTAGAAGAGATCCTAATGGGTATAGGAAATACCCTAGGGCAATATGTGAAAGCTTCAGAAGCCACAAGACAGCGGAAATATACCTCGTATGCCAGGATCTGTGTGTACATGAATATATCCAAAGCAATCCCTGGGGCGGTAACCCTTGAGTACCAGGATGAGGACTGGCTACAAACTCTGGACTACGAGCATATACCATTTAGATGCAGAAGATGCCATGAGCATGGCCATCTCTACCGAGATTGTCCCATTATCAAACAAGCTACAAAAGCAAACGACACCATGCAGAAAGATGGCTTCACCACAGTAGCAGCAAAAAGGAGAAACCCACCAAAGAAGCAGACCACGGACACCAGGCAAAACATTGCCACCAAGAACTCTTACGAGATTCTGGAGCAACTACCAGAAGACGAGGAAGTTCAGGACCCGCACAAAAATCCCCAGCGACTGCAAACAAAAGGCCCAAATCCCAACCCTAATCCTCAAACCGGCGAGACCCACATGGACGAAAGAGGAGAAGGAGATGGGGATACCCCAATGTCATTGGACGATCGAGATCTGGCAGGGATATATCTAGAAAAGCTAGAGGAGGCTCTAAATCAAAAGGACCTGCAGACCCTCCCTGAAGAACAACTCTACAAGGTACACAAGGTCTTCCTTAACTCCTCTGCAGGATCCACAACATGTCTAGGTATAGCAATGGACTCGAACTCTGGCTCGAAGAGAGTCCTTCGCGAAAACAAAAGGCGAGGACGGAAGACTACACACCAGCTGATCAAGGAAGCAGGCAACCTCATGATAAACTCAGGTCAGATACACAAGCTTTCGGAGGGATACCTCCACTCAACACCTCCCTCTTAATGATGAAGATCATCACCTGGAACATCAGAGGGTCGAATGGTAGATCCAAACAAAGGATCCTCCGGGATTGTATCATGGCAGAGAAACCAGATATTATGCTGCTCCAAGAGACTAAATGCAGAGGAGCAGAAGCTGAAACAATCTTTCAGCGTATATGGCGAGAATGCACCTCCATCACAACAGACTCCATAGGAGCCTCCGGTGTCCTGGCCATCTTATGGAACCCATCCAATGTGACTATCAGCAAACCTTTCACAACAATTGGCACAATAACTGCTCACTTTGCGGTCATGGGCACGAACCAGGAAGGAGCCATCACAAATGTCTACGGGCCCCACAGTAGCCAGGACAAAGACAAATTCATGGAGCGACTCGAGCTGATCAAGACCCTGGCAGCAACCCCAAACTGGATCTTAGGAGGCGACTTCAACATGATCCTGACACTGGAGGAAAAAACTGGAGGTATCAAAAAACTAGAGCAAGACAGTGGTAAGTTCAAAGCTCTCATTGATCATTTAAAATTAGTAGATATTGAAAATAGCAATGGCACCTTCACTTGGTCCAATTGCAGATCAGGTAATCAGCACATTGCCTGTCGATTAGATCGCTTCTTGGTAACCAAGGAAATTATGGAATCAGGCTCTCATCTGGAAAGCCTTATCCTACCAAAAGCAGGCTCAGACCACTGGCCTCTGGCTCTGCAGCTAGACTTGGGAGAACCTCCCAGATACAAGTCATTCCGCTTTGAGAAATTCTGGCTTGCACACCCGGACTTTAAGCGGCTAGCCAAATCCTGGTGGGAACAAGCGGAAATAGACCATGGCTCATGCATGTACAAATTTCAGCAGCGATTAAAAAATTTCAAGCAAAGGCTAAAACAATGGAACAAAAACAGCTTTGGTAATATATTTCAAAGCATAAATACCATTGAGAGTAGGTTGGGGGAGATCCAAAAAATTTTCATTTCCAGATCAAGAACCGTTGAGCTAATGGAGGAGGAGGAACAGCTTCATGCACAACTGGAAGAACGAAGGAAGAAGGAGGAAATCTTATGGAAGAAAAAATCCAGAGTGCAGTGGCTTAAAGAAGGGGAAAAGAATACAAAATTTTTCCACAGAGCCATGATGCATAGAAGGCATATCAACAGGATCACTCACCTAGAGGACAGCCAGGGAAACTTAATCAGGGAACACTCTAAAATGGAGGTGGAGCTGCTCAAATACTATCAAAACCTCCTAATGGAACCAAAGAAGGATAGAACGGAAGCAATCAGGAGAGAAACTGGTCACATACCGGCACTAGTTACATCATAACAGAATGCAGCCCTAACTCGACCCATCACCCAAGAAGAGGTCGACCAAGCAGTAAAGGCCATGCCCCTAGGAAAGGCCCCAGGCTCGGACGGGTTCACCGTGGACTTCTTCCACCACTGCTGGGATCTGGTCAGACAGGAAGTGTGGGAAGTGGTAGAGGAGTCAAGAGCATCAGGCCTGGTACTACCAGCTCTCAAGGCCACCTTCCTCACCCTCATTCCGAAGGAAGAAAGAGTCACTAATCCCAAACAGTTCAGACCCATAGCCCTGTGTAACGTCATTTATAAAATTATAACGAAGGTCATCACCACCAGGCTCAAGACCATCCTGTCGTTCGTCATCTCCAAGGAGCAGTCAGGGTATGTAGAAGGAAGACAAATCATGGACAACGTCATCCTGGCCCATGAGATCATACACTCCCTCAAGACTTCAAGAACTCCAGGTATGCTTATCAAACTCGACCTTTCAAAAGATTTTGATCGGGCCAGTTGGCAATACATTAGAGTTGTCCTAGACTCCTTTGGTTTCGATCAGGGTTGGGTAAGTTGGGTCATGAATCTCACCTCCTCCACCTTATTTTCCATTCTAGTCAATGGTGTACCATCCAAACCCTTCTCGCCATCAAGAGGAATCCGACAGGGGGACCCCCTATCCCCTTTTCTATTTGTACTTTTAGCGGAAGGTCTGGGACGCTATATCAAAGAAGCAGTAAATGAAGGCTCCCTCAAAGGCCTACCTCTGCACAACATTCAGCATGCACCCTCACACAGTCAATTCGTAGATGACACCCTCCTCTTGACCTCTCCCATCGTCCAGGAGGCTACAAAGCTCAACTCCATCCTCTCAGACTTCACTGAAGCCTCAAGCATGTCACTCAACCTGGACAAGTCCAAACTCTACTTCTTCAATACCCTGCCCTTTGTCCAACGTCATGTTTCCATACTTCTGGGGATACCCAGGAGCTCCCTTTCGTCCAACTATCTCGGAGTTCCACTCACTGGAGCGGCGGCTACCACCATCTCCTGGGACAACCTCCTTCTCTCCATTTCCAACAGGCTACGCAACTGGACTTTCAGACCTCTCAATATTGCCTCTCGGTTGGTTCTCCTCAAGTCAGTTTTGCAAGCTTTACCCACCTACCTCTTCACCGCTCTGGCAGCTCCCAAAAAAGTCATCAGAGCTATTAGAACCTTGCAGTGAAACTTTCTCTGGCACGGTCATCAACCAAACAAGAAATGGGCTCTAGTCAACTGGGATAGGCTCTGCATGCCAAAAAGTCAAGGAGGATTGGGGCTCAGAGATCCAGGGAGACTGAATCAAGTAATGGGAGCTAAAATCTGGTGGAGATGGATGAAGAATCCAACAGCAGCCTGGGCGCAACTGTGGAAAATAAAATATTCCCCCCACACTCCAAAAGATCAACTAATCTGACACAACAACCACATACAAGGCTCCAACATCTGGAACACAACTTGGAAAAATCGCACTCTGGTTCAAAACCACGCCTTCTGGGAGCTCAGGAACGGACGAAGTGCCCTATTCTGGCAAGACTCTTGGCAGCAACTCAAACCATTGGACACAATGGAAGAGCTATCTGATCTTAAAGGAGCCCTCCACCAGAACACCTCTCTAAAATTCAAATACCTTTGGACGCCACAAACCCTGCAGCAAAGGTGGCGCCAATGGAAGATCTCACATCATGAGCTCGGGATCCCCGAAACTCTCAATCTGCAGTGTTGGCATTCTCAAGCCACCACTAGGAAAATACTTTATAGAGAAGGACCAGACATCCTGAGGTGGGGGTACACCACAGCTGGCACTTTCACCATCAAAGAAGCTTACTCACTGCAAGGAAACCAACAGGATCCAAGAGATGAGCATATTTGGAGCAAAGTTTGGAATCCCGCTCTATGGCCTAAGGTCTCTACCTTTCTGTGGCTAGTGGCGCACAATAGAGCTTTAACCTGGGACAACCTAAGAAAGAGAGGCTTCATTGGACCCTCCCTCTGCGTTCTATGCTTCCAATAGGAGGAAACTAGAGAACACCTCTTCAACGGATGTCATTATAGTCAACGGATCTGGGACTATGGAGCGCAACTAATGCGTAAATCCAACCGAAACCGAAGCAGCATCAACTACACAATTGAGAATTGGGACAACATTTCCTTTAACAACCCCATTCTAAATCCCATATGGAAATTGTTGTCGGGATTCACCCTCTGGAAAATTTGGAAGGAACAAAACAAGCGAATTTTCCACTCTCAACCTTCCCTCCCGGAAGCCACCTGGGAAAAAATCAGATCCCTGATAATAGAGACAATCAGGAGCAAGTCTTGGACAGAGGAAGATCAGCAATGCAGCCCTGAGGAGCAAAGCATCCTTCAAAACTGGCAGCCCATTCTCAGCAACCAACTGAAAACAAGAAGCCATACGGGACAACCAACCAGCCCTACCAACTGGACTCCCCCTCCAGCACACTTCATCAAAGTTAATTTTGATGGATCCTCCAAAGGCAACCCAGGACCAGCAGGATATGGGGCGGTGCTCGGGAACTCAGGTGGGGAAATCCTAGGTCTGGATGCAGGATTCCTTGGAGATACAACCAACAACGTAGCCAAGCTAACAGGACTCCTGCGAGGACTCCAAACAGCCATGGACAAAGGGTATCAAAGGATAATCCTGGAAGGAGATTCACAAATTATCATAAGGCTAGCCACCAGAATCCTCCACGGATGCGACCCTAACAAAATCTCACCAAGATGGAGACTCTATGGCCTGCTAGCATACTTCAAACACCACCTACAACCGCATCTCAGCATTACTACCTCCCACGTGAAAAGAGACGCAAATAAAGTGGTTGGTCGACTAGAAAATGAGGCAGTTGAAACGGGCGAGGAACACATATGTTGGGAAGGCCACGGCTGACCAGCTCCAGAAATCCTCACTTGGTGTCAAGCCTTAGCCACTAGCGATCTTCACTCCCCGGATGGGGTGACAAGGAGCGCAATAGTGCCACGCAGGAGCGAGCCGGGACGCAGCTTTAATGCATCCACCGGCTCACATCACCTCGGACAATAACCCCGCATGAATCCGCGCAGGAGCATTCAAACGACGAGGCCCCTCGCGCAAGGGAAGGGTACCCCTCACCAGAGCACTATCCAACAGACTTTAATGGCGATGGTTAATGTTTCGGCTATGATGATTGTTTTTGAATTTGTACTCATGGTCCGAGTAGCAAGACCAAGTAGCAAGTCTCTCCAGGAGGCCTCCGTCTCACAGGCGAACCAGAGCTGCGGCTGCCTCTCTCTCGTTTCACCGGCACAGTGGCCGCACTCGGAAACCTCTCCATTCCTCGGGAGAAACTTGACTGAAATCGATAGCATTTAGATTCTTCACTGGGATCCCACCATGCCCCGAGCCAGAGGGAAACCGCGAAGGGGAGCGGCCTGGTACACAGCGGAGTCACGGCGCAAGAGAAAGGAGAAATTCGAGAAAGCCATGGCGATGGCAGCGAGGAGATGAAAGAGCAGGCCACGCACGCCTCCAATGGCGTACGCGGAGGAGGTCATCCCGGAAGGAGGCCTGCCAAGCCCTCCTGAGCATACCCTGTTCATGGTACCAAAAAATTGGAATCCAAGCTCAAACTTTGGCTCGGATAGCACACGACCGCCTGCAAGCATCATGCTTGAACCTTCCACAGCCACCGCAGAAAATACCTACTCCCCCTGTTACATGGAGGAGGAGGTTCCTCCCGAACCCACCAAGGCAGCGGAGGAGCCAGAGAAAGCACAACATCGGCACAGGACGCAGGAAGCAGAGGCGGCCACCAGCGAGGAGTTAATGGACAGCCACCGCCTGGAGCAGCCACCTTCAATTGACTGGAGATACCTCAATCTCGTCTTTGAGATTAGGAATAAGCTCGACGACCAAATCTTCAGACTAGCGCGAATCGATCAGCGGCTTGACATGCTCTTTGCGGCACATTCCAGAACTCCGTCAAAGAAACAATGTCCGACTTGTGTGCGAGCTTACTCGTTCCCAGCGAGATGGAGGCACTCCGAGGACGAGGACAAGCATCCCGGTTTAGAGGTTACTTAATGTTCAGAACTCGACTTTGGTTTTGGTGTTGCTGTTATATTTTATGCCTTACGATAGCTAGCTACCAGTTTTTATTAGCACTAGTTAGGAGAACCAGTTTCATGCTTGCGACTGTTAGTCCTGGTTTCCCTCGGGCAGGACGTAGCATCGTCAACTTTGTTAATTTCGCTAATTCTTCACACTGGGTGACAAATGGACATGGATGCCCAGTTGTCCCGGTTTCCTGCTCAGGCGGGACAGTTGGCATCACTTACAATTATGTATTTTGGTTATGGTAATATAATAGGCACCACCCCTTTTTTACTTAAAAAAAAAAAAGACTGTAAATGATAAAACAATAATGGACAAAGCATTTAACATTTAAATGGTGCAATCATTATTCATTCGTAAATCAACAAATTAAATAAAATATAAACTAACTAATCAGACGTTGATCAACAGTACTAAGCTAGATTTGTCTTTCTTTGTTTGTAAAAGCTCCACTTAACTTGTGTGAAGTATAAATCTATGACAAAAATCAAGGACGATACTTCCTGAAAAAATTCAAAGAAGACTTTTATATTTCAGAACAAGTCTATGATAACAGAAAGACAAATAGATTTTATCTCATGTGACTTTAAAATGTCCAATAGTTGAAAGTGAAATAAACTCCAACTCTCAGCAAATGATGTTACCAACTACCCAACATTAGATGTAAACTCAAAATTCATAGATAGACGATCAGTCACAGATATTAAAAGAACCAAAATATAATGAACCGTGTAAACAAGAACATAACATGAAAATTTATATGCAGAACAGTCTAAAGCTAGTTCAATACTAATAAAATTTCATGTCCAGAAATTATATGAGAAACAACAATAACATTGCACAGTCTACAAAAGGACGAAAGCCAAAGAGTAAATTGTATCCCATATGGTTTCAGAATAATAATTCCATCATATGGTCAAAGAGGAATTGCACAAACCAGTAACTAGCCAGTATTTAAAGAGAACTTTTGGTTGTCATGTATAACGTTGCTCCAACAACCTGTGTGTTAAGAGAAATATATAGCAGAAGGTTGTATAATTCTAAGATTGTGACAATGTCAGGATATAAATCACTTTGACTCACAATTTAAATCTTATTTAAAATGCAAAAAGAAGAGGATGAGAGGAAGTGAGGGTTTGGAGAGGCCAAATGAGGCGCACTTGTGGAGGAAGGGCACAAGCTACTTTGAGGAGGATTTCATGGAGGATTGGTGCTTGAAATAAGATTTAAATTGCGAGACCACTCTCTTTTTTGGATTACTAGCCTCAACTCGAGGGTGACTTGTTGTTGAAATTTGGAACAGCAAGTCTATGGTTGGGTGGAAGGTCCGTCCCAAGAATCTAGTTGCACAACTAATTTGAAAGATAAATGTTTTATCTGTTTTCTATCTTATATTTATGAGTTAAATTGTTGTACACGAATTATGTGTATTTGAGAAGAATTTATATGCTTCTATGTTGGTTTATTAGTTGCACTTCATGTCTATTTTAGCATGCTATAGATGCATCTAATTTATGGTAATAGACAATAGTTAAATATATATATAAATCGTAGCTAGAAGCTACAAGAAATTGAAATAGATAACAAAAATTTTAATTTTAAGAGTAATATGAACCGTAATGTTCCTTGGTTGGGTTGGGGGACGTTACAACAATGAGAAATACTAGAGGGGGTAACAATCCAAGGAAGCTCCTAGAAACCACAATAGGTATTGGGGGATAGAGCACTAACAAAGCGCAAATGAAACCCAGAGCAAGAGTTGGAGAGAAGGAATTTGAAAGCAAGGAATTTGGTTAAAAGCATGGCCAGATCTACAAGGAAGACCACCCAGCCAAAGAGAGATAAGCATAGAGGGATTGATACCACCCAAATGAGCCTAACAATTAAACAAGTATGGGATAGTATCAAAGAGACGAGGCTAGACAGATGGACTAACAGAATGTGTATCCAGGATAGGGCCAAAGAAGGAGGAAGTAAATTTTAAAGAAATAATAGACAAGGCGAACATAAAGCTCAATTAGATTGACAATTATACGGAGCTCGCCTCAACCAACATCATCGTTGAAAGAGCCAAGACCTAGAGCGCGCGCTAGAAACCACGTTGAATTGAGGTAGCCTACTAAAATCAGAGATCCTTAAGGTCATTTCAGAGTTGGAAAAGCTCATGATGGAAATAGGTGCAACTTGTCCCACACAAAGGAACCATAGAATCACGACCTAAAGCTTCATCTCAGAGAATGAAATCACTTGTATTGTTGTGTACCCTTCGGTAGAGGGAGATGAAGGCATGGGGAATGTACCCGTCGGGAGAGGGAGATGAAGGCATGGGGAATGTAACTCATGTGTTTGTCCTCCACGGAGGCATTAAAAGCCTCATTTAACACTCGATCTAGGGGGTTTATTATATTTACGCCGAAAGGCGTACACCTATTGACAATGGGCACATTTAATAGTTTTTTAGTGCTTAATCAATTTTGTATAAAAAGATTAAATATTGATGGAATATTCTTAGTCGTCCCAATAAATCAATGGTTGTGATTTCAACAACTAACTTCATCGACATATGTTTACATGTTTATTTTTTTACTTTTGCTTGATCATATTTAAAATTTACTATGGTGGCTAGCTGATTGCCAACAAAGATTAAGGTTTTGTTACAAAGTGGAGAAATTAACCATTTAATATTTACTAATTCAGGTATGGTGTTTTATTGTATGGCAGCGTTTCATTTTCTCAATCAACTGGGTTCACCAGCCACTAGTTTGCTGCTGTGCTAGTATTATATAATAATAAAATATAATTTTATGTATATTTTATATACATAACATTCTCCACCTCCATTTGTAATGCTTGTTATAACTCTAAGCTTACGATTGCTTGCTAGTACTAACTGAAGTGTTTGTTAGTACTAACATTCTCCACCTCCATTTGTAATGCTTGTTAGTACTAACTGAAATGTTTTGGAGATATGAAGGGATGGCTGAAGCGACAAGAGACATATCCATATATGTAGATCTATATATATTCTGCGGTACCCCTCTGATACCACTGCGGTATCCATCTCTGATATATACGATGGTATCCGGGAGAAGATATCGTGACCAAGAATCGAGTTCTGATGATGATCGTGAGATTCCATTAGCATGCCGAGACAGCAAGTTTAGACACAGGCCAGAGTTTTGTTCCAGAGATTTCTCTACTATAAGATATTCCCCTCAAGAAAAGGAGATTGTTAGGTCAAGATCATCTGATCGGGTAACTCTCTGCCACTCTTCCCCTCGTAATAGTAATAGGTCTCATAATCGTAATTACTCTCCTTCTCTTCGGCCAAGCAGACAAAATGAAACGTATGACATGAAAAGTAAGAAACTTACAAACGAAGAAGAGACAGAGTACCTGCTGCGAGAGAGAATATTACAAGACATGCAGAGACGCAAACGACGTAGGCTTCATGATAATGATGATCAAATGGTAGACGACTCCAGCTTTGGTCGTTTCAATATTAATGGCGGCCATCCAAGTGAATCCCTGAAGCCCTATCACTCAAACCCTACTTACTCCTGTCACCCAAATAATGATTATCAGGGTATTTTAGACAAGAATGCCACCATACTCTTCCTCCAACCTCCCCATAACTTGGCAGGAACCCGCGGCCACTACGCCATATAATTGCCATTGATGAGCGTGGAGAGGGAGAAATCACAAAATTCAATAAATAATAATTCATCCTCCGCTGTCTCTACTCCACGTTGCAGGCCTGGTAATGCCTCATGGGCTGTGTTAAGCCATCGGGATTCGGTCTGTGCTGCACTGTGGTTATTATTAGTGTCTATTTTAACTTTGCATGTACGACTTCACCATTAACACACCAATATTTTTAATTTACAGATATCATATACTAATTCATTTTAAATACTAAATATAAATTTATAATATAAAATTACAAATTAAATTAAAAAGATATATATATATATATATATATATA
>JZKD02S0190279.1:32648-52987 GCA_000966675.3 Picea glauca | reverse complement strand
GATAATCCCTTTAGTGTTTCTGGACTTCCCCATACAAAAAACATCCTAATACATAGGTCTATAGACAAAAATAGATACATCAAAAGAGAGTTCCAAGTGCTCCTACATGTTGTTTGCCTAACATATTGACCCAAAACACACTTCACTCTAAATACATTCATATTGTATTAAGCTTGCACTTTTCACTCATCTTCTTGCACCTTAACATTGAACCCGATGCATGCTCCTTCAATGTCCATTGGTTCCATATTTTGGAAGACAAACTTTACCTCATTTCCTTCTCCACAAATAGAGCTTGAAGTTCCCTAATTGTTTGAGGCCAAAGAGGGGTTCCCCATTGATTGAGAGGAAATCAATAGTCACAATCTACCACATTCTACTTCCAGACTCGCCTAATTCTCGTAATGATGCCTTGGAGCTTGATCCCTCTAGAATTAAATTGATTTATGACTTCCCTAATAATAATCAGTGAATCCCCAAAGTCTAAGAAATCCCTGATTCGTAGTTTTTTGGCTATATTAAACCCACACCAGAAGGTGCAAGCTTCCACCTGGTTGTTCAATACTTCCCTTAGTCCCAAGCGTAGTGCAGGTGCAAGCTTCTGCCAAATTGTTCCATGCTTCCCTTAGTCCCCAAGCATAGTGCTCAATATTCCCTCCTCGGATCATGAAGCCTCTCACCTACTCTTACCACCCCTTATAATCTTAAAAAACTTTAACAAACAATGGAAAATTGCAAATACTATTCCTAAATATTTGAGTCTTTTCAAATAGCTAGTCATAAATAGGTTTATTAAGATATATACATAATTCAAATTATTATATACTTAAAAAGATAGGTAGGATATTAGATTTTAAGTATTAAAAATCTTTTATTAATATTTTTTGTATTATAGATTTAAATTAAGATGGATCTATGTTGACCGCTACTATAAGCCTTAAGCTAGTGTCAATAGGCCACAAGCTAGAGGGGGTTCCATTCCAGGGAGGCATCTATCCTTCTAGCATTATCACAATGTGTCATGCCTCATCAAGGATTTGAACCCAAGTGGAGAGAGTGTGAGACCTACCTCCCAATCATTTGAGCTATTGCCCCTCAATTGAAGTAAGGTGCATTTAACAATGCACTATTAAAGAGATTGTAGTGTCCATCTTTCCTTGTTCCATTCATTGCATTTGTAATGCTCACATTAAATAATAATCATTCACAAATATCTATCTATATATATAACACTATAGAAATCAAATCATATCAATGATCGAAAGAAGAGGAATATGAGGCAATTTCTCTAAAAGGCATCACTTGCCAAACAAATCTTTGTGTGCACCTTAAGCATCTAGAGATTTGCATCTTAGTTTTTTTTGTTCCCTCAGGGTGCTTAATAGATCCAAAGTATGTTGGTGTAAGACAGACACACCCACCCATACATATGACACATCTTTTCCATGTTAAGTTTTTCATTTTAGTTTATTAAGGTTACACATATGGCACAATCACCTACTTGAAAGATTTAAAATTAAGATGGATTACCATTGATGTAATAACACATGGCACACCCACCCTCACATGTGACACATATTTTCCACATTAAGATTTTCATTTTAGTTTATTAACATTACACACATGGTACACATGTCCACACATTTTCATTCATACCTTTTGGACCATATATTCGAATCTTTGCACCATAAAAAAAAAAGATTTTCACTATGAGCTTTGATCCCTCTCAACGATGCCTGATAGAGATCTATAATTAAGATGGATTTATGCAAGTGTAATACACATGACACACCCACCCACACATATGACACATCTTTTCCATGTTAAGATTTTCATTTAGTTTATTAATGCTGCACATATGGAACACTCACCCATACATATGGCACGTCTCTTCCATCCTAAGTTTTTCATTTTAGTTTCTTAGCATTACACACAAGACATCCATTGACACTTCTAATGCACCTCTTACATCATGAGTTTTTCATTTTAGTTTATTAACACAACATACATGACACTCACCCACATATGTGACACATCTCTTCCATCCTAAGCTTTTCGTTGTAGTTTATTAGTGTCACACACATGACACATCTCTTCCATCCTTTGTTTTTTCATTTTAGTTTATTTGTGTTACACGACACACTCGCCTACACATGTGAGACATCTCTTCTATCTTAAGGTCTTCATTTTAATTTATTAATATTACACAGATGACACACTTACTCACACATATCACACTTCTCTTCCATTCTAAGTTTTTCATTTAATTTATTAGTGTACTACATACATGACACTCCCATAGGTCATATATCTCTTCTATCCAAAAATTTTCATTTTAGTTTATTAACATTACACACATGACACTTAATCACACATATCAAACATCTCTTCTATCTTAAGTTTTTCATTTTAATTCATTAAGGGACATGACACACCAAGGATGATTTTAGGGGCTAAATTTCGCTCATGGGCTAATTTTCCATGGTTTCCCCAAAAAAGATTCGTCGTTCTAAAAATTATTCGTCCAAATTCTATAGGCTAAAATTATTTTACCTTAAAAGTCGCCAAAATTTTATACAAACTATATAAAATCCATATAAATTTGAATATTTTTACAAAAATATCGCCAAACATTTAAAGTTGGCATATGAAGGATTAGTAAGTTTTGTCAAGATTTCTACATTTTAAAATAAATTATCATCCTTAAAATCATTGTGACACACTCCTCCATACATGTTACATATCTCTTCTATCCTAAACTTTTTATTTTAATTTATAACTTTATACACATGAAAAACCCTCCATATATTTAACACATATTTTTCACTCAAAACTATAACTAAATTTGATCCATCTTAACTTTGAGTTTAATAATTGTAAAAAAAAAGGACAACAAAAATTAAGACAAATCTTTCACACTAAAAACACCATATATAATTTATTTATTTTTAATTTAATTTTATAACAATTATATTTCAAAAAAATTCCACCCTCATATAGAGTAGATTCACTTTTGAATTTGAAGAAGAAAGCATGCTTCCACCATATGTTGATGACCCAACCAAAAAACAAACATGCACATCATCACTTCTATAAGATTTGGAACTCATTGAATGATCAACAACCATATTTGTCCTACCTTTAAGGTAGGAATTTCAAAACGAAATCACCCTTCAAATTTTATAGTCTAAACAATTACTTTACCTATTTTCATAGTTTAAACGAAGAATGTTGAAGGTCATTGTAAATTTCTAACTATATTTGATGGGAAAATCACCTCACAATTTTCCCATCAAATTCCATCCCTACCTACCTTCCATATGTTTCAATAATGGGTCAAGCACCTGGGAAAATTGAGACTCACAAATACCCTCCTTCCCAACAAAACCACCAACTACTTCTGAAAATAAACATTATATTGAAAATCATAAAAAAATTAATTAATTTGAAACCATCTTTGGTGTGGCAACCAGTTTAAAATTTGTAGTAAATCCATTTGGTATGCTTCTAATGAATCATTAAAATCTGATCAAATAAATATATTTAAATCCATAATTAAAAGGAAAAAAAAGGTACTATATAAATAGAAAGTGAGAGAAGCTTTTGTATCTATCTAAGTTACATCCTAAGAAATTTCGAAGACAAATTTTAACTCGTAAAACTAAAATAATCAATATGATTCTCTTGAGGAACTTGAGTTCCTACCTTAAAAATCTTTACGAATCCCCTAATGTCATGGACAACATTCCAAACTTTTCTATAGAGGAAGATTTGTTTTTATAGAAGACAGAGTTTGGGGTTAAGCAGCTCACAAAAGTGAAAGCTAGGGGCATCGAAGGCTAAAGTGAAAGCTGAAATCTTAAAAATTGGAGGGTCTATCCTCATCTCTCACATGCAAAAGTTCTTCAATGTACTGGACTTAAAGCCTCATTGTTCCTATTTTTTAAAGTTGGGATAAAAGAAATCCATCTAATTATATTACCATTATGATCAACCTCATTTTAGCCAAACTATACATAATTATTTTGGAAAAGAAGCACAATGTTTGGCTAGAAAGACACATAAAAAGAGTTAAAGACCAGACCATATTTAGTACTATCATTCTATTGTGGACCACCCTGTTATGCTTAATATCACTATAGAGAAGTTCCACAATAATAAAACCAATATCTTATGTTGTTTTGTTGACTTTAGAAAATATTTTGAGATGGTGCCTATGACTAACCTTTGGAATAGGTTAGAAAAGCTAAAAGTTCCTTTCGAGTTGAGAGTTTCTATGGTAAGGTTGTACGAGAATATTATTGCCAATTTTAGGAATATTGAGGGTTGGCGAAAAGAAATTTAATGTAGTAGAGGATTCAAGTAAGGTTGTACGAGAATGTTATTGCCAATTTTAGGAATATTGAGGGTTGGCTAAAAGAAATTTAATGTAGTAGAGGAGTCAAGTAAGGTTGTTCAGTGTCCCCTACCCTGGCATATACATTGATAAGTTAAAAGATTGTTAGGTAGAAGTAGGTTGTGTCAACTCAACTCTTTCTGGTATAGTCATCATCCTTGTTTTTTACGTCGATGATATTGTTTTTATGGAAAGAAGTCCCTGTGATCTTGGAAAGCAACTAAGAATCCTCAATGTTTTTTTCTCTAGTACGGGTTTGACTATTAACTCCAACAAAATGAAGGTTATGATAATTAAATCTAAAAATATCACTTAAATTATTTTGTGTACGAAAACAACAACTTGGAGGAAGTGTCTTCATAAAAATATCTCTAGATTGATATTCATCATAAACTTAATTGGAACTATAGCATTGAGAAAATGATAAATGGATGGTGGAAATATTATTATGGATTTGAAAATAGTTGTAAATCAACGGACCTATGGCTATGAGATAAGAAGAAACTCCTCTTTGAGACTCTTGTCACTCATATTATCTTATATGGTTGTGAAGTTTGGGGCTACAATATCTCTAGAGAATCATCAATAGTTTTTTATCAAGAGGGTTTTCTTGGTATGGTTTTCTGTTTTGTTGGTTTTATGGCACACGGTTTTGTGGTCAATGATAATGTAATTCTGGATAAGGAAATACAGTTGAATTCTAATCCAGGGTTAATGGATTAGAGTTTTTGGATGCCACGAGATCCTATATATATATATATATATATATATATATATAGTATTGTAAAATATAAAGAAGAAGAATAGAATTAGAGGTGTGGCTCTAAAAATAGGTTAATTTTTCTGGTTGGGTTTCTAGGGTAAATCTATGTGTATATGTGTGATTGCAATTGTTTTCCTTTCTGTCTTAAGAATGTGTGTGTGCATTGCAATAAATCCCTATGATATTGGCAAACAACTAAGAATCCTCAATTCTTTTTTCTCTAGTATGGATTTGACTATTAACACTAACAAAATGAAGGTTATGATAATTAAATCCAAAAATATCACTTATGATAATTTTTTGTATGACAACAACAGCTCGGAGGAATTTCCTTCATACAAATATCTTGAGATTAATATTCATCATAAGCTTAACTAGAACTATAGAATTAAGAAAAGGATAAATGGAGGGTGGAAATTATATTATGGATTTGAAAACAATTGTAAATCAATGGACCTATGGCTATGAGATAAGAAGAAACTCTTATTTGAGACTCTTGTCACCCCTTTTATCTTATATGGTTATGAAGTTTGGGATTACAATATCTCTAGAGAATCGTAAAGAAAGATAGATCAAATCCAAAAGTGTTTTATAACTTATAATCTCAAAATTAAAGGAAATACACCATATCATATCTTCCTTGTAGAAGCGAGCCTTTCCCCCATTGAGAGCACGACTATGACTAGGTACCTAATGTACAAGAACAAGATAAACAACATGGAAGATAAGAGACTTCCTAACATTACTTCAAACTTTAGTCAAAACAACATGTGGATCAATCGGGGATGGCATAGAGATGCCAAGTCTTAGATAAATCATCGGGGAATAAAGGAAGAGATCACTTTGCAGAATAACGATAATATTATAAGTATTATTACATCCAAAATTTAAGGAGATATTGTGGTGTGATAAAGAATTATAGGATAAAATAAAATTAAGATACTATAAGGAGGCTATCAACTCTAATATAGAAGATCAAAAGTATCTCTATTCTGACTAACGTAAAGAAGAAAATCAGCATTGATAAAATAAGAACAAACTCTCATGATCTCTATAGTGAAACTGGGCGTTGAACAATTCCCAAAATGGTGTGGGTCAAAAGAATATGCCATCTTTGTGACACTAAGAGGGTTGAAGATGAAAACCACTTTCTCTTAGAATTTCTTGTATACACCCACATTAGATCACAATTTCAAAATATTTTTCACAATACCAACCTTCCAAACCTTTTAAGTCATCAAAACTATGGTTATCCTGGAATGCTTCTCTTAATGTTTTTTGAGCACATAAATAGAATTCTAAAGAAATCATAGTAATTCCTTACCTTAGTGGTGGTGGGTATGTGTTATATTCTTTGCACATGGTTCAATATGAGGGAGGGTCACAAGGGGGTTGCATGGGGGCACTAGCCCTGTCAGTAGGGCCCCAAAGGGGGCTAAGCAAAAAATCATCGATAATTTTGTATCAAGCGGTTTTCTTCATTATGATTTTTTACTTTGGTGGTTTTATGGCACATGGTTTTGTGGTCCATGGTAATGTAATTCCGGTTAAGGAACTACAGTTGAATTCTAGTCCAGGGTTAATGGATTAGGTGTTTTTGAATGCCACAGGATCCTATATATATATTGTATTGTAAACAATGAAGAAGATGAATATAATTAGAGGTGTGGATCTAAAAGCAGGTTGATGGTTTTTCCGGTTGGGTTTCTAGGGTAAATCTTTGTGTATATGTGTGATTGCAAGTGTTTTCTTTTCTGTCATAAGAATATTTGTGTGCATTGCATTACTATAAAAGGTTTAATACTCGCATTTGGTATCAGAGCAACTATTTTCTTCAGGGGGATGTATTTGTGGCTAAGGGTTTGGATCGAGCCTGTCATAAACCTTGTTACAGTGGGAGCTCTGCAGTGTCAATTCTTGTGGTGAAAATAAATGACAAACAATTCAAAAATAGAGATCGAAAAATTTAATGGGAAAAGTTTTGAGTTGTGGAAGAGCTCAGGATGAAAGATCTTTTGGTAGACAAAGATCAATAGGTCAATGTGGATCCAAGTACTACACCTATGGGAATGACAACAAAATACTAGACAAAGTTGGATCGAAAGGTAAAGAGCACAATTTGGTTGTGTATCTTAGATTCAGTATTATTGAATGTGTCAGGGAAAGATACAACCAAGGCATTATGGAATAAACTAGGGGATTTGTATTAGTCTAAGTCCTCGGTAAACAAAATTTTCCTACGGAAGAAGTTGTATAACTTGATGATGAAATATGGAGACTCAGTGATAGAGCATATGAACACCTTCAATATTGTGGTAAGTTAGTTATTTTCTGTTGATATTAAGATTTCTAATGAAGATAAATGTATCAGTTTATTGTGCTCTTTACCAGACTTGTGGGATAGTCTAGTTGTAGCCAAAAGTAGTAATGCAACTACTTTAAGTTTTGATGGTGTGGTCTCATCCTTGTTGTCGGAGGAGATGAGGCAAAAAAAAATGGAAGCACACCATCGAAAGCATTCCTTGTCCTTGGTAACCTTGACACACTTCCTTCATACAATCCTCTACACATGAAATACTTTGTAAGCACAAAATAATAAAATAAATCTAGAGTACAAAGGATAGACACTCCCTTACTAGGTCTTGATTACTTATTGAATGGATCATAATACAATATGAAAATAACTAGTTACAATGTATGGAGAATAAAAATGTGGAAACAAAATTGTTGAAAGAAAGAAAAGTGAGAACAAAGCCCACAACCTCATTCAACCAATCATGCTCTGATTTATACCCATGCTATACTTCCCTTGGATCATATGTTTACAAATATCTCTTCACCCCATTCATGTCAAAAGCATCTTCAACTCTTGGGTATAGAAGTGCTTAAATAAAATCAGTTGCCATTTAAGGCCTTGCCTACATAACTTCCCTTAGATCATATGTTTACAAATATCTCTTCACCCCATTCACGTCAAAAGCATCTTCAACTCTTGGGTATAGAAGTGCTTAAATAAAATCAGTTGCCATTGAAGGCCTTGCCCACATAACTTGGCTATCTATTTGTATAAGCTCTAGAAGAATTGTTCTTAAGGCATTAATACATTCATCTTCTCATCAACCTTGTTTATGCAGTATTATGGAGCAAAACACCCAAAGCAAACTCAAGATCTAATATAAGTGAAGAACTCGAAGGCTACATCATACATGGAGCACTTGCAGAACTCTATAACTTGTAAAGACTTTCAAACTCGAAATCTAGGCATATTTTAGATCCATTTGCACACGGAATGGGGTTGTCCTATCCATCTTCACTCTAACCTTGTCATTGTGTGAACGAGATAGATAATAGCCTTGAATGTTGGTTATGTCATTGTCGCTCACTCTACGCATCTATCATTATGGCAGCTTAGGAAGGAAAACTTGTCCAATTGCTTTCTTGAAATTGAATAGTTGTTCGACAGACTTCCCCAAAATTGGATAAGATAAGAGAATTTTGAGTCCCCGGGACTATGATTGCCTATGGAGGTAATATATTGAAAATATGAAAGAGATCAATCGACATCTTCGCCCCTCTTGCAGTTCGGTGTGCATGTAACATCCGTTGCTTGTGTGACATCTGCAATAAAAACATGTTGTTTGACCCAAGAAAGATGACTTCAAATCGCTATCATTGTTTCCCCCATATCCAATTATTTCACGGAATGTTGACGTGGTTTTGGTTTCATTTTGTCAGTTGAGACAGCAGATAAGACCAGAAACTTCTCTTGAACTTTCATCGTGTGATGGACTTAAAAACAACTCTTGCTCCTCGAGTTCCTGAAGATCTTGTAGACACATTAGTATTTATTCCAATATCATCATCCTCATGTACAGTGATTTTAGAGGTCGTGTCATTATCAGCATGTTTGGACACTTGAGAAACAAAGATAAGGTGGTCCAGTTTATCATCACATTCAACAATGTAACTTTCATCATCAACAAAAACAACATTGTCATCCTCATCAAGAAGTATTGACTTCCGAGAACCAATTTCAGCAACGTCTTGTTATTCAAGCCATTTCCAATTCATTTCATCTCCTTTGATTTACCCACTACTCGTCTTTAACCCTTTCAACTTTCTCTATGATTTTCGAGAGGCCTCCATGGAAACAAAAAGGATATCTTCATCAAAGTGGGTCACTAGACTCTCTCTCATTTCCACTTCCATGCTAAACCTTTCAACTATCAAGGAACTTATAGGATGCTTCAATGAGTCTCCTATTGGCAATATGTAATGCATCTCATTCTTTCATCACTAGTGGAATGTTTAAATCATGGATGATTAATTCACAAAATTTGAAACATTGTTATTCTCACTATCAAAAATATTGATTTTTTATTATGGATTTTATGTTAATCAATAAGAAGTGGAATTAGATTTCCTTTTCTCTAGATGCAAATAAGGTACTCTTGTTTCTCCCGCTTGCTAGACAAAAGAGAAAACTACACTAAATGAACAAAGATGAGGATTTTTCAATTTTGAGGAAAAAAAAATGAAATATTGATTCACAATTGTTACCCGGTGAAACTATCCCATCTAGTTTCATAAGAAAAATGTTGCTTGGTAGCTAGCCTAAGATAAGATAAGATAATTTTACACTATAAAGAACATCAATAGTTACAACACAAAGAAAGTACGGTGCTTGCTATATTGGAACTCCGAAGGGTAGATACAATAACTCCAAGCCCAATACATACCTTCATACATTCAATGGATTGATGCTTATTATGTCGAATGAAAGAACTGTCACTCCTTAACTAATCAATCTTTGCTAGTCTTGAATACCTCATAATGATGACAAAAATTCAAAGTAATTGTTTTTAATGAGAGGTATGCTACCCTGAGACCAAGGAACCATGTGAAATCACTTTGGGAAAGAAATCAATTTGCAAGAGGAAAGCCACATGGTATGGATTTTCTTTAAGTGATGGAAGCATGCAACAACAACTAAGGTGAAATTTAATAAGAGAAGAACCATCCAAAGACCAAAGAGAAATGTGCATCAAACTAGGTGATTAAATTGATTGACCTACAAGTTGGAACAGCTTTGGGAAGCACACAACCGATAGAGAACAGTAGAAAACAATAGAAACACACATCTATAGCCAAGAGAACTAAAGAGGCTTGATCGAGGTGAATGAATGACACAATTTATTACTAGAGGCAATTATAAAGAAACAATGAGTGATCTTGGCATGCAATGTTAGCTTTTCAGATTACTCTAAAGGTGGTTACACCATGCTTGGGGGTGCATCATGTGATGTGGAGTGAATGGTGTGATTCCTACCCTTAGTTGTATCTTAGTAGAGAGACACATTGGAGATAGCACACTCATGGATTTCTAGACCTTGACTTGATGCTTATGTTGCCAACATTCTTAGGAGTTTAGTTTCCTATGTGGCATGGTGACATTCTTTATGAGGCATACATGGAGGGATTGGTTTCTTTATTGGGAGGAAAACATACTTGGAGGAGGAGAATCGGGGCATTTAGGAGGAGGGAACTGAGCCCTAGGTAGCATGGGAATTGTTTCTTACATGGAGGATTTTGCTTGACTTGAGAACACTTGGGATGATGAGGATTCATGGAGGTGTGGTGGAGTTGAAGGAGAACATGGCTTAGGAGGTAGCATTGGAGCATTTGCAACCTTTGGAGGAGAGTATTGGACCTTGACCTTCGAACCCTTGCTTGATGGACGTCCTTACCTTGGAGCTTGACATGTGTCATGCTAGAGTTGGAACACCTCACATGTGGACTTATCTAGTGATTATTTAGGTTATTTAAGATATTTGTTTATGCACCTTGTTTACTTTAAAATGGTTGACCTTCCTCATCCATTCTATATAAAGGGATGAGAGATTTTTTATTTCTCATTCATCACATTCACAGTGCTCTTGTCTTGAAGATGTAAGAGTTCATTAGGTCTTTTATACCTTGAAGATGAATTTTTCTTGAGACTTTGTACTTGTCTTTATGCAAGGGTGAAAAGCTCTAAATTTTATGAAAGACAATTCCTAAAGAAGAATTAAAGAGATGGGGTTTGGGTCCTTGTGTGAGAAGGACCTAGGGTTTGTGGAAAAGAAACCTTAGAGAAGAGTTGGAATGCTTTTATTGGAGAGCTTATGTGATACAATATTGGTTAAATATCAAAGGTGCACTGGTTGGTGTTGATGCTAGCTTGTTGTGGAACCTTTGGTGTGGCTAGATAGCTTAGTGGGACACTTTGCAAGGACCTCGTATTTCTGGTTAGGGTTTCTTATTTATGGTGGATGCCCTAGCTAAAGTTTTGAGAGCATTGGAGAGTCCTAGCTCTTGAAGGACCAACTTGTACCAGCTTGGGATACATTATTAGTACGTACTTGTAACTTCATCTTATGTATATATGAAGAGTGATTTATTGTCCAAACTTTGTGTACTTCCATGTTTGGTTTTCATCTTATCATCTTATGGTAATTAAGTAGTTTATAGGGTTGTTTAATTTAGTACGTGGATTTATCATGAATAGCTAGATATTTTTGTTGAGAGATTTGAAAAACATATAGAAGCTAGATAGCCATATTTGTGGCTATAATAAATCAGTTGTAATTAAATTATTTTCAAATCTAATATATCTTGGGATTTTTGTCATAATGGATGGGATAATATCTCCCTTGAGCTACAATTTTTCAATGTTTATTTTATTGTGTTATCTTTTCTATTTGGTTGGATAGAGGTGAAATATATACTACTCTAAGTTGTATTTCAAATTCATCCCTAAGGCTAAAATTTTACAAAAACTATATTTAAGGAACCTTAAGTTTCAGTTGAGAATTCGAATTTGCATTGAGTAGTGATTCTTGAAATTTCCACATGATATCAAAACTAATTTAAGTGAGAGTTCTCTCTTGCTAAAGAGGGAGTTGGGTATCTTAGTTGTTTTTTACCTCGGGAGGTGTCTGACCTATTACAGGGTGTCAGGTGTGAAACCTTTGTGCACTTTGGTAGAATCACTTGATTCCTAGAAGGGTTTTATACTTGATTTGTTGTTGATTTTAGCTTTTGGTTTGATTCATGTTTGCAAGGATGAATACTCTTGGTCTTAGAGAATGTGACGGGTCGAATGGTGCTTCTAATTTTACACCTTGGAAGTGCATGTTGCAAATGCTATTAGAAGAGGTTGTGCTCTAGGAGCATGTTGAGAATGAAATCATTACACCTACGAATCTAAAATTGGTGGCCACGCATAATAAGGAGTCCAAGGAAAAGATAATCATTCTTGATTCAGTAAAGGATCGTTTGATTACTTGCATTGAAAGGAATAATACCATTGTATGATGTTTTGGTGGTATTATATCAGAGTGTGACTTTGTATAGACACTCTTGAGAAATGATTTTAGTAATACGCATGAGTGATAAAGATCCAATCGTTAGGTACCTAAATTGGATCACAGAGTTAAAATATCAGTTGGTTTCCATAGGGAAAAAAGTGGTGGATGAGGAGTTGGTGTGCATTACCTTAAATGGGTTTTCTTCATCTTGGAAACCCTTTGTCCAAGGTTTTTGTGTTTGTGAGAATTTACGTAAATTTAACACTCTTTCTAATGACTTTATCCAGGGAGAGATATGATTATAACATTTTTTAGCAAAGTAAAGAGATGTAGAATGCATATCCCTCATTGGGAGGATGAGAAAGGGAAACAAGAAAAAACAAAATAAGGGGAAGGCCAAGCAACAAAAATAGGTTGTAGGGAATGCAAGTACTATAACAGGAGTGGATGACTTAGCATATCGACTTGAAACCATCTTCTCCATGGTCTCTTGTTTATCTCCCAACATTGTGTCATGTGTTGGATGATATGTGAACAATGTGGCATCTAGACATATGACTTATGACATGACACTTTTCAGCGAGCTTCATGAGAAAGTGGCAAGAATGAGTGTGGACTTGGGTGATGCTGCTACTTTTCCTATGAAAATATTGGGCTTCATTTTCTTTTGGATTCCATCAAGTGATGTTCTTGAGTTGAATGATGTTTTGTTTGTTCCTAGTTTGAATAAAAATCCTCTTTCAGTTTGTTATATGAGATGTTTTTAGTGTAAAGTTGCATTTGATAGGAAAACAATGCAATATCATTGATTGTAGTATAGCAAGTTCAAAGAATTTGTAAAATGTGTACAAGATGATGTCATTTACATGTTACTTGTTGATCTTGTGTAACTTGTACATACCAGTGGTAGTTGGTTGAGTTATCTTGTTCTGACAACGCACATGTAGAGCATGTATAATGGGATGCCATGGAGAAAGGTTCAAAACCAATTATGGAATCAGTGATTGAGTCCAATCTTGCATAGGATGTGATTATTATAGAGTACTAGGACAAGCTTGCTAGATTATCTAAGAAAGAGAAAGTCGACATTGATTAGATTATTTCTCCAATTACCAAAGGATTATCTCATAAAGGAGTTGACCATGTTGAGGGTTTTACTTAAGTTGTTATAGGTCTTGAGGTGAATGGGTGAGATACCCATGATTACATGTTGGAGGCCCTCTATGCATTGTTGCTTGCACTACGAGCCTGGTATACCCAAATGGATGAGATTTGTATATATTTTTATCATTGTGATTTTGATAGATATCATCCATTCTTCTTGGTCTTATATGGAGATGTGATTGTGTTTGTAGGAAGTCATGAACAATGCATGATGTTGTCTCTAAATATTTTGGACGTGAATTTGATATGAAAAATGTTGGAGTTTGGCAAGTTTCTAATGGTCTAGGGTTATGTTCCCTCAAATTCATAGGTGATCGAGCCCCTAGAAAAGTGAAGTTTCCAGATGTTGTGATAGCATCTTGTTTTGTTGGATATAATGAGACCTATCAAGATAATAGGATAAACATTCCAACATAGTGGAAGACTATCGTGGGCCGAGATTTGCAATTTCATGATGATGTGCGGTCCTCTACATCATAGGTATCTCCTTTAGTGATTGAAGGGAGTGAAGAGGTAGTTCTCCCAAAATCTTATTCAGAGGTAAGATAAGAGTCAAGTCCAAGAATGGGCACGAAGAACCTAAGGAAGGATACATCCTTACCCTTTACTTCAGCTCACAAGAAGCCAAGATGGATTACTCAAAGATTGTAGAATGCACAAGACCATGTACGAGCACTAGATCTTCAATGAGAGTGAGTATACCTCCTAGGAGATATGCTAATAATATTGAGTTCCATTTGTGAGGCTTCCAATTTTTTAGTCTTTATTTTCTTATGATGCCTTGTGTATTTGGTTGGACAAAAATGAAATTGATCCTATTGTAATTTATATTTCATATTGAACATTAAGGATGAAAGTTGACGAGAAATAAATGTGGGGAACCCCATGTTGAGAGGAAATTTATGAATTTCCATAGAGCAAAGATTCTCAAAATTTTCACACACAAGCATTCCCTAAACATTTTCATTTGTGGAACGTTTCTCATAGGAAAGGAAAGAAATTTGAATGCTAAATTGTTGGGAAAAGGAATCTATAGTTAAATCGTTGGGTTCAAAGTGTAGCCTAGACTTCAAGGTGATAAAATGCACATGAGAAGGAAAATCATTGAGTTAGAAACTCTAGTGATCAATTCATTGAGTAGGAAAGGTTTGTTGAACTATGAAGGCAACAATTTGTTGACCAACAAAAAATCCATCAAAAATAGAAGCTACATGTGGTGTCCTCTTACCCAAAACAACAATTTTCAATGGGTTAGATTCTCTGAGGTAACCCATTGAGCTAGAGAGGCTTTCTTATCTCTGAGGTGAATGATTTATTTATGCTCGGCTAATCCACTGGGTAGGAAAGGCTAGTTGACCTTTAAGGTGACCAGTCCACTTTTTTTGGGTCATTTGTCAAAAATACTAACTTAAACCACAAAGAAACACCTTTCCCAACACATTACAATTAATAATTTGAAGGACAAAATGTAGCATGATGAATTCAAGGTAGTTCATAGAGTTCTAGGATTGTTGGGTTCAAAGGCCTTGACGTGAACGATTTTAATTTGTCCATGGAAATATCTCATACCAAGCACATCAATTATAAACTTGGAATAGCAATTCAACCCAAAAAGTCGTCATTCCATAGAGGCTTCACATCATTTTTTTATCATTTGTATTTTAGAACTACTCTCATCACTCGAAGTTATATTATGGAACTCTCACTCTCATCATTGAGGAAACCACAACGTCAACTCGTGTATGATGCCACAAATAAAGTACAATGTGGTCATCATCATTAACAAGCTCCAAACAAAGGTTATCATGTAGAAATCCAAAGAAAAACTCATTAACAAAAACAATTACCTATAATTTGAAACAATCCCTTGGTTTTTTAACTTATCGAAGCATAATTTTTGCCTCTAATGTTGGAACTATATTTTTTTGTAGCAAAGTGTAGAGGACACCAATGGCATATTTTGTCATTCCTTTGATACCATTTTTAAAACATAAAGCAGAAAACATTTCATTGATGGGAAAACTTTTAAACATAATTTTCAAATTTTTTAGGCTCAGAATTGATTTTCATCAATTCCATCATGATCAATGACCCCTAAAACCTTAGGGTATCCTCTTTCAGGGTTCCAAAACCTCATTTAGTCAAACCATGAAATTTTGCACAAGTAGGCCCTGCATGCCAAAGTTTGTTCCTCATACAAAGTGTTGCTTCAATAATCCTGGCATTTTTGTGTTGGTACATCATCTTAGTCATATGAAGAACTAGTGAAGATGCTCTAACTCATGATAGATAATTGTCCAAGTTCCATTAAATATCCACCTAGGCACTAAATAACGCAATTGAAGATATCCTTAAAATTGATTGAAACACTTCGTAATTTAGATGAATGATCATTTGTAACAAGAGGAATCTATAAAAGTTATGATCTACATGTTCCATTGTCGAAATCATCATCATCAGTGTATCATTGAGCTATTCTTTCCAACTACCCTTCTTTGTTATGCATGTATCCTCAATGGTCGACCTAGGTAGAAGACTATCTCAAGAATCCCTTTGTAAAATTTCCCATGCACAATCTGACAAACACCATGCAATCTATTGATGATAACAATTATTCATGCATCACTATGGTATTCACCAGAATTTAGCATCACATCTAAGAATAGATGAGAACCTTATAATTCCATTTACATGTACTCATCACTATGACTTTTACTCTTAATGATCTCTCATTTCATATTGAATCATTTTGATACCTATTCCTCTTTGTGAAAATTAAATATTGTAAATTTCCCCAAGTGCCCCTCTTCCTTCATTAGTTTATCTCTTTCATGCACTTTGATTTGGAAGGCACCACATATTCAACCAAATCAACAAGGCATGGTCAAAGAAAGTGTATTATTGTGCTTCACTACACAAACTTCATTAATTCTAACATCCTCAATGTCAACCATGACTCYTATTGTTGCATTGAGAGAGAGTCCACTTCCATCTTACCTGCATAACTACAATACATGCATCCATGCATTGATTAAACTTAAACATTGTAATGTGTAATACAATAGGATATCTCCCRTGAAGTATGATGATAGATGTGGTGAATGACACTATACATAATGTTATCTTMTATAAGCACAAATCACCTAAGAGTATGCATGTCCACCTTGAATGATAATGCATTCACATATCACTTATGTAACATGATCAAGGAAAAATACATGGTCATGATGCATGTACACATACATATTGAATACCCTGCAAGGCCCTCTCATCATATTGAATACCCTGAAGAGCTGCAAGGCCCTCTCATCATATTGAATACCCTGAAGAGACCACATCTTCATGTTCATAAGTCAACTTGTCAATCCAAACCTCCATTCAAAGTCAAAGATCAAGCAAATGGAATAGAATCATCTACACAACCCCTACGGTAAGGTTAGTTCAATAAATTCACCAAATTTGTTCATGGTTCACCATGCATTTGATTCCTTAAGAAAAAAATACTTTTTCTACTTCATTTGCATGATTGGCATTCCATTGAGTGAAATCATTATTGTAGAAAATATGAGAAGCACGAGATAAAGATTCCATCAAGGTAAATCCAATATGGGCCAAAAGATTTCATTAATTCTCTTTTCAACAATATGTTTAAGAACATTACATTGATTAATGCACGAGTAATCTTGAGGATTTCAAATATCATTAGAAGCAACTCACTACTCGACTAAACTCAAATAAAGTCCAAAGAACCATTAATTCATGAGCATATGTGCAACAAAATATAAACTTTCAAACAAGTATGTTCAAATCATGAAGGGCAATCATGATTTTTTATCATGAGTGCCCTTCAAGGGTAGGTGTGCCACCTAGTTTCCCATTTGCATACCTTGAGTGTGAGTGTGAATAAGAAACATCTACACATGCCAAACAAGATTAATTGAAAACAATCAAGTCCATACAATATCCTCCATGTTCATCAACCTTCGTATGCAACCAATCGATGCCCTAAGGAAATAATCAAATTAAACGCTTACCATCTAATAAATGAAGCACAATCTCATGAAATAAGTATGAATGAATAAGGGGTGATTGTTATTTCATATTCTCTTTTGATGTAAACCAACACTTCAAGAGACAAGCATTAAAACTTCATATGGATGGCTTACAATGAAAGGATGGTTTTGTCAACTACAGGAAACAATGAAAGAACTCAAGGTCATGTAGGATTCACACTCAAAATGAGAACTACAACATATCTATTGGAAAAAAAACTTGTCAGAGTGCTCAGTTATCATTACATGTACATTGACATGGCAATGTGAAGCAACAAGCAAATATTATCCCAACCGTCAATCAAGGATCTCAATGAAGCAATAACAAACACAAGCAACCAAAATGAACTAACTATGAAAATCTGAACAGTCAAAGAAGTCATTCGTGATTAGCACAAGTGGATAGCAAGATCAAATCATTCGAGCAAATCCACTAAGGAAAAATTAAATATCAGAAATTAACCAATTAGTCAAGCATCCCTTTCAATCACATTCCAAGTAAGAGGGTCAGAGGGGAAAACCAATCAAAGAAATTGAAATAACCTAAAAGCACCAATTGCATCAAAGTTTGAGCCATAAGAATAATAAGCCATGATCGATGAGTCTTGAAGAAAAATAAATGTGGGGGCCCAAGGGTTGAGCCTCAACTAATGGAAACATGGTAGATGAAGCCAACAATATCTAATAGAAACCTTTGAGGTATTAAAAAGAATGAATACATTCATTTGTTGTTCATGGAAACTTAAGCATCAAAACATAAGCAGGTCACCAAAGTCTTTCCTTGTGAGGGAATCAATGATCATTCTTGCAAACTCATGTGACAAACTTATCCCATGTACTGAAAAAATTTGATGACATGCATTTACTTTAGCATGGACCAACGATTAGGGCTATAATCATAATCACATGAATTATTTGTATATGGAGTGAAAATGTTTGCCCCGAGCATGGAATATAATACCCCTCAAGGGTTGTTCCATTACCCATGAGCATCCATAGCCTCGATGGAGTCACCATAGCATCACAAAACTTTCTCCACTGCTAGCCAGACATACATAGCCTCGATGGAGATTATTTTCATGACCTTGCAATTAGATATACTTCCTTTCTTATTTGTTTTCTTGTTTAAACATGTTTCTTAGAAATTCATGCATAGGGAAAGCAACATCATGTTACAATGAGATGGGGTTGACAACCTTCTTTTGAGATTTATTTAAGATTTGACATGCTTAGGTATTAGAGTATCCCTTTAGGTTTTCAACATTTGACTTCTCACTTTATACATTTCACATGATCATCTCATTTAGTGTGTGTGAATGGATTCCTTTGACAAGAAGTCTTGTTAATGAAACCAAGGTGTCATAATAGTCAAGGTGTTAGTCACCAATAAAAATCCATGTCAATTCTTCTCAAGTCTTATTCCTTAAGGAAATAAGAATTTGATACTTATGTATCTAATCATTGGGTGCAAAAGGTCAAGATGTGAGCTAATCATAAGATATTGGATGGGAAGATGTGACTTGATCGCGGGATTTAAATATAAAACTCATGATCTGATCATGAGCTATAGAAAGGTAAATCGCGATCAGAATAGAGAATTCCTAAAAGAAAAAAATACACGAGAATAGATTGCATTCTAAGAAAGCCACAACTAAAATAACAAAAAATTCAAAAGGCAATACAAATTACCAAATGGAACCAACATGTAAGCAAGCTATTTTATGAAAGAAAACATAAATAAATTGACTATAAGTGAGAGTATAAAGCAAAAAATGATCTATGGAAATTAAATGAGAAACTATTGATCACTTCCTAACATAACTAGATTGGTTCATCCATATAGTGAAAATCACAACCGAAGAAGATTGATAACTTCAAGGATCTTCATAGGTATGTGAGAGATTGGTATGTTGTGAAACATAGTTCTAGGGATATTGAATCTTTGTATTTTTCATCAATGAATCAATAATTGTTCCCAAATCAACCTCAGTGATTTATAGGACATGAATCGACATTGGAATTATGAGGTGATGGTGTTGGATCCTCTACTACTTACGAGTAAGCAGAGTCTTTTGTCTCCTTTGCTTCTAGTGCCTCATACTTGTTATGTTTTATTTTTTCCTTGATTCAACCTAACAATACAACAAGTACATCCCCACAAGTAATTCAATTTTCCATCACTTGCAAAGCCTACCCTTTCCCTATCAAGTCCTATTTCGAGGTGATGAACCGTTGGCTCGACCAAAGAGAGAGCAAGGAACATATTGAAATCAGGTAATAATCACAAGTGGGAACAACAAGAGCAGATATTGGAGTAACATGTCTATCCTATTGTACAGAGCTTCTTAGAACATCAGAGTATGCCATAACATAACTTGTAGGAGCGGTAGGGGATACTAGATGTGGAACATATTTATACCCGTGAATGCTACTGATTGAATGATATTTATGTGCATTCATTCCATGTTTATTTATGTGGTTTCAAGTCCACCTTCTAGTAGACCAAGTCGAATGATGAACACCTCTCAATCATTAGCAACATGAAGAGAACACAACATGAAGACCCATATGGGTGTACCTCTCATCAATTATGTCTACTGAGTTGCTTGCATTTT
>JZKD02S0190279.1:6063-29800 GCA_000966675.3 Picea glauca | reverse complement strand
TCAGGACAGGTGATTGGAGTGAGAGAGGGGAAACTATTCAGATTGTTTTTTCAGCCACTTCTTGCTTTGGTAGCGAGTGGTGACAGCAGCAGACAATTGTGTGAGTTATGGCATCAGAGGATGGCCCACCTACATCATGGGGATATTGGAGGACTGAGAGAGGTTGTGGTCGGAGTGCCACAGATCAGCATAGAGCATCAGGATGTTTGCAGATGGTGTGCACTTGGCAAGTTTGCCAAGGCATCGTTCCCCAGCAGTGACACCAAGCCAGCTGGGATACTGGATTTAGTACACACGGACGTGTGTGGGCCCATGACTCGGAGGTCCTTGAGTGGTTGTGAGTATTATCTCACATTTATTGATGACTACTCAAGGAAGACTTGGATCTATTTCCTGAAGGCCAAGAGTGAGGTCTTCACACGGTTCAGTTCAGAGCTCTTGTGGAGAACCAATCAAAAAAGAGGATCAAAGTCTTGTTGTCGGATAACGGGGGAGACTATTCCTCAAGACAGTTTGTAGATTTATGTGCACAGCATGGCTTCAGGAGACAGATGATCGTACCTTACAAACCCCAAAAGAACGGGGTTGCCGAGAGGAAGAACCGAGCCATTACTGGTGCAACGAGATCTATGTTGCATGATCAAAGTTTTCCTTTGTATTTGTGGGCAGAGGCATGTGCTACTGCAGTTTACCTGCAAAATAGGATCCCCCATAGGATTTTGGGGAAGATGACTCCTGAGGAGGCCTTCACCGATAGGAGGCCCGATGTCGAGCACATCAGGATATTTGGGTGCTCGACTTTATCTCATGTCCCCTCGGAGAGGAGGACAAAGCTAGACCCCACAGCCCAGCAGGGGATTCTAGTTGGATACTCAGATGTGTCGAAATCCTATCGCATCTACATTCTGCCACTTAGGAAAGTGGTGGTGAGAAGAGATGTTAGATTTGAGGAGGATAGGGCTTTTGCGAGATCTCTTGAGTCGAGAGTTGGAGTTGAGGATGATACAGAGTTTCTAGTTGCAGTCTCAGAGGGAGCACAACCTCAGTCATCAGGTACACCAGTATCAGGGGTGACAGGGTCACCATGCACAACTTCAAGGTCACAGTCAGAGCATGTTCAGTCAGATGGGGCACAGACTTCAGAGGGAGTACAGTCTTTGGGATCTCAGAGTGTTGAGACGAGTCCAGAGGCAGTTACTCTTGGGCAGAGAGGCCTTACTTCTCCGTTGACCGATTTAGGGAAGAGGAGACCTAGATGATTTCAGGAGACCCTGAAGGAGGCCAGAGAGAATGTAGGGGAGCCCAAGAGCCAGATCAGAGACAGCAGGCTGCCAGTCAGATTGGGAGCATATTTGGCACTAGTGACAAGTATCAGGGATACTGAGCCACAGACTTTTGCATAGGCAGTTGACCATCAGGTCTGGAGAGAGGCCATGGTTGAGGAGTATGACTCCATTGTGCGCAATGATGTCTGGGATGTGGTTCTGAGGCCAGTGGGGAAGTTAGTTGTGACTTCCAGGTGGTTGTACAAGACCAAGATTGATGCAGATGGCAGCGTGGAGAAACACAAGGCCCGTTTTGTGGCACGAGGCTTCTCACGGATTGAGGGAGTCGATTATGATGAGACTTTCGCACCAGTTGCGAGATACACTTCTATCAGGACTATCATCGCCATAGTAGCAGAGATGGGTTGGTGCATTCACCAGATGGATGTGAAAACCGCATTTATGAATGGATTTATTGAGGAGGAGGTGTACATAGATCAGCCACAGGGGTTTGAGGTGAGTGACAGGGAGACTCACGTGTGTCTTCTAAGGAAGGCACTATATGGTTTGAAGCAAGCTCCCCGAGCTTGGTATTCACGGATTGATACTTATTTGCTTCAGATGGGCTTCGAGAAGAGCGATGTTGATCTGAACCTCTATTTCATCATTAGGGGTGAGGACACACTCATTCTCATTTTGTATGTGGATATTTATTCATTACTGGAGTCGAGGATATCATAGCTGAGTGCAAGTTGGGACTTGCATCAGAGTTTGAGATTAGTGATATCGGATTGATGCACTACTTTCTGGGTATGGAGGTATGGCAAGAGGAGGGTCACATATTTCTCGGGCAGGGGAAGTATGCAATAGATATTTTGAGCAAGTTTCAGATGGAGGACTGCAGAGCCATGTCTACACCTATGATCACCAACTGAAAGAAGCTTAGTGCTTCAAATAGCCAGTTGGTGGAAGCCACAGTATACAAGAAGTTGATCGGTTCACTTATGTATCTGGTTAACACCATACCAGATATATGTTTTGTCCTGAACACACTCAGCCAGTACATGGTTGAGTCGAGGAGTGTTCACATGGTTGGGGAAAAACACGTCTTGAGATATGTTGCTGGGACAGTGGACTATGGCCTAGATTATGTCAAGGGAGATGGATTCAGTTTGGTTGGATACACAGATTCAGACTGGGCAGGATGTGTTGTTGACAGGAAAAGCACCTCAGGGTGTTGCTTCAGTTTGGGGTCGAGAGATGTTTCCTGGTTCAGCCGGAAGAAGAAGTCAGTTCCTTTGAGTTCATCCGAGGCAGATTATATGGAAGCCAGTCATGCCAGTTATGAGACCATTTGGCTTCGCAAGATGTTGGTTGGTTTATTCGATCAGGAGATGTCTCTGACTGTCATTCACTGTTATAATCAAAGTTGCATAAAACTCTCTAAGAATCCAATGTTTCATGACCGGTCGAAGCATATTGAGATCAGGTACCACTTCATTCGTGACTGGGCTCAAAGAGGGTCAATTCAGTTGCAGTATATATCTACAGATGACCAGGTAGCAGATATTCTCACCAAGGCCTTGCCACAGGGCAAACATGTATATTTCAAAGACAAGATGGGTTTGGTGAGGAACACCTTCCTCGGTAAGAGGGAGTGTTGAGTTTTGTACCTTGGGAGGTGTTCCCCATGTGCTTATTACCTCCTTAGCACATGAGGGAAGGACATTACACTTTGTACCTTGTACTTTTGTCTAATTTCACTTTGACTTTGGTTAAAGTGAAATTTAGTCACTTTTGGCCTAAAAGTGATTATTAATTCAAAGGAGTGAATTAAAGACATAAGTTGACTTAGAAAACTTAACCCAAAGTGGGTTATTGACTTAAATATGAATGGGGAGATCTCAACCATCGATTAGATGGGAGATGAGATGATCTTAACCCTTCATATTTTAGGTTTCCTTTTGAGAGTCAAAGAGGGGCGCAAAGGGTGAAGGAGGGCGCATTCTTCATTTGGTCATTTTCTTTTTGAGAGAGGAGCTCTTGGAGGATGGAGATGAGGTCAGTTTTTTGAGGATGCTTGAGGGAGGTCGCTTGCTTTCATTCATGGAGGCTTGGAGCTACTTGCCTTGTTTATTTACTGGAGCTATTCTACTAATGAGAGGGGCGCATTAGATTTGGAGGTTGATTCGTACCTGGTAGGATATCTAGCCAGCAGATTGTAATGAGATCAGTTGCAGAGGGTTGCCATTCAACATAGCTTCATTGTTGTGGAGGGGTTTCCATATCTGAGCTCACAGTTGGCAGTTGGAGCAGATTCAGTGGTTCTGGCAGTGTGCATGAGGGGCGCACCATTCTGGGGCTCATCTGTTGATTTAGGGCTTGTATATAAACTAAGTTGGAGTTTCTATTGTATCGGGTTATTTCATATATTTTGTTTACTATAACCCTTCTTCTGCTTTCCTCATATATACACACATATTCCAAATTGGTTTTCCCCGAGGGGGTTTTATCCAGAGTCATGTTGACCAAAAATACATGTGTCTACAAATGCATGTATTAGTCTCTTAGATCTGTTCATTTTCAGCAGTAAACGATGTATTAGGTGTGTTATGTTTATTTGAGATGCATGTACCAATTTTCTGTGACAAAAACGACATGCTAGAGCACCCAAATTGAGAACATAACCGTAACAAATCAGCAAGATACTTTTGGACTATTTGTTGATATAAAACAGCAGAAAATATATTACCTGACAATTGAAACTTAGAGCCTTTCTTTGGTCAAAGACAGACCAAGAAGGCAAGCTGATAGAACTTGGAATTTTCACATGGTATCAGAGCTTCGGTGGCTGAATTGTGGACAACCCCACATTTTACTTTTCATGTTTAATTTGTGGACAAGATGCACTTTGGACAAACAACTTGGTAGACTTTAAATAGCAATGATAATTCAAGGGAAAAAGTACAAAGACATTTTGTTAAATCATTTCAACAAATGTGGATTCCATCCAACATGTAATGATATCATAAACACCACTCTCATAAGCATGAAAAGAGTTCGAGGATAATTCAATTATATGATCATCATGTTTGTTAGATTGTTTTTAACCATTGATAATCATGACTACCTCTTTGTATGAGTCAACCTTACCTTTTTTATCTATGGGACATTGTTCCATATAATGAATCACACATTCCAAAAGTTGTGGTTGTTTCTTTCGTGTAATACAGTGCCCATTGAAAAGCATGGATGAAGGTCCTTTACGAGTAAAATATTCAACTCTAGGTTCAACATTGTCGCACTCATTCCTTTCATGAAAATTAATATTGTCAATGAGCAAAAGAGAAACCTTTACAATATTTTCCCCTTCTCCCTCTTGGACATCACCCTTTACCTCATGGATGGGTTGTGTCCCATAACATTGTCACCACAAAAGCATCAAGTTTCTTAGAAAATACATAAAGTGTAATGCAAGGGACTTATAACTCTTATGACATGTTAGTATCCAAGATAGGAAAATCCAAAAAGTCCGTCAAACATGGCTTGGTTGCCATATTCTAAGTTTATATGAGTTTCAATGAAATGCAACAATGCAATGTGAAAGGGATCTAACTTAATCCTAGCTAAGAGATGTAACAAGAGTTGACAGTGGAACCAATTGTAGGGAGAATAATTCACCACTCCCACCAGAAATAAACCCAAACCAAACCCTCATGACTCCCTCCAAAGTGGAATGATCCAACTACAAAGAGCATCTTCCTATCACAATTCCAACAAGATGAAATGAAACAAGATTAGGCATATAGTGCTTGGAAAAATAGTCTACTAACTCATTCTTATGCAAAACTGGAGACTCTGAGCAAACAATAATAGTCCACTCACTATTGAGACACTCTATGTGTCATATCAATTAATAGCAAGCAAAAGATAAGTAAGAATAAGCACTACAAATGAGAGGACAATGCACAAGTTAAAATATCAATGCCCACAAACACCATGAGAACTAAGAAAACTGAGATAATAGTCAACAACCAATCATAGTTTTGCAAGAACATTGTAACATTGGTTAAGAGTGGTCTCTTTATTAACATACAAAGATAGCTTACAATGTCAAACAAAGAACCCTTTGCTTGGGGTCAATGATTCATTTTATAAATTTATTTGTGGCCCTTTTCCTTCCAACTTCTATAACTTGTCATCTACCCTAAGTGACATTTGAGCTTCTTGGAGGCCTTTCCATTTTCTATCTCTTGCCTCATTTCAATTTGTCTAACTCTCACGTCATTGTTCAATGTAATGGCAAGAATAAGTAATTTATGAAATTAAAAAATTACAATATTTTCCCCACATAGGAGGCTTCATTAGACAATCAAACACAATGATATGTGTTCCCATTATTAGGTGTCTTATTTCTCTCTCCTCCACACACTTTCAAACCTTTGAATATAATCACTATGTATTTGCACTTGGCTAGGTGTTGCATTATCTTCACAATTGCTACTTAGCTCAAGTGACTTTCATCACATTTTCCATTACATATTTCTTTGTCATAAGCCTAGTTGGTGATCATCTCTTCCTTTTGCATATGTCTAGTGTACTTGACATCTCTCCTTGCTAATCTTCTTCCTCCATTAAATCACTTATGTTCTAGTTACCCTGTGCATTCATGATTACCTCCTTTAAACATCATGTTTACATATAATTCTTCATCTCACCCATATTATAAGTTAATCAACGAGGGCTTGAATAAAAAACATGGCATTCCAAATTGTTGAAAACCATTTAGCCACCTTCGAGATCCAACTTGTGTTATATGTTGATTATGATCTTCACTTCCAAAGAAGTCATTGTTCCAGATTTTTGAGAAGAGATTTCAAACATTTTTTAAATATTTACGACCATTGATTCACCATTGGAAGCATTCATTTTCCTTAACAACCTTTCCACGTCTTCCTTTCACAACTAGATCTTCTTCCTTCATACAATCCTCTGCACAAAAAATCCTTTGTAAGAACAAGATAATAAAATAAAGATAGAGTACAAAGGATAGACATTGTCTTAGCAAGTCTTGATTGCTTATTAACCAGATCATAATACAAGAGAAAAATAACTAGTTTAATTTTGAGAGTTTATATAGAATAAAAATGCAAAAATGAAATTGATGGAAGAGAGAAAAGTGAGAACAAAGTCCACAATCTCATTCAACTAATCATGCTCTCATTCATGCCCATGTTGTACTTCCTTTAAATCCTTTGTTTACAAATATTTCTTCACCTCATCCATGTCGTAAGCTTCTTCAAAAGCTAGGTCTAAAAGTGCTTGAATAAAATCAATGGCCATGAATGGCCTTGCCCACATAACTCATCTTTCTATTGATATTAACTCTAGAAGAATCATTCCAAAGGTACATATATATGTGTCTTCTCATCAAGCTTGTTTAAGTAATATTCTACAATGAAAAAACCAAATGCAACCCTGAGATCTAACATATGTGTAGAACTCGAAGGTTGCATGATAGGTGAAGCGCTTGCATAACTCTACAACTTGTAGAGATTTTCAAACTCGAAAGTTCTAGGTGTATTTTATGTGATTTGCATAGCTCTTTGGATCCATTTTAACATGGTACGTGGTTTTTCTTCATCCACCTTCACTTTGGCCTTGACCTCGCTCAAAAGAGATGGATAATACCCTTGAATTTTGATTATGTAACAACACATTCCCTCACTTTTCAAATCTACCTTTACGGTAGCTTTGAAGGGAAAACTCGCCCTACTACTTGATATTAAATCATTGCAAGGAAGCCTTACCAAAAATAAGATGAGACGGGATAAGTTTAAGTCCTGAGGACTATGAATGCCTACAACCCTAATAAATATCTTGCAATTATTGCATCGAAAGTCTAAAATAGAGCAATCAATATCTTGGCCCCTCTACACTTCAACATGCATGCATCATTCCATGCGTGTGTGATATCTACCCAAAAAAAGTGTTGTTTGACCTAAAAATATGACATCGAAGAGCTACCAAAAAGCCCATTACTTCATGGATGATTGACAAATGTTCTTGTTTCTTCTTGACAGTAGGGAAAATATTCACTTTATAAGACCAAAATATTATCTTTGAGGTTCATCATTAGTTGGAGTTTAAAACACTGCTTTCCTCTCAAGTTCCTAAAGCACTCGTCGANAATTAAGAAATCTTTGGGATTTAGACATGATTACACTCTAGCACTCAACGAATACAGTAGAGGCGCTAATAGAAACAAATATACAATTGCCAATTGCATCTAGCTTGAGTGGTTGGAAGGAATTATTGTTATACTTCCCACTTTTCTCGCTAGTGACATGTTGATATGGCCTTGACCCCTAAATAATCTAGTTTACCCTAGGTACCATCCTCAAAATGAGGGGAAGTGCTTGGGGGTTTCCCCAAAATATATTTAAAAAACAAAAATTCAATAGAGTGTAGCTCAAGTCACTGAGGAAAAATTGTTTCTTCCCAAACCTAGGTTCAAATCCCACTTTGTGACATATTTACTCTTTTTGAGCCAATTGTTATTGAAATGTTTCCCTAGCCTTGAGCCCTGAAGAATCTGGTTTACCCTGGGTACCATTCTTGTAGCAAGGGAAAGTGCTCGATGGATTTCCCCAAGAAATGTCTTAAGTGATTTAAATAATAAATAAACAAATATACTTAAAAAATCATGTCTCAAGATGAAAGCAAGCATACAACTTAATCCTTCTAGCAATTCAAACATTTATAACATACTAGAAACAATTTTGTGAATTCAGTTCATTACATAAGGACATCAAAGCAAAAACCCACGTATAAGCTTACACAACAAACCAATAATCTGAATCTGAATCTGATTTTCATCCAACTATTCTTACAGAACAAACCAATAATCTGAATCTGATTTTCATCCATCTATTCTTACACAACAAACCAATAATCCAAATCTGATTTTCAAATTGCTTTCTTATAAACAAAGGAATTTGCAAAGTAACTACAATTCATGAAAAAATATCAGATGGTAAAGACATAGAAGCAAAAACCCAATGTCCATTCATTTCTTCTTAAATATCAAACTAACACTAAATTTCATACAACTTTTTTGAACAAAGGAAGTAGAGGGACACTACCCCTTGCTAAGCCAACTCAAATTTGCACAAATCATAATTTGAAAACCCAACTTCATATATGAGCAAGTGGATATCGTCCAAAGCAAAGACAACCACTATAAAGAAAAAAAAACTTGCCTTTTATGCATAACTAATTGGCCAACCAAAACACTAAAACCCTTTCCTTTTATGCATAACTAATTGATCAACCAAAACACTAAAAGCCCTCACAAAAATAGCTGCTCTGTCAAGTCCAAGTGAACCTATCAGCAAGCCAATTCAAATTGGAGAACAAGGAAAAAACATTCTTGCAAATTTTATGTAAAAATGGAAGAGCAAACACAACTTCATATATGAGGAAGATATCGACTAGAGGGAAGCAAACCATTCGAAAGAAAAGGTAATGTCCCATGCTAAAAGCTTATACATGGCTTATAACGAACCAATGTTAAATCTTATACATGGCTTATAACGAACCAATGTTAAATCTTATACATGGCTTAGCTTGCTTTCCAATGTAGACAATAAAAACTTGACAAATGGAAAAATGAACACATATAGAGACAACATCAAGGAAGATTATTTTGAGATTCAAGCCCTTGGGACAAAAATAACATTCAGTACCTGCCTTCCCCTCCCTTGACACAAAACAAAAAACTTGTATAATTCACAACTTATACAAATAAGAAACAGAACTTAAAACTACAAAATATAAATGAGGCCGACTCCATCCACCAAGACATCTAGGCAACCGATCGTGATCGTTGTTTGGTTCTCTAGGAAGGTAACATAGTTACATAGCGTGGAATTCACAACTTACAAAAATGAGAAACGCAACTCAAAACTATAAAATCAGAATGGGACCAACACCATCCACCAAGACATCTAGGCAACCGGTCGCGATCATTGTTGGTTCTCTAGGAAGGTAACATAGTAACATAACGTGTATTCAGCAAAACATCCACTGCTTCTAAATTGGATTGCCATCACCCTCCTGCTGAAGGTGGAACTATGATCTATGTTGTTTGTTCAACAATCACCACACTGAGGAGTCCTCTATTTGGAGTCCTCCACCAAACTTTAGAGTCAGCTATTTAAGAACACTTGATTTCCACAGCAGACTGTCTGTTAACATTCCTATATCTTTGGAGGTGCTATATCAAATTGGTTATCTTCTCAGGGGTTAAATTAGTCTGACAATCATGGCCATTGATTTCAACATGTGATACTCAACGGGCAGCATTAACTATCATTTTTCATCTAGGGTAAAACAAAGTTTTATGTTTGGTTTCATCTTCCTAGGACACAAGCCCTAGAGTTCAGGCCTATAGAAAACCATAGCTCCCCATAAAGTTCCATGTCAATGGATTATCAGAATCTCCACGACGACCTTAGGTCAAATTGAAAACTCCGATGAATAAGCTGGGGTTGACCTGCACGTAGAGTTGTAACTTTGTAACAAATCTGTTGGGTAAGTGTTATATTATTTGCACGGTTATCCCCACGAACAATGCATATGCACCGGTCACAGCACAGTGGGGTCACAGTGGGGGGGGTCCATTTTGGACGGTTTTGGCACACGGTCTTTCCAGCCCATGGTTTTCTAATTCTGGTTAGGGAATTAAAGTTGTAATCAAATCCAGATCAATGAATTAAGGTTTTGGATGTCGTGGAATCATATATATATTGTATTTGTAAACGGTGAAGTTAACACAATGAGAGTAGAGGTGCTGCTCTAAAGATTTGCCGGTTTTCCCAGTTAAGGGTTTCTAGGGTAAATTTCTATGTGTAAATGTTATTGGTTTCTTTCTGTTTTATAAAAGAATTTGTGTGCATTGCTATACTGTAAAGATTTAAAACCTACAAAATCATTTTCTTGCCATAATGTCAGAAGCGCCAGTTCCAATCTAGGCAACCTTCGTCAGTTCCCCGAAACGAAATATCAGCAGCTTCCAGCTAGACCAATTAAAATCATCACTTTGTGACCTTGTATATCCTCACGCACAAGGACTACTTTCTTGAAAAATGACCAGGCATACCTGGCTATTCTCTGCATTAAAAAGTCATTTGTTTCATCTACCAAAATATTAAAAAACATTTGCCCCTGCTCTCAATCTCTTATTTAAAACACTGTTAAAATTATTTAATGAACTTCACAATCATCAAAACACTAACTTGGGGACTTTAAATTTACTATTATTTTCCAACACTTGTATCTAAAACTTCAGAGAGATAAACTACATCCGATATTACTTCCAATCATGCACAATCACACTTTATCTGTCCGAATAAATCTGTACGCCGGGTATAACTCGCCGAGTTTTAAACTCATGTTGTCTGCAATGGCATCTCTGTGTATGCCATAGCCTACACAAATTTTCTCAACCTTGACATCATTCTGGGAAAGGTACTCCTGCCCCATTACTGTTTGGCCACATTTGGTACAGGTGTGTTTGGCACAATATTTTTACCACATCCACCTTTGCTAAATTCAATCTCTGGAATTTCATCCACACAATTCTGGGCATCTTTTCCCTGGACAAATATTCTGGTTTACGGGTGTCCTACTCAAACATTGCACTACCGCTTTATCTGTTTGTTTTTCCAGGTCTTAATTCTCGGCAAATCAAGTAAATTCAGGTTTGCTGCAACTATCCTCTGGTTCTACAAGTACTCAGCATGCATACAAAATAACAATATGGCCTTTTGCACTCTACTGTATACAAATCTCATGCTTCCACTTCTGCTAGCACGCTTCCAATCCTACCTCCACGTCTGCCTCCATTGCCTTCCTACAAATCTTCACTGGCTACCCATGCTGTGAAAATCATGAATCTACATTCATTTCTTTGGGAGTCTCTGTCCCCTGGCCACCCATGATTATGGCTGAAAAAAAAATTGAGACTTAATCAACTAAGCATGATGATTCAATGGAAGCCCGCACATCATTCACTCACACACAAACTCACTCCAAGTTCTCTTCTTCACAACGTCAACAGTTGACAGTTACTCCTTTTTAATTTGATTTGATTTCCTTTTATATTTCAGAAAGTTCTGACTCTGAAGGCTCAAAAAAATGAAAAAACACCCCTTCTAATAATAAAATACTTAATTTGCCTTTGCATATCTTGCCAGCATAACCCGCCTTCTTTTGATTCTGATTTAAGGTCTCCATCTCACAAATTACACACCTCCATCCTTGCCGTGCAGAATTTTATTGGGTGCACACAACATAATGAACACCAATCATATTGAAAAGAATAATAAATGTCACATATATTAATGACCAATCCTCCAAGAAATACATTCATGAGCCCCAAATAAGCTACCAGCATACACATACCACTAATCTATATCATCTCAATACATCATTATATAGCCAACCTAATGATTATGCAATTTAACAGCCTAACCCTTATATAACCAACCTAATGGTTATGCCATTTAACCACCTAACCCTTATATAACCAACCTAATGGTTATGTCATTTAACCACCTAACGCTAAACCTTAATACCACATTGATCACAATTTACCAACTTATAAAGTGCCCATATTACATAAACATTAACTTTCAGGTTATACTCTAGCACGGAGTAGATATGGTGATTGGGTCACAATAGCATCTTAGAAATTTCAATGAATATGGAATTATATTTGAAGTTTGAAATGAGGGTAAAACAGTCCTCAAAATGCACAATTACGTTCTCCCAAAATTATCACCTCACATATTTGTAAACAAATATAAAAAGGAGCAAATTATCTCATGGTATATGCCCAAACCTCTGAAATCGAGGAAAAAGGAGCTTCCTGAACAGCAGGAAAAAATACAGCATCCATTAAACCAGATATTTAACCATTCTGAAAAAGGAACAAATTGTTTCATGGCACCTGATCTTACCTTTAAAATCAAAGATAAAGGAGCTTGCTGAACATTAGAAACAATCACAGAATCCATTGTCAAAAGATATTTTCTCATTTTCAAAATCTACCTAAGCAGCTTCCTCCAAATGAGAGAAGGAAGCATTCTTTTAGGCAGCCAGAGACAACTTCAGAGACAACTTCAAATATGATATTTTCTTTTGGGCACACCGCTACACTGCTAAGAAGGAAATAGAAAAGAATGTCCAAGGTTTCCAGGATCAGGAGCAATATTTCCCATCTAAAGTCCCTTTGCAAGATGAGTAATACTGATAAGGATGGATAAGATGTATGCAGATTATCATGCAGTGAACCAAGACAACATCAAAAAGTGGTTCCCTAATCCAAGGATAGTAACTCTTAGACAAACCATATGGAACTACATTTTTTATTAAAACGGACTAAATATAAGTATATTATCAGATCCAAATAAGGATTATTAACACTTTTAAAACAGCATTCCACATGAAAAAACACTAAATTCCATGTTTAAAACAAGGGACTTAGCAATTATGAACAAGTGCCATACACATTGAGACAACCAACTCTATGTTAATCAAGAGCATCTCTGGAGCTAAAATCCGAGATGTATTTCATTCTTTTTCTTTTTCTGAGAAATAAGTTGAGACAAGTACAGGCTAGAGTTACCACCCTTGAATAATAAGGAAATTGCAGAAAATACCTAAAGTAATATTTGTCGTAGGAGAATGGCAACTTCGGCAGAAGACAGTAATTGAATATTGACCAGAAGCACTACCTGAATACGATTCAACATGGGTGTCTGAAGATGTAATTATCAGATCCCTTACATTATGGTATGCTTGAGATCAATCAGGCAGAAAGAATCCCCGAATGTGGTATTCCCACCATGAAATAACAGAATAGAAAATGGTCACACGCCCTATTCTGAGCTAAATGATAGATTTTTCAAGAATAGTTGTATGTCTAAGTCTGCAGTCTGCTGTAGGCTAGTTAATTTAACGTGTACAGCAGTTTGACTTAAAATTACCCTGCATGCAATTAGTCACTGCAAGCAGTCTTTAATAACTACAGAGGACAACCTATCTTAACATTAGGAGATGCACTCCTAAGGGCTGCTGTTTCGGCAAGGTACACAACATTTTTAGAAGCTCAGCGTTTTCAATAATATATGGGCGTGCAAAGGGAGCATGAAGTTTTTCTGAAGCAATACTCTGTGGATAGTTTTTAGAGCCTACACCCCTTTAAGGGTCTGACATCATTTCTTATTGCATTGCTTATTATCTGTTAAGCTGCCTGTGTTTCTATTAAACTGATTTATTTTCAGAATCAATTCATTCTATGTTGTTGGTTTTGTTCCACAAAGGATGTGAATTTAAATTTTCCATCATGGGACCAAAGGACGGTACAGAAAGTAAGAAGAATATCAACTAAAGGACACAAACCACATCTTCCTTGCGATTACAAAACTCAACCAAATAGAACATGTCTAACTACCATTATGACAAAATTGCTTGAAATTGTTTGTTAATAAAATGGATGTCAAAAGCATTTAACTGTGTTCTTGATTCATGTGCAAGTGGAATTGCCAAATTGCTAGATTACCATTTTCTGTATTTTTCAATGATGAACTGGTCTATTGCACCAGCATCACCATTGTTAAGAATGCTGGAAAAACATCCTCAGGTATGATCATAATGATAGGTGCAGCCAAACGAAGAGTACATTAATAGTATAATCATCAGCTACCTTTTCCCAAAACAGGAAACTACTTAGGTGGGACAAGCATAAAATACACTATAATGCCTTGATTTTGGGCTGGGAGCAATATCAATACCTTTCCATGTCCAGTAAACTTTCAAAGTGTGCCTTGAACTTTGAAAAATAGCAACAAACATAACAAAACCTTAATTGTCATTTATACACTGACAAAACCTATTGTACAAAGAATGGAGCAGCCCCGGATAGAACACTAGTTGCTTGAAAATGCAGGGTTTACTAAATTGTCATAAACTCTAAAGAAATAATGAAGGATGACAAGGTTCCTACATGACTTTGCCAGGAATTCCTGTCACAGCAATAAAAGAACCATGTCAGATTATTCTACGATCGTTAGACATAATTACAATGAAATAATCATCATATGGTAGAAGTTGAAAGTGGATAATCAATAATGTGTAACACCCAATCTGCTACTTGTCTAACCAATATAAAAAACATCATAATTACAATTTTTCAATATAATTGAAGACCCATTCAAGTAGTAATCATGTTCATTAACATGCATAAATAGAATCATACTTGAAGGCACCAGATATAGTTCTTATCACAAATATCAGAAATTAAATTAAAATAAAGTCCATGATTGACGAAAATAGGTCAATGAGACTACAGTGCATGGGAAAGTAATAACACGAATAAGAGCACCTAAAAGAGGTTCATGAGAAGCCCCAGTTACAAAGTACAAAAATATAAAATACAAAAAATATGAAAAGGGGTTCAATAGAAGCCCCAGCAAAGAAAATTGCACCCAACACAGAAAGAAAAGAACAGACATATGTAGCATAGCTATAACCAAATATATGAGGAGAAGGTCTACAGGTTACAGGTTCAGCCAGGGAGAGCATTAGTGAGTTTCACCACAGATATAGGTGGGTTGTGGCACAGGAGGATGGCACATATTCATTTTGGTGCTTTGGGGCATTTGAGGGAGGCAGTCACTGGATTGCCTAAGATTACAGCTGAGAGGCATGACCCTCGCAAGGGTTGTGCGTTGGGCAAGTATGCCTGGAAACCCTTTCCATCTAGCAAGCACAAGTCCAAGGTAGTATTGGATCTGATACACTCTGACGTATGTGGGCCAATGAGTGTGGAGTCAGTAAGTGACTCCAGATACTTTGTCTTGTTTATTGATGACTACTCTAGGAAGACCTGGATTTACTTTCTAAAGACCAAGGATGAGGTCTTTGGGAGGTTTCAGGGGTTTAGAGCTCTGGCAGAAAACCAAACTAGGAGAAAGATTTGGATCTTAAGATCGGATAATGGGGGAGAGTACACCTCCAAGGAGTTTGAGGATTATTGCACAGAAGCAGGGATTAAGAAGGAACTCACAGTTCCTTACAATCCTCAACAGAATGGAGTAGCCGAGAAAAAAAACAGGACTATGGTTGGAGCAGCACGAGCTATGATTCATGATCAGGGACTGCCATTGTTCTTATGGGCAGAGACGAGCAATGCTGCAGTATATTTGCAGAATAGGAGTTCCCTCACGGTTTTGGGAAAGCGGACACCTGAGGAGACATTTTCAGGTACTAGGCCAGATGTGAGGCATATTCGCATCTTGGGCAGTGTATGTTACTATCATGTCCCTTCAGAGAAGAGGACAAACTTGGACCCTACAGCGGTGAAGGGGTTACTTGTTGGTTACAGTGAGGCTTCCAAAGCCTACAGGATCTATGTGTCTGCATGCAAGAAGGTTATTGTGTGTAGAGATGTGCAGTTTGAGGAAGAACGTGCATTGAGGAGATCAAAGGATTTGCCAGCAAGTGTAGAGAACTAGCAGGGACAGAGCACAGGAGTCCAAGAGCAGAAGGTACAGATTCAAAAGACAGGATCACAGGAGCAGACACAGGATATAAGTGTTCAGAGGGAGACTGTTGGAAAGGATCATCAAGAGCGAGTTGAAGATGAGGAGGAGCAACATCATGCAATTCCCCCAGAGCAGATTACTAGGCCATGGCCTAACTGGTACAAGTCCACGGTTAGTGATTCTAGGTTGGCATGGCTTCTAGAGAAGGACTTCAGACGAAGCAAACCACCGGAGAGACTTGGATATATGGCATTGATGACTCGGCTCATTGATGTTGAGCCTTCCAGTTATGAGAGTGTTGCACGGCATAAGGTGTCTATCATCAGATGATTGGATCGTTCATGTATTTGGTCAATACTTGGCCAGATATCAGCTTTAGAGTAAACTCTTTGAGTCAGTCCATGGTGGACCCTCGAATAGTAAATTGGATTGCTGTGAAGCATGTGCTTCGCTATCTCAAAGGGGCAGTGGAGTACAAGCTATTGTATGAGCGCAGTGGTGGAGTGACATTAGCCGTTTTTGCAAATGTTGATTGGGAAGGATGTGCAGAGGACAGGAAGAGTACTTCAGGCTGTTGCTTCAGCATTGGATCGGACATCATTTCCTGGTTCAACAGAAAGCAGAGATCAGTGGCATTGAGCTCCGCTGAGGCAGAGTACATGGCAGCCAGTTTGGCAGCTTGTGAGGCACTGTGGTTAAGGAAGTTACTTTTGGGCTTGTTCAGGCAGGAGCTAGAAGCTATTGTGATTCACTGTGACAATCAGAGTTGCATCAAGCTCTCTGAGAATCCGGTGTTTCATGATCGTAGCAAGTACATCGATATCAGGTATCACTTCATCCCGGATTGTGTACAGAGAGGAGCCGTGAGGCTTGATTACATACGGGCTGATGAGCAGATGGCAAACATCTTTCCCAAGGCAATGAGCAGGCAGAAGTTCGAGAAGTTCAGAGATCAGATGGGGTTGAGAAAGAATCCCTTCCTCGCTAAGAGGGAGTGTTGCGATTGTAGCAAGGAAGGTCTTCCATCATCATTACAGCATGCTAGGATGATGGAGGACAATGAAACTTAGGCTGAGTTGATTAATTAAAGGATTTCCTAAGTCTAACTTAGGAAAAGAACTGTTCATGTGTTATAATCTTCAGTTGACTTTATTGGGTGCCTTTTCTAAGGTTAAAGTGAAAAATAATTTAAGTTGTGGTCTTTTAATCTTGACCATTGATCTCATCTTCATGGAGAGACCAGATCTCGGCCCTCCATCACTTTGGAGATTAGGGTTTCACTCACTCAACTAAGTATATTAGCAGATCGAGTTGGCTGGGGGGCGCACTTGAGCAAGAGGATTCAATTTCTGAGAGAGATTAAATTCCAGGTTTTTTGGGAGAGTTTTTGCAGGGGGACAGAGGAGACATTGACAAGTGAATCTACTCATTTCTTCACCAAATCGCAGAGGCATTCTTCATATCTGACAGGGCCGAGTTAGAGTGACGCAGGAGGGCAGTACGAATACGCAGAGGCTCACCATTTCTGCTTTTGTTTCGTTGTGGGAGGCTGATTGAAGGGTTTTAGGAAGGCCATACGATTCTGTTGAGGAACGTTTGCTGAGATTGATCGGCTATTGGTTGAGGCCGATTTGTTATTCTAAGAGATCTCTATATTTTCCTGCATATTAATAAAAATACACAAATCTGCTGCACTGGTTTTCCCATCTTGGGTTTTTTCCGGGGACGATTGTCCAAAAACAAGTGTGTACAAGTGATTGGGATTGTTATTATTCCTTACTGTTTAATTCCTGGTTATTATTTCTGCTGTACATATTATTTCTGTGAAGAGAAAACCTAAAAAAATCAGTTATTTAATTGAAAAGTGAACTAGGTCTTAGAAATTTCACAACCCATCACTAAATTTGTTTTATGCATTATTGAGAATGTCAAATAATCAAGAATTGTGGTGTATGAATGAATTTTTACTTTTGTAAAAATAGTGATACGTCCACTTATTATGCTCATGGATTTCCTATATCGAACACAAATTACAAAAGTAAAAATTCCCTCATTGTGGTGTATGAATGAATTTTTACTTTTGTAAAAATAGTGATACGTCCACTTATTATGCTCATGGATTTCCTATATCGAACACAAACACGAATTCTAATTTATTTATGAATCTCTCTATAAATAGAGACCACTGACATTATCTTAGATAAATAATTAAGTGAAGCAATGATTTCTAAAACCAATGTTATGAGAGGAAATGAATTTAACAAAATATATACAAATATATAAGAAAGGGAAAATGATAGAAAGGAAAATGGCAATAACAAAACAAATAAATAAAGTAGAGGAAAATTGACTTTATCTCATGAAACCCTCAACAAGAGAATACAAAAAGGATGCTTTTTTGTGTTAGTCTTTCTCATTTGTTGTTTGTTGCTTGTGTGTGGGAATAGAGATGGGGCTTACCTCTAAAGCCCATGGCATAGCTTTTGAGACGCAGCTCTACAGCTCATAACAGCCCCCAGCATGAGGACAGTGCTCATCTACTTCGGATTATAGTAGTAAGCTTTTCATTTTACAGATCAAAAATTTTCTTTAGGGTTTGTGTACCAATCTTTCTTCTTCAAAACATTTGTATGGTCCCTTTCTTTAAAAAATGATTTGATTTTTCCTTCTTTAAAATAACCAAGCTTTAAAAAACAATTTTCCGACTTGGCTTTTAAAAGCAAAAGTTAATAGATCCCAGTTTCGCATAATCCAAAACCCTTTTGGCTCTTTGATGTGTCACGTGGCGAACCCTTGATCTATCTCTGCCGGCAGCAGTCCCTTGGTCTTCATGCTTGCACAAACTCCATGGCACTCAGTCTGCTGAAATCACAAGACAGGAAACCTCATCTTTCAATGGCTTGACACTCTTGATACAGCTTCGGACTCCTAGCCTCTAATACCATATCACAATAACATAAACACATAAAAGCTATGTTGCAGGAAACGGCCCCCCAACCTGCATACCAATACAGGAAATGCCCAAACAAGTACGAAATGGCCTGAAAAAGCCATCAGCCTTAGCCTACGACGTTTCCCGATTCGACGTTTCCCGATTTGGAAACATTATACAGTACGGTCGACGACGTTTCCGAGCCGTTTCAATGCAAACAACAACCGTTTCGGCGGCTTTTTCTTATTATGCAGGTTCGTCCAAGAGACCAAGAGGGCCATGGGTCCCTTAGGTGGCAAAAAAACCCCTCATTAACCACTAATGAACATTTAAATCTGTCCATGTGCTCAATTAACTATCATCACCATTTCACCCACCCTAGTAATTAATGGTAATGTTAAATTCTTGAAGTAAAAGTGTGATCCGGAATTATGACGGAACAAAATGAAACACAGAAATAAGGCAGAAAAACGAAGATACAGTAATACTCAATTTCTATTAAAGAATGAAATATGCAGAGACTGTAAAAGAAAATACAAAGTGAAATGAACTCGCTAGAATGGTGTTAGCTTATCTCTGAGAAGAGATGTGACAGCTATGCGCATTCGCAAGAAGATGATTACAATGAGGCTCCCAAAGGCCTTTTTAACATAAAGCATACATGAGAAAACCCTAACCCCAAGAGATGAAACGCCAAAAGGTTTGTGGGCCTTGATAGGGGTAGTTGATACGTCAACTTCCCRGGGTGCAACTTTTGCATAAGATCTCCCTTTGGGGTGCTCGGTACCTCGTCGAAAAGGTCTAGCTGAGGAGTACACATTTTGTTCAACCTAGCAACTGGCTTCAGCTACATGCTMGGTGTTGTCGAGCCAAAAAAAACRTTGTTTAGGGCCTCAAAACAGCCTCAAAAGTTTGGGAACCGAAAATACTTTAAAAAAACCACCGAGATGGAAACTGTATTTTGAGCCAGCAGAATAGGTGGGCGGCCACCAATGTCCACCTAAATCAACCCTCCCCCCTTAGGAAGCAATGGTCTCCATTGCGTTGAGTGCCCCCATCAAATGGGGAAACTTCTACTGAACTTAACGCTTGGTGAGCCACTTGTCTTAACCTGTGTGCCCATGATCTGATCAATGGTTGCATGTTCCATGTAATCAAGGTTGAACTCTATAGGTGTCAAATGCTTTGCCACTTCCGATGTGTCCAGTAGTGGTGGAAAATATGGCCGAAGGAGGTCTACATTAAATATTGGGTGAAATCCAAGGAAGGGAGGAATACTTAACTCAAAATCATTGTCACCCACAACCTTAGTGATGGTGTAAGGTCCATAGAAAAGTGGACGCATCTTCCGATGTGGTCCTGTAAGCCGCTCTTTCTGCAAATGTAGCCAAACCTTGTCTCCCACTTGAAACTTGTGGGGAACCCGATGTTGGTCATGGCACTGCTTGTACTTAGCATTAGCTTTCTACTAAACATCATGGACATGTTGGCAGATGTGTTAAATCCATTCAATGAATTTGGTGGCTTTGTTGACCTCAGATTGAGAATGCGACGATTTGACCTGTGTGGATGCAAGGGGCAGTGCTACATCAATGGGGGCCAATGGTTGAAATCCCAAGCCCACCTAAAAAGGGTTGTGGTCAATCAAGTTATGGAGGGCTCAATTGTAGTTGTGTTGAACATAAGTAATGCTCTCATCCCATGTGTGTGGATGCTTCGAGTTGTACATGCGCAAGATATGCATGATCATCCTATTGACGACCTTTGTCTATCCATCAATGAGGGTGGAAGGCAATGTATTTGGTGAGCTTGGTGTCCAACAGCGACCAAAGGCTCGACCAGAATGTACTCAAGAATCGGTTGTCTCGATCTGATATGATGTTATGTGGTACTCCAAAGTATACCCATACACGCTCGAAGAAGAGCTTGAAAGTGACCTCGATTGTGATACTCTTCTTGTAGGCAGTCATAATGGTGATCTTAGAGAATCGATCAACAACCACGAATACACAGTCATTGTCATGCTTGGATGAGGGGAGACCTGACATGTAGTCCGTCGAGATGGATTCCCAGGGCCCATCAATAGTAAGCAGAGGGGTGCACAGTCCTTGTTTTTAATGGTTGGATTGGAAATGAAGCAGGCAGTGCAGGATCCAATATACTTACTAACATCTTGTCAAAACTTTGGCCAATAGAAATACTTTTGTAGTATTGCCACTGTCTTCTCCAGGCCAAAGTGTCCTACGATCCGACTATAGTGAGCTTCCCAAATCAGCTTCGCAAACTCGTTCGAAGGAAAACAGAGATGACCCAAATGGCATAGCAGTCCATCCTACAGATGAAAATCAGCAATGAGCGTGTCTGTTCCCAACATCTGGTAGGTTGTAGTGAAGTCAGGATTACTCTCATAGAGTCAAGACGACCCGGAGGTCTCATGCCCGCAAGAGTCGAGCACTGTAGTTAGTGGTTCAACTGGAGGTCGACTGAGGTAGTTAATGACGCGATTGATGCTCCCTTTCCTATACTTAATGTTGAGGTGAAACTGTTGCAAGTATGTGGACCACTTTTGACAGCAGTCATTCTGCAATTTTCCTTGTGTCTGCATGAACTGCAGAGGCTTGTAATCCGTATGGATGAATGTCTCCTTCCTTACAATGTAATGCTTCCATTGGTGGCAGGCTTGTACGATGGAATACATTTCTTTGTCATAGGTGGGGTACTTACAGACGACATCGAAGAGTGACTCACTATGATAAGCCATCAGATGACCGCACTAAGTGAGAATGAAACCAACAACATAATCCGAAGCATTTGTCTCAATCTCAAATGGTAGCTGCAGATCGAGTAAGGCAAGCATCGGGCCTGAGCATAAGCGATGTTTTTAGATCACCAAAGACTTTCCGTTGTGACCTGCCCCGCACAAATTCGGCTTTGCAACTACCCTTGGTCACTTGGATGAGAGCCCATGCGATATGGGAAAACCCCAATACGAATCTATGATAGAAGTTGGTAGGGCCTAAAAAACTCTGAAGCTTGGTGAGTGTTGTCGAGGCTGGTGAGTGACGAATGACTTGGATCTTGGTTGGATCGACATGCACTCCATTCTCATCTACAATGTACCCAAGGTATTGAACCTTGTTCATGATGAAGGACCATTTCTCTAGGCTATCATATAGCTTGTGTAGCCACAAAGTGTGGAGGATCTTAAAATAATGTAACTGCAAAGAGTATTCTTATTATTAATGATATTTTATCTATAGGATCAAATCCCCATTGTGGATTGATCATGTCAGATATTGTAATAGGACCAAATCCCCTTTTGCGGATTGGTCAACAGACAATTATAATAGGCAGAATAAGAAGTCGGCCCCAAAAGACCCAGAAATATAATAAAGGTGGGTTTACCCACCCAGATGGAGAGGTCGGCCCTGCCAGTGAAGAGACACTTCACACGTGCCAGAACTTGTATAAATAAAAAAGGCTGGCGCCTCATTTGAACATAACTCACTTGCTCAGTTTGAGAGACAAGTTATGATCTGTTACCGCCAAAGGAGAGAGAGAGTGGCGCATATCTTGGGAGAGGACTTTCTGTTTTAGCATAAGATCTCTTGGCATTGTAGTGTCTATTTATATTCTTGGGTTTTCTTCCCCTAGAGGGTTTCCCAGGATAAATGTTGTGTCTCTTGTGAATGTGTATTTCTCAGTAATCTTGTTCTTATGTTGCTATTATCTATTGAAATGCAAAGAACTATAATAATGGCATAAACTTTAACAGAGGACCTATTGAATGTGTTGCAAGTGTTCTTCCCAACTCTTGCTAAAGACGAGGATGTCATCCAGATATACAACCATAAAGGAATTGGTGAAGAGCCACAAGATGTCATCCATCAACCTCATGAAAGTTGTTGGGGCATTCGTCAAGCCAAAGGGCATGACCAACCACTCGAAAAGACCTTCTTTAGACTTGAAAGCGGTCTTCCATACATCAGATTGTTCTATGGGAACCTGGTGATAGTCCGACTTCAGATCAATCTTACTAAAGTACTCGGTGTTGAAATAATGTAACTGCAAAGAGTATTCTTATTATTATTGTTATTTTATTCATAGGATTAATCCCCATTGTGGATTCATCATGTTGGAAATTGTATTAGGATCAAATCCCCTTTTGCGGATTGGTCAACAGACAATTATAATAGGCAGAATAAGAACACATCCCCAGTAGTTAATAAGAAGACCCAGAAATATAATAAAGGTGGGTTTACCCACCTAGATTAAGAAGTCGGCCCTGCCAGTGAAGAGACACTTCACAAATAACAGAACTTGTATAAATAAAGGAGGCTAGCGCCTCATTTGAACAAAAACTCACTTGCTCAGTTTGAGAGACAAGTTCTGATCTGTTACCAGCAAAGGAGAGAGGGAGAAGAGTGGTGCATCTTTTGGAGAGGACTATCTGAACTTGTGGCCTGATCTCGTAGATTCTTTAAATTAGAGATCATTTGCGTGCTCATGTATTTGCAGTTTATCCTGCCAAAAACTGCGAATGTAACACCATGTTTCCCCCAAATTGTAAATATAACTGAACTGCCCAAGGACTATGGCAAAACTTATAAATATGTGTTGTAAATGGACCTGCAGAAAGAGGTCAATGAATGTAAATGACAGTTTGAATTTATTGCAGAACTGCTGAGAGGGGATGTGCGGAAAAGAGACCACGATGGTGGTGGAGGGCACAGGGAAAAAGGGGCGTTAACTTCCGTCGAGAATTTAATACCGTATTTGGACTCCACTGGCCCGGAGAACCAAAACCGGCTCGCTAGCCCTGAAATAAATGCCTTGCAGGCTGGTAGGTTGATGGCTTGATGAGGGATGGGGAGGTGAACCGCCGATCCGTAGAGCCATCATGAATGATCAGCGCAAGGGTAATCGTG
>JZKD02S0190278.1:1027367-1041660 GCA_000966675.3 Picea glauca | reverse complement strand
TAAGACTAAACGGTTTAGCCAAGCTTATTCACTAATCCTATCAACATCAATTCAAAAGGACTTGGCCATGCTTAAATGGTATGGACTAGGTCATTTTTATTGCATGGGGATTTACTCAATTTCTTTTATGCCCCCTTTTATTCTTTTCTCACTTTCTTTTTCTTTCTTTTTCTCAAATTATTTATAGAATGGAAAATTATTTGGCAACCAAAACACAGTGAAGGGATAAATTTCCAGTCACCAGTTGATCCTATAAATTTATAGGGTTATAATAGCGACTCCACCTGAGGATTGTACTCTCCTTGCGAAGTGCCAAGAATCCTGCTTCTTGGTGTTCCAAAAAAAAAAAAAATTCACGGTTTCTTTTGTTGTTTGACTTGTTTTATTTTTTGAAAATTTTGATGACAATGTTCAGTGGCTCAAGGCCTTCTCTGCAGGCTTCAACCATCTCATAAAAGTTATCCACTCAAAACTTGTAATCAAAATGAAATGGTTTGTACCATGGAAAGTGTGACTGAAGGCCTCTACTAAGGGGGTGAATAGTGTTTCAACATTCTGCCATTCACAGGTCCTCCTGGCAGATGGGTCCCATCGCTATTGTTGAGCAGGAAAGCATTATTTCCTCTGCATGCTTGAATCATGTAAGGTCCCTTACATAGACTGTCGAACTTTCCATGCTTCCCCTTATCTTCATTTCTAGCATCCCACCTTAGAACCAAATCGCCTAGCTCAAAGTCATCTTCTTTAGTTCTTTTATCAAAGATCTTTTTAATTCTCTCCTGGACAATTTGAGTTTTGTTGTATACTTATTCTCTAGATTGTTGCAAGTGGATCATTTGGTTTATCCTTCTTTTGGATTCGTTTGGTTCGTCTTGCATCTCTTGTAGAAGTTTCATAACGGGAACACCTAAAGAGGTAGGAAAAACTGCTTCAATGCCATAGACCAACTGATATGGAGACATACCAATTGACCTCTTAGTGGTCAGTTTGTTGGCCTAAAGTCCGAAAACCAGCTTTTTATGCCATGAATTTTTGTTTTCTTGTAGTGTCTTCTTAATAATGTTTACCAGGGTTTTATTGGATGACTTGGCCAGCCCATTTCCCTGAGGGTAATAAGCTATGGAGTGTCTCAAAGTGATATGATATTGGTTGCAAAAATCTATGATATTCTTAGATCAGAAAGCAGCTACATTGTCGTTTATTATTTTTCTTGGACACCCAAAACAAGACAAGATATTATTTTCCATAAATTTAATAATGACGGAATCAGTAGCTTCCCTGCTTGGTGCAGCTTCAATCCATTTTTTGAAATAGTCCGTGGTAGTAAGAATCCATTTTTGTTGTCCCAAAGAGGGGGGATGTATGTCTCCAATAAAATCTAATCCTCATTACTGGAAAGGAGCTTCAACAGATATGGGTTTCAGGGGCAAAGGAAGAAGCTTCTTTTTTCCCTCGAACACTTGACATTTATGGCACGAAGTTACTTTCTTATGCACATCAGTGAATAGTGTCGGCCAATAAAACCCAGCTCTGAGGATTTTATTAGCTGTGGTCTTCCAACTTAGGTGACCTCCACAGTCTCCTACATGAAAATCCTGTAAGAATTTGTCAGCTTCATCTTTTAATAGGCAATTTAACAAAATACCTCTAGGATCCTTCCAATAAAGATTGCCTTCTAGAATGCAAAATTTTAAAGCTTTCAACTTCAAAAACCTAGCTTTAGTTTTTTTCAGACTAGGGGGAGCTTGTAAGTTATACAAAACAAATATAAGGTCTGTGTACCACGGAGAGTTCAGAAATACCTCTTTCACTCTTGGAGTCGCCTGCTCTCCCTGTTCATCTACTGCAGCTAAGAAATTAATGTCTAAAGCATGAAAATTTGATTCATCCATTAACTTTGCTAGACCTTTACCTTTAATCAGTTTAGTAGGCTTAATCTCTATGTCATACTCTAGAATGATAGCAATCCATTTTCCTCTTCTGCCATTTGGATTGTCCTGAGTTAAAATGTCCTTTACTACTGCGTTCGGAATATAAGCAACTGTGTGGGAATGGAGAATATAGACTCTAAAATATTTTATGGCCTTTACCAGAGAAAAAGCTTATTTCTCCATTATTTTGTAATTCAAAGAAGCATCTCTTAAGGATTTACTGAAAAAGGCTATGGGTTGTTCATACCTTTCGTTGTTTTTCTATAGTAATACTGTTGCAATGGTATGTTCAGAAGTGAAATAGAAAAGGTAAAAATCTTTGGTGAAGTCACGACTGATCAAAACTGGGGCCTGTGTGAGAGCATGTTTAACCTATTCAAAAGACTTCTTGGATTCAGTGTCCCATTTTATTTTTGTTTCCTTTTTTAACATGTTGGTGATGTTCCTAAGAATCTTGGCCAGGTTGGGTATGAATCTTCTCAGAAAGTTTATTTTGCCAATGAAAGATTGTAACTCTTTGATATTCCTAGGATGTTCCAGTTTATGAATGGATTCTATTCTACTGGGATCTATCTTAATTCCATCCTTATAGATTATGTGTCCTAACAGTTTACCTTCCTCTAATCCGAAAAGGCTTTTCTTAGGATTCAGAGAAATCCCAAATTTCCTGCATTTCTCAAACACTCGTCTGAGATGTTGTAAGTGCTCTTCGTCGGATTGGGAATAAATAGTTATGTCATCTAAATAAATGACGATAAATCTGCCAAGCTCATCCACAAAAGCGATGTCCATCACTCTTTGGAAAGTGGCCCTAGCATTCATCAAACCGAAGGGCATTTTCACGTACATGAAGGTTCCCCAAGGTGTTGTGAAGGTTGTTTTCTCCTGATCATCTGGGTGAACGAGAACCTGGTTATAGCCTGAGAAACCATCTAGTAAGGAGATTTGGTTGGATCCAACTACCTTTTTCAATATGTGGTCCATTTTTGGCAATGGGTAGTTGTCTTTTAGGGAAACCTTGTTCAGGTTTCTAAAATCAATGCAAAGCCTGATTTCTCCAGTTTTTTTTCGGGTCGAAACTAGATTTGAAACCCATTTGGAAAATATTAAGGGAACTATGATTTTAGCATCATACATCTTTTTTATTTCTTTTTCTGTCAAGGGAAGTAACTTGGGATTGATTCTCCTAAGTTTTTGTCTAAAAGGTTTTTGTTCGTCTTTTATCAAGATCCTATGTTGTATGATGCTTGTGTCATAAGACTTTAAATCTTCATAACCCTAGGTGAAAACGTCTACATATTCTCTAAAAAGTTCAATGTATTTGAGTTTCTTCTCGGGGGGTAAGGATTTGGAAAGTTTTACCATCTTGGGTTTCTCCTCTGTCCCTATGTTACAATCCTCAACCTCTTTACCACTGGCTTCAATTTTGGGTTTTTTCACCACATCATTAAAATCAAACAGGTCTTCTAACAGAACTAAACCCCTAGGTAACACATTATTCTTTAGGTGAAAAACATCAGAATCTACCTCATTTTCACTTAATTCTTTTGAATCTATTTTATTTACACTATGATTCCCAAAATCGGATTTATTTACATATTCATCATCATTTTCTAAGTCTATATTTGTACACTCGAAATCATTTTTACATTGTAGAAAATCTTCAATTTGATCGTCTCTCCCAAATACCTGCCAGTATTTAATGTTATCTGGGACAATCAGTTTGCACTTCACCTCTACTGTGTATGGGAGAGTGGAACGGAAAGGTATATTGCATGTAGCTGCCGACATAACTAACCCATCTGTTAAAATGTTATGTCCCCTAGGCATCACTTGCAAATCGATTTATGTGAAACATTGAAGGGCATCCAAAACAGCATTCCTATAAGCTCTAAGACTGGGATGTTTTTTGCATACTCACCTTTAATTTGTTTGATAATTAATTCAGAATCACCTCTTACCATGATTTGCTTGGCACCAACCTTCTTCAATAGTTTCAGACCAAGAATCAAATCTTTGTACTCGGCTATGTTGTTAGTGCATTGAAAATTCAGTTTGTAAGAATGACTCCCTAAACACCTTGTTTTGTTATTGTGCAACAAAACTTCTGCTCCATCTCCTTCTTTTCTCATAGCTCCATCGAAGTCCATGCTCCAAAACGCTGCTGGCAGTTCTTCACTCATTACAACTTCCTTTCCTTTTGCCTCTGTGATTTCCTGGCCTTCTTTTGAATCAAGTGTATCTTCTTCCAGCTGAGTGTCTTGTTCTTCCATATCATTGTCGTTATACAGAATGAAGGAATCTAGATCAGAGTGTGCAGAGTATAGAGGGTAGTTATGTGGCTTTTCTTGGCTATTGACCATATATTTCATCAGCGTCTCTCTGTACAGTCTTCTCTATTGTCTGAATACTAGGATAGTGGCATACGACATATCCAACTGCAAAGTGCCTTTCATCTTGGCCCCCCAAGATTTGGACAACAACATACCATATTTGGGGAGAATTTCCACGACCACGACATCCATAACCATGCTTTTTGCTGGAATCTGAGCTAGGGTGATACAAAAGTCTTTGATCAACCCGATAGATCTAACTTTGCTGGAGTCAAAAGAGTGAAAATATTTGTAGGGTCTGGTGACCTCAAGTCCCAACTTTTCCATCACTTCTTTAGGCATCAGGTTGTGAGAAGCACCTGAATCTAACATAGCATTGTGAAGAATCAGGTCGTGTATATTAAGGTTGATGTAGAAAGGAGCGACAGCACTGGTGTCGATCTGACCATCAACTTCAGGGCCAAACATGATTTCAGGTTGATCATCGGTAAGGTTTACTATGTCTGAATGATTTGTTGATCCAACAGTCAAAGCCTTCGTGTGTATCTTGGGCTTGAGGCTCAGCGCTTTGATCACCTTCGATCGGTAAGAGTTCTTACTCATCAGCTTGGAAAGGGGAATGGGAATCTTCAATTTGGATAATTCCCCCTCAAGGATAAAAGTATTGGGTGCTCTGCTTAGACTCAGCAATTATGATCTGTCTACCATAGTTTTCTGGGTAGAAGTACTTGGTTGACTAGTTGATGAAAACTCATTTCATGTTGATCTTTGTAAAACGGTACGGTTTCTTTTTGCGGGAGATTCAACATTGCCTTTCTCAGGGATCTTCTTGGTAGAAGGCCCCGAGGTCTTATTGGTTTCGACTGTTTTCTTCATTTCAGTTACCTTCTTTGGGGGATTTTCATTTGTCTTTTTTCTCCTCAGATTGTACTGCCTATGTACCTCCATAATGGTGTCTTCAAATGCCTGTTGTTTTGTTTCCTCAGTTTCCTCGTTTAAATCTATTTGAGAAAGAAAGAAAAGTTCTTGCTCTTCCTGAGTGAGGAAGATGGCTTCGTCATCATGAACACCCATGAGGTTTATATGTGTGTAATATAATTCTTCAATTGTCTCCTCACCTTCATTAGCATAATTTTCTTGTAGGGGTGGTCTGATAGGCTGATCAGGACCCCTCTGTTCCCTTTGATCCCTAGGATCTCTATGCTTGATTTGAGGAAGATTTCTTCTAAAGTTAGTATTCTAAATTTGTGGAGCAGCTTGGTTATATCTAGGAGGATTTATTTTGGCTATAATAAGTCTCTCCATCATCCTTTCCATTGCTCTAGCTAAGGAATCCAGTTTGGTGTCAGAAGAAGATGTGGTAGGTTCCTCTTTAATCGTGACTCTCCTTTCCATCCTTTGTCATGCCCTTCTGGCTAACAGGTTGGCCTCTACACTTACTTCACTTTTCTGCATGTCCTCCAGAGTGGTAGAGTTTCTTTCCCTTAATTGATATGACATATCAGCATCAAAACTGTCAAGGAATTTTATCAATGCAAAACCTTGTGGGGGTTTGATATCGGTTGGAATCGCATTGTACAGATTCTTGAAGCGGGTGCAGTAGTCCTGTACTCTCTCTCCTTAGTTCCTTCTGATGATTTCATATTCTAAAAATATCTAAAGAGGATTCTTCTTTACCTCCCATCTGTCTAGAAAACTTCTTTGAAACGCGGTAAGGTCGACCACAGAAGCATCATGTAAGCCTTTGTACCATTTCTTAACATCCCTAGTCAGACTCTGCGCAAATAGTCTCATTTGAACGTCATCTTCATCCACTTCCTGCAAGTCAAAATAGTCATTCATTTTATCAACATGTTTTTGTGCATTCAAGGGCCCAGTACCATCAAACTGTGGAAGTCATGTGTGATAGTCCTGGGGCATATCGTGTAAAGGTACGACCAACACCAAAGGAGCATATTTGGCTGCCATGATAGGTGGAGGAGTTGGGACAGCAACCTGGATGATGGGTGGGGAAGTGACAGGAGATGCGGAGGATGAAGGACTAACTGACACAGAGTGAGTGGGTTGAGGTTTTACAGAAGCTGCAGCAACAGTTATGGCAGAAATTTCGACCGACTGTTGGAAGTGGGTTTGGTGTAAAGATTGATCGAGATTTGCTACCAAAATTTATGGCTTGTCAAATTCCTCAAGGAATCTTTGATCAGGGTCAGCCCTGGGAGATAGTATTTTAGGGGTCCAGGGTTGCAGGATGGTTTGATCTAAATAGGTTTCAGCCACAAAGCTATCAGATTTCGTTCTAAACAGGCTTTGTTCAAAAGTGGTGTCAAACTCGAGATCCTGGAGGGAAACAAGTTTCTCTGGAAGAGAAAGGGACCTGTGAAGGGGACTATGACTTCCTGAACCTTCTACGATGGTCTTCTTTCTAATATTATCAATTGCTACTGCAGGTTCTGGATCTAGGTGAGATCAAGTATAAGCTCTTTTAGGAGCCATATTTTTAGTTTTTTATATATTTTTATTTTATGAATCCAAAATTTCTATGTACAAACTTTTAACAACCTCTAAACATTATCTCTTTCTCATATTTACGATTAGTTCAGAAATAAATTTTTCTTATAGGGAAAAGAAATTGTGGGATCGAAAGTTTGTTCAGTTCCCCAGTATGGTCACCACTATGTTATCGCTCTGTAAATTCCCAAAGGTTGTCAGGGTAAAAGAAATTTTCCAGAGGTAACTTTATCCAACCACTTTGAAACTGGAATCTAGCCCTACCAGTTTCAAAGAGGGATCTCTCTGTAAGATTTAGATATGTTTTAACTTTGAGATATTAGGCTAGTTAAGAAGAATAAGATTGAAAGGTTTTTTTTTCTTCTTTGTAAAGTTGGTTGAAATAGGGTTTACGCATCCATTGGATTATGGGGTCTGTATTATAAGGATAGAAATATGAACAGGAATAAAAAGATTCTTTTCACAGGGAAAGGTAATGCATTCACTGGATTCTTTGGTAGTAAAGTAATGGATAGCAGAAAAGACAAGAAAATCAATTAAAGTAAAGAAGCATTTAAGAATTTCTTCACTATAACATTAGAAAACAAACATTAGATCTTAAAGTCAGAGATAGCGTATACAAAGATAAATCCTGCAACATAAGCTACTTTTAAAAGATCATATTAGAAAAAAAAATATGATGATTGAGCGAGAAAAACATTTAACACAGAGAAATAAACATCACCAATGAATAACATGCGATAATCTTGGGAAACGTCCCTTTGTATTACTGGAAGATCTCTTGCTAAACAATTACAGTCTTTATGGCTTACAGGGCGTAAAGATCAACCCTTCATACTTCAAAGTTCGAAGTATTTATAATCAAAATTACATGCGATCATGTCATTAAAGATCAGGATGTGGTAGATCCTAAATTTAACTAACTAACTCAACAAGATACAAAAATTCAAGAACCGTCAATGATGTGTTGAAATCTTCATGTTGATTTCCGGGGAAAACCGTTGGTGAGTCATCTACACAACTTCGTATGTTCGGATTGTTGACTAGACCTGGACACCTCATCTCTTACTCGATCAAATTGCATAGCTCTTCCCATCGTAGATGATTGAGAATGATGACTTTGAGTAATCTTCTGTATATTTCATCCATCTCCGTATACTTGGCAAAAGTTGGCTTGAAGATGAAAATATGCCAGATTTCGTGCTATATGTTGATGTCTGGCTGCAAGGTTTCTAAGAACGCCTTGCCCGTTATGCTGCCCTGTATTCCCGAAAATTTAGAACTATCTTTGGCCATTGTGGCCAACTTCCATTTATAGTCAGGAATGGTCATTAACTTTTCATTTAGGACCCTTAAGCCAGGGAGTCCTTTCTTCTACAGAGCTTTGATTTTGCCAAAAAATCTTTGCACTCATGTGTCCATAGTCTGGACTTTCTCTTCCAACTGCAGCATTAGCCCTCTTTTTGTCAGAACCCTCTTGACTTCGAGGATGGTTTCCATCCTGTCTTCAATATTCAAATCCTCTAACTCTTCCCTGGTTTTGTAATTCAGGAATTTAATGATCTCAGTGGCTTCTGTCAGCATTTCTCCCGGATCTCCTCTTATTTTCTCAATAGTCTGCATGCTCCTTTGTACTAGTTCGTTTTGCTCGAACATGATTTGCACCATAGGCCATATTTCATTTATGGATTTGGAGATATCCATCTAGATATTTTCCTTGGCCTTAGCAAGTGTCTTGCCTGCCACTGTTTTCTTTTGAAGCTACTGCAATTCTTGTTTGAGCTTGTCTGATGTTTGTTTCTCCATGTAGTAGCTGGTTTGGTGAGAAGACTTAAGTTATTGAAGGTCCTAAACCTCCTTTTTAAGTCTTTTAATTTATGTCTCTTGCAAGTTCATCTCCCCCATGGATTTTGCTATTTCTACTATCTTTTCCAGAGCTGTCAGTGGAGTTGCTGAGGGAATTTCTACTGTAGATGTTGTGCTTACTTCTGGGACAGGAACTGCGCTTAATGGAATGACCTCCATAGGTGTTGATTGTTCCTTCTCCTTCACTAACCTTTCCAGTTCTACTTCCATCTCTTTCAACTGGGCATTTTTCTCCATGATCAACTTGAGCATCTCGTCCTTCTCACCTTTTGTCTCAATTATTTCCTTTGTCTGTGCATATTCCGTTGGTGGCAGTTTCAGTTGTTTCCTCAGAGATGCTATATCAACATTTTTATTTTTAAGCATCTCCTCAACTGCTTTCACATTCGAGGAGTCATACCCGATCTTGAGGACCAATTCTTCCAACGTTTTAATTATGTTATCCTTTGCAAAGGATGATATCTTTTCTAACTTAAGTTGTGTCTAAACGTTGCTTAAAGATACTTGTACTTTAGCAGCCGAAGTAGAAGCATTTTCCAAAGTGGAGAAAACCATTTCTCCAGTTTGCCTGTGTAGATCCATTTGATCGGTCGAGTGCACATCTCTAGTGTGGAACTCGAACATTGCCCTTTTATAATCAGTAATTTCCTTTGGGTCAGGCACTTGTGCCTGCAGAAAAGCCATGTGCATTCTACCCTTCTTTGTATCAAACACAGACAATAGTATGTGATGTGTCGTGGATGTTTGTTTCCAAAACTGAGCATAATTACTGTTGGTCAGCGTCTGATTTCTCTTCTTGATCAGGTCATATTTCTCGAAAATACTCAACTTTGGTCCTCCTTTACTCGGTTGGTTGACTAGTGAAGTATCTGTTGGTTTGTTGGACGAAACTATAGACATGATCTGCTTGTTTCTTGTGACAAGAGGTGACTAATCACATTTCATAGTCATAGTGGATTGGGTTTCCTTTTCACCAGTCGTGTGAATTGTATGACTGGATTTTATCCTTTTGATATGTAATTGAAAAACTTCAGCCAAGACTTTGGTGACAGAAGGTGAAGTATCCTTCCTAGGTCTTTTTTTCTTTGGAGCCTGTGGTGTGGTTGTTTGTGAGATAGTAACTGAAGGATATTGTTATTCTATCTCTTCCAGAGTGTTCGGCTCCCACTCTGTTTGATTCACGAACCTTTCTATCTCAGGCTTGGGTATATGAACATATAGAACATTTTTATTCTTAACCCTCATCTCTGAAATTATCCCGCACAGATCATAGTGCCATGGGAAACTAACTTCGAACTTCATTTCTTTCAAAAGTATGTCTACCTCTTCCTCGGTGCCTCGGCTATTGTAGATAAATGACCCTATTTGCCCTTTAATTTTGAGTTGTTGTTTCTTCTTTAGAGACAAAAAATGTATGTCATCTAAGTTTATCATTTGTATTATGTACTCCAGGGAAAATATCCTCATGGGCAGATACTTAGGAAGTTTGTATGGAGCTAACTCACATCCATATACTCTGATCTCAGTGTGATTTTGGTAAAGATACCAATCTCCAGTTTTTGCAAGGTCTAAGAGGTGTAAGATCCTCTGAATCTCCTCATTTATCCTTGGTTTTGGTCTATCACTGAGCATGCTCACCACTGGGTGGTAGAATTGTTCGATGAACTATTTGAAACTGAACTCTGTGGAATTCCATCTGAGCAGCAAAGTCCAAGTTGTTACCGCCTGCGGCTTCTCGTTCTTGTCCATTTTCTGCATCGAGAAAAAGAACCTGTCCGCTTGAAAGAAGATGAACATGTAAGCCAGTATGGAGGAATATTGGAACATTCCATCTGTAGCAAATTTTGAAAGGTGCTCGTGAATATTCTTCGCCAGGAAAGTACTATAGTCGAACTGAATGGTGGGCCTTTCCTCTATAGAGAAAATGGACAAAAAACCCAATATAGGTTCATCCACCCATTCGTCTGAACAATAACCAAGCAGAGAATAGAGCGATGAAATGACTTGGTTTCCCTTTTTTGAGAATAGGGAGGAAGGATATGGGGGATTTGACTTGGGGAGCTGAGAATCCAATGGGAGGAAAAGCTCAAAAATCTAGGCTCTCTGAGGGAAAGATGGTTTCTAGTATAACTCTGTTATGATTTCAAGATTAAAAGGGGAGGCGGATTCAGTTCTGGGTATCTGCATCATTTGATCAATGACCTCTGTTGTGATGAAGAACAGTGTTTCTCCCGATGAAGAGACTATGGTTCTCTGGTCGTGGAGGTAATGAGCCTAGCATTTGAGGGAAAATTCAAGGAAATGATGGACCTTGGGGGAAATATATAGAGGAAGATTGGACCCCCAGATCCCAATTTCATCGCTCTGATCTAAGAAAGTGTCTCTAAGCCATGAATACAAATCTCCGAAGTCAAATTCGAACCTTGTATCTAAGATTAGATGATCTTTTTCGGCCAAGGGGATCCTGTCAAGGTCGATAGGAGGTGGGAGGAAAGGATTTTCCTCAGCTTCTGTTTTCTTGGATTTTGGCGCCATCGTTGTGCAAAGTACCTGCAATTCAAACAAAAACATTAGTGGGAATGGCTATGGTTTTGGGCTACTGACTGAATTGGAGAGAGGACAAGGAAAATATTTTTGGTGTGGGGATAAGATGAGCAATGGGAGAATGAGGAGAAATGTTAGTTTTGAGCAAACGGATACACGTTGGGTGGGGGAGGACAAATCAGCAGGTTAACGGATAAGTTAGCCTGTAATAAATGGCTAACGGGTCATTTGGAGCATGAGATGGCAGGTACAATACGAGTTACGAGTGCGATCATGTGACGTGGAGGGTGTTTGATTGAGGACCAGCAATGGCGAAGGGACCTGTGATGGGTGAGTAGGGGGAAAGGACTGACAGAGTTATGAGACGGGACCATTAGGAGAAGATAGTGGAAAATGATGTCACGGGACGGCGGGGGTATGTCAGAAAAGTGGTAAATGGTAAGTGGTAAGATGGTTTGTGGTAAGTGGTGGGAGTCTGGTGCAATAGGTTCTTGCCATGTTAGTGGAGGGAGCCTACCAGAAAACCATTTCATTCTGGAACCACCCCCCCCCACCGTTAAAAGAAGATCGGTCGAGGGGGTCCAAAAAATGTCGTCAGATCTCCATCGGTGTGCCTGTCGCTGGACCGTAGATATGAGTGCAACGTTTAACAAAATTTCTAGACCCYCCCCCCCCCCCACTGTTAAAAGCAGAACGGTCGGGGGGGTCCAAAATTTAATCTCGATCATGGATCTGGGCACCAATGGCTCAGCTGTTCAGATGTACGCTCTTGTTACCCATAATTTCGGACCCCCCCCCCACCGTTAAAGGTAAAATGGTCGGGGGGGTCCGAAAAAACTTGTTGACCGTAGGTCTGAGTGCCAATGCCTTGGTCGTTCATTTGTGCGCTTTCTTTAATCTGCTAGCAAAAAATCATATTTTCTCTGAAAACTTAGGACAAGTACTTTACATGGGTCTGCCCAACTTTCCCTGTTTTTTGTCACCATGGGGGTTAGGCATCCAAATTTCAAACATCAAAGATATGGTTCAACATCGATCGTCATACATGTTTTATTGAAATAGAACCAACTAACCTATGTTCTAACCTACTTACCTATGACATTTAGCCTAGATTAAATTGTTGGACTAAGAAATTACTCTACCCTATGGTTATTTGACCAATATTACTAGCTAACCTAAACTTCTTGTCTAAGATTAAATAGTTTAGCCAAGCTTATTCACTAATCCTATCAACATCAATTCAAAAGGACTTGGCCATGCTTAAACTGTATGGACCAGGTCATTGTTATTGCATGGGGCTTTACTCAATTTTTTGTATGCCCCCTTTTATTCTTTTCTCACTTTCTTTTTCTTTTCTTTCTTTTTCTCAAATTATTTACAGAATGGAAAATTATTTGGCAACCAAAAATTAGTAAAGGGATAACTTTTCAGTCACCAGTTGATCCTATAAATTTATAGGGTTATAACAGTAGTGAAAGTACTGGGGCTGAGCACAAGCGCTGCTTCAAATCATCGAATGCTTGTTGTTGGGACCAAACCCATGCAAATTCTTCCTTAACACCACCCATGTTTATTTGGCTGAGGGCCCATGCAATATGGGATAATCCCAACACAAACCTGCAGTAGAAATTGGCAAGGCCCAAGAAGCTCTGAAGCTCAGTGAGTGTTGTTGGGGCCGGTCAGTCACAGATGACTTGGATCTTGGTTGGATCCACATGTGTTCCATGTTGATCAATGATGTATCCTAGGTAATGGACCTTGTCCATGCCGAAGGAGCATTTTTCCAAGTTGGTGTATTTCTTGTGCTGCCGCAGGTTGTGCAGAACCTGCTGAATATGTTGCAAGTGTTTGGCCCAAGTCTTGTTGTAAATTAGAATGTCATCCAAATACACCACTACAAAAGTATTGGTGAATGGTCACAGGATATCGTCCATGATCCTCATGAAAGTGGATGGAGCATTTTTCAAACCAAGGGCATGACCAACCATTCAAAAAGGCCTTCCCTTAACTTAAAGGCGGTCTTCCATACATTTGTCTGTTCTATCGGGACTTGGTGGTAGCCAAACTTCATATCAATCTTACTGAAGTATTTGGCCCCCGTGAGTTGATCAAGGAGGTCATTGATTTAGGGAATTGAGTACCGGTTTCTGACTTTGATTTTATTTAGAGCCCGATAATCAATACAGAGTCGCCAAGTTCCATCTTTCTTCTGTACCATCATGATTGGGCTCCTGCAAGGTGATGAGTTGGGACGGATGTGCCCCTTGTGGAGCCGTTATTGGATCTATCACTTGATCTCCTCATTCTCTAACAAAGAGCAGCGATAGACTGGCCCATTGGGCAACGGTGCACCAGGGGTCAAATCGATGGGGTGCTTGACTTGGTAGTGCAGAGGTACCCCTGTAAGTGAGGAGAAGATATCCGAGTATTCTTCCACAACCTTATCTACTTGCTTCTGCTGTGTGGAGAGTTTGGTCGCAAGGACCCTAGATGTGGATGTGATCTTTTTCTTATTCTGAGAGAGAATCACGAAGAATACAAACTTCCCCATCTAAGATATGACCTTCCTTCATTGCTTAGCAGAGATCAAAGAAATAGCACTAGCTGGGACAGCCTCGGGTATCCTATAAAATTTCCTGTTCAAAGTAAAAATAACACTATGAGGCCTAAACTCATATACAACATGACGTTTTCATAAATAAGGTTGGCCCAAAATAACATCAAAAACTTTGAGAGGGGCAACATCACACAATACCTTGTCTTTGAAGGGCTTGATGTCATACAACAGTCGACACAGTTGGCTGACGCGAAGAGAAATTCCTTGGCGGATCCATCCAATGGTGTAGGTTTGTGAGTGCGGCGTTGTTGGCAGGGCCAACTACTTGACGGCCTCTACTGAGATGAGGTTCTTTTGGCTACCGCTATCAACGATGAAGTGTAGCAGGTTGTATTTTATCCACATCTATGAATGAAAAAGGCATTCTCCTTCTTCTATCTCGTCTGGTTCACCAGGCTAGAGATTGGTGGTAGCAACGGTGGCACTGGATTCCATGTCAATGATCTGTCTTACCCTTTTTGGTTTTGTCTCAGATTCAGAATCCGCATCTGATT
>JZKD02S0190278.1:1000531-1025663 GCA_000966675.3 Picea glauca | reverse complement strand
CTACATACTTCCCTTGGTTAAGGAAGATCCTCTCTGGACTCTACCATACCTCAAGACCTAAGAAATAGTGCATTAGGACAACGTCTTTCATCTCAAATTCTGAAGAAAGCTTCTTCTTACATTTGGTGATGAGATTTTCTTTTCTAGTTAAGTTGAAGTCATCCACATACAACAACAATATTACCAGCTCATCGTTCATAACCTTGACGTAGAGGTTAGAATCTTCTTTACTCTTGATAAACCCTAAGCTCATCAGAAAATTGCCTATCCTTCCATACCAAGCTCTAGGAGCTTGCTTCAATCTGTGCAGAGCCTTCTTCAACTTGCAAACATGAGACTTCCTATCTTCAACTTCAAATCCTTGAGTTTTCTCTATATACACTTCTTCTTCGATGACACCATTTAGGAAATTTTTCTTTACGTCCATCTAGTGTAACTTCCACTTCATATTAGTTGCAAGGGCTATGATGGTTTTGATTGACGTCTATCTGGATACAGGAGTGAATGTCTCTTCATAGTCAATGCCTTCCTTTTCATAAAATCCACAAGTGACGGATCTTGCTTTATGCTTCTCAATACTTCCATCAACAGCATGTTTTATTTTGAAGAGCCATTTGGAAGATACCACATCCTTGCTCTTCGGTCTAGGAACTATTTCTCATACATCGTTCTTTATTATGGATTGGTATTCTTCTGTCATGGAATCTGCCCATTCTTTCTTCTGAATGGCTTCTTCAAAGCAGATCACACATCAAATCCATATAGCTAGAGAATGGCTTAGGTATCTTCACTTGTCTCGTGGTTCCTTTGGGAACACCATACTTCTCTTCATCTTGAATAAGTTCCCTAGCCCAAGCAGGCTTTCTCTTACGGGAGATCGTCATCTGAGGAGGCTCTTGAAATTCTACTATGTCATGATGTTCTATAATTTCCTCATCAAGGGAAGTTAAGACTTCCCTTACTGCTTCTGCAACTCTGGGAACCTCCCTCACTAATTATGTAGTTCTGGGAGCTACAATTTCCTCTTCATATACTTCTTCAAGCTGGCATCTTCTTGATTTCTTGAGCATTGCATATTCATCAAAGGTCGCATCCATGTTGATATCTTACAGGGTGTACTTGGTGTTGCATACCAAGTATAAATATGAAAGATTGAGTTAGGCTTCAAACGAGGTATGCTTCCAATTCCAATGTTCAGTCATCTTTGGAGCCTTCTGCTCCTTTCAATCAATCTTCATATGAGATACTTTGAATCTCAAGAAATAACTTCTTCTTCATCTTCTTTGGTGCATGAGTGTATATGGTCATGTATATAGTCTGCTTCATGTCTCATATAATATGTTTCCTTCTGCAACCTTCACTATAGCTTTCTCAGGGTTATCACCTGTGACCTAAAACAAGGTCAACAAAACAATAGGATAGAATAATATCCTTTTGATAATAATAGATAAATAAATAGCACGAATAATCATCACAATAGCTCCTTTAGAGTTATCATTCATGGCTTATTTGAATCAATGATAAAAAATAAGAGATACACTATGAAATGAGGTCAACACTCTTATAGTGTTGTGATCAAACATTCCTCTATGGCAACCTGGAACTAACACATGACGTTTCTCCTAGAGGAGGTGTTAGTTGTATCAGGAAAATGATTACATTAAGTATTTACCTTTATATGCTCACATGCTACCAAGTATAATACTTTACAAAGACTGTTATCTCAACTATAGTGGTTACTTGTAAAGGGGTAGTCATCAATTTTTCATGTGTACCTTTGAATATTATCAACTTGATTAATCAAACCTAGAGCCTTGTCCTCAAGAATGAGTGTGCTTGCTTTTCTTCCAAGTCTCCTTCACTCAAGATGACAAGTGCTTTCTTCAACCTATCTTCTGTACTAAGACAATATGCTACCTTGACAGAAGGTTGGGTTAGAGGATAAACTCTATGATCTCAAATTTTAATCCATCTAATACCTTGAATCATATTTTGACCAAAGTTTAGAATGATGGTCATAGCTACAACATGCAACACTGATCAAAATAATGTCATAACAAATAAATGCATATCATAATAATCACACCTGGGTTGCATCATTCCTTTGAATGTGTTGGATCTTGAGATCCTTCTGGATCTATGGCAAGATATCCCTTCTCCTGCAAATACCCTTTAAAGCTTAACTATTTAAACATGTGTTGGTACATACCTCTGACGACATTTTCAAGTAGAGGCATGATCTAGTAGCAGCAGTAATGTTCACCAACTCGTAAGAACTTCAAGGGTGACTGCAACTGGTACTATGGTTGCAACTACAACTGATATTACAACTGCAATTGATATTGCAACTGGTTCTGAGACTGCAACTTAGGGTTTTACGAGGAAACCCTAAATTTTCAAACTTCAAATTTTGAAATTCTGATCCAAGGGATAGATGCACTGAGCTGAGGCGAGTAAGCTGGTGAAGTCAAATTTATGAAAATCAAACTTTTACTCCCTCAAATTTGACCAGCGTATTTATGGACTGGTGCTTCTCGTTTTCTGGTACTTCTAGTACTTTGGTACTTTTGGTCCTTCTGGTACTCTGGTTTTTTGGTACTTTGTGAAAACTAGGGTTTCACTTTCCAGGAGATCTAGCCACTGAAAATTTTCACTGAGAATGCCAAAGTGATCCTTGAGGAAGGGCACACTTTTCTAGATGGTTTTGGGGATGAAATACTTCTTCAATAAAAAGCCCTAATTTTCATGTATGACAATAGTGATGTTTTTCACTTTCTCTTGTGAAAGATTCTCTCTTCATCTTAGCGCCGATACCATGTTAAGGTTTAATCTATTATTAGAGTTATTTGCATTTCACTAGATAACAATAGCATAAGATAGGATCACTGAGAAATACACAATCACAAGAGACACATCATTTATCCTGGGAAACCCTCATGGGGGAGAAAACCCAACAAAACTTCCTTATTATAGATAGCCAATACAATGCCAAGAGATAAATCAAACAAATAAAGAAAGTCCTCTCCCAAGAATGTGCCTCTCTCTCTCTCTCTCTCTCTCTCTCTCTCTCTCTCTCTCTCTCTCTCTCTCTCTCTCTCTCTCTCTTCTCCAACTGTAGCTCTGAAACTTACTCCTCAATGAACAAGTGAGTGTGTGTCTAAATGAGGCACTAGCCTCCTTATTTATACAACTCTGGCACGTGTGGAGGTGTCTTTTCACTGGCAGGGCTGACTTCTCAATCTAAGTGGTTAAAACCACCTTTAATATATTCTAGGGCCTCTTTAATATATTATGGGGCCAACTTCTTATTATGCCTATTACAATTATGTTTTGACCAATCCGCACAAGGGGATTTGGTCTTTTACAATAGCCGACATGATCAATCTGCAATAGGGGATTGATCTAATGAATAATAAAACAATAATAATTAGAATACACTTTGAAGTTACATTATTTCAACATGACCAAGGCGCGGATGGACATGTGGGGCAAGATGATGCCCAAGAGGGGCATGCTCAATTTTCCAACTAGGATTTTTAGGGAGGCACTTGATCTATTATCCATTGAGGCAGATCACATTTTGTGATGGTTTCATGCCCTTACATGAGGATGGATTGGAGAGGATGTCTCAACATCCTCTTCACAGCGAGTGAGCCACCAGAAGATGAAGTTAATATTTAAATTAATCGTGTACTTTCCTTTTATTATCTTACTTAATTCGAATAAATTTTACTCTAGCATGTTCTTTAACATATTTTATTAATTTTTTTAATGAAATTGTTGACTAATTTGGGAAGGCACGTCGTCCAAAACTAATGATGATGAGGGTGGTGATGATGATCATCGGGGTGGTGATGGTGGCACTTCTTCTTTTGTACCTCCTCCTAGTCCTCCTCTGGGTGATGGCGATGCTTCTTCTTCAGTACCTCCTCCTCATCCTTCGGGTGTTGATGTTGGCCAGGGTGGTGATTGTGTTTTTTCTTTAGTACCTCCTCCTCCTCCTCCTCCTTGCCCGGATGAGCATGGTGCATCACCTATTCTTCCAAACCATGCTTCACCTAAGAGAATATGACTAGATATTTAGGTATAGCAGTCATTTGTATTGTTGACCATATATGTACATTATAGCAGTTATTTTACTTGTTCATATATATATATATATAACATTTTTTTTGTTCATGTTGATGTACTCAATTTAATGTTGATGTACTTAATTTATATGTTGGTGTTGATGTTGATGTACTTAATTTATATGTTTATGTTGATGTTGATGTTGATGTTAGGTCATGTTAAATTATATTAATCTTCAACCTTAATTTGTATCACAATTTTACAAACTAGTTTACTTGAAAGTACAATGTGAGAATTGGTCATTATTTCGAGAATATTGTTTTTGTTCATAAGTTCATAATGAACAATTAAAAATAGTTATGATAATCTCAATTAGAATTTATAAAATATTTGTGATATTTTAACTCTCTTAATTGTAATTTGGTCATATTTGTTTTAAATTCTCATAATTAATACAAGTCTCACTCAAAATCTCTAATTCAATATTTGTTTTACTATACTATAAGGATGCATGAATATCAAACATAACCAAGAAAAGAAAATAAGTTATAAAAATGGGTAAAGATATTTCTTATTTTATTAATTAAAGTTTGGGAAAGTTAAAAGTAAATTATATTAATCTTCAACCTTACTTTGTATCACAATTTTACAAACTAGTTTACTTGAAAGTACGATGTGAGAATTTGTCCTCATTTCGAKAATATTKCTTKTGTTCATAAGTKMATAATGAATAATTAAAWATAGTTAWGTTAAGCTCAATTAGCATTTATAAAATCTTTGTGATATTTTAAYTTMCTCTTAATTGTAWTTTGGTCATATYTKWKTATATTCCCATAATTAATACAAGTCTCAAAATCTCTAATTCAACATTTTTTTACTATACTATAAGGATGCATGAATGTCAAACTTAATCAAGAAACATGTACAAAAACATAAAAATATCCTATCTTACATGTTGTTATTTTTTGTTGTAAACGATATTAATAATTGAATTTGCTATTAGGAGCCGTAAAATTTATATCCAATTAGTTATTAGYAGTAGTAAAATTTTGGATAAAGATAGGGGATAAGGCATAAAAAATTGTTATGATCTACATGTTTAATTCAATTTTTAATTATATATTTATTATTATTATATATTATATGTAATGTAAAATTAATATATAACTTAATATATTATATTTTATTATGTTATAATTAATATATAATATAWTATATTATATTTATTATATTATTTATATTATATTTATTTATTTATTATATATTATATTATTATATTTATTATATTATATAATATATTATGTATTTGATTTTTATGTAATATCTTAAGTATACATGATTTTATGGGTTTAGAGAGGGACACATACATTTGTTATTTAAGAACAATGATGTTTTTTTAAAAACTCACTTAAGAGGCTCATTTTAGATCTGAATTTTCCCTAATTAGTATGTATGAACTCAAAATTAAAAACTAATACAATATAATATGATATGGTAATGATATGAAATGGTGGGTAACAAAATTACATTTTAAAATTATGATATAAAATATTTGGTATTTACAATACAATAATATATTGTTTTTTAAAGTCAAAGTTAAAACCAAAATATTAAAAGTTCAAATATCATCTAAATTTACAATGGAAAAATATTTATATCATTTACACATAAAATTTAATTATATCATCCAATCAAAAAATTAACAGTATTTCATATAAAATATTAAATACTAAAAACATTAATTTTTTAATAATCAAATTATTAAATCCACTATAGATTTGAAAACATAAAAGAAGTAATAAAAGAATAAAACATGTATAATGTATCACTCTCCCTTGTCATCGCCCTGATTATCTTCATCGCTTGGCATGATAACATTGTTGTTCTAAAAAATATGTTTTGATCTAGGGTCGTGTCTTAATACAAACCACCAATCCCTATCCAACACATCTGGGTAAAAAAACACTTGGTTGTAGTTTTTTGGGAAAACATATGGCTCCTTAGCATCATCCCACATCTTTTTAGAGTTCATACATATCATCCGACTATCACGATCTTCCTTTACATTATTCTAATCAAAGGTGTCCCACCACTTGCACCTAAAAATAACACATTGGAAAGAAGAGAAGTCCACTCAAATCATCTCTCGTATCTTTCCGACGTAACCTAACTTCCCATGTATGGTGTTTTGATCGCAGTGGCTAGAATGACTAGATTGGTCGAACTCGAATTCCACTCTGCAGTCTTGTGTAATGTGTCCATCATAGACATCCTCTGTGCAAAAATGATGTCCATATGCCCACATAGATGGGAACAAATGCACCTATAAAAAAGTGAACAAATCACAGTGTCAATATGTGTCTAATAACCCAACCATTAAAATATAAAATAACATAGATGTAATTACAATTCAAATGTGCATTACAAAGTTAAAAATTATGTACACAAATAGATTATTACCGAGTTGTTGCAACCAATCCCTATATTTCCTGCATCCTCTTCCTCATGCGGGTAACGACCGGATGCACCATATTTCTCTCTGACTTGGTCAACAACCCAACTGTTGGGGCATATCATTGGCATATTTTCTTTTAAATGATCAAGATAAGGCATGCTTCTACCATTCAACCATCTGAATCTTTTCTTTCACTTTCCCATTTCCTCCTCTTATGTTTGTACAATGCAACCCATGGTTGCGTTGCCTCTGAATTGTAAAGAATGAATTTATTGATGGCATCGATTTCTAAATTCGATGATGTATTCATGAAATGAAACTGGCATATAGTACATATGAGATCATGATCAAAATATGCATTATGAAGTTCAATGTGAATAGTTACTGGGTAGAAATTTGAAAAATGATAAGGCACTTACTCTTTATCAAGTTCCTTTTTCCATTTGTTTGGAGAAGATCCCCTTCTCTTTTGTCTTCATCCCTTTTGTCGTCCCAAATCACTACACCTGGTGTGTTATCGATATTCTTTGATGTACTCACTATAATAATCAAAATACTCATATTATATGTACCCCTTTGCCATAGACCCCTCAGGTTTTTCCCTTTGACAAACAAATCCTTTCAATTTCTTCATGTACCTCTCTAAAAAAAACATCCAATGACAGGAGACCACCCCAACTAATTCAAACCCATATACTAGGTGAATTAGAAGATGAACCTGCAAGTCCATGAAACTCGATGGTAGTTCCTTCTTACACATACAAACAATCTCAACTATCTCTTGAAACTGTTAGAATATGATGGATGTGCTCCTTTAACCATATACAATATCACTACTGTCACCCAACCATAGGTCGAAGAAACCCCCAAGCACCTTAACCTTGACAGAGAATCATTCCGGAAGCAAACCCTGGGCTAGATAGCCAAACAAAGGGTGGTGCATATTTCTACAAGAATAACGCACCAAGCAAGAGTAACAAGAGTTGATCAGAGAGTCCAAACCATAACCAAGAGATAGTCCAAGCCAAAAATGAAATCTACTAGCCGTAGCATCTGCAACGACAGCTCTCCTCCAAACTTGCGCACAAACTAGCCAACTGCAGTGTGCATAAGTGTTTATTTTGCAATTCTGAGAATGCCTGCCAGAATGAAGACTGGCCTCCTGTATTTATACTAAAACTGACAAACTGCCTGGGCCGAATTCTCATTCTGGGTGCCTATTTACTTAGTATATGATATTTCCTTTAGTCGACTTCTTCTCTTGGAGGCTAATAACCTAATACAAATTATCTTCTTGAGACAACTTGTCTTCTATGGTTATTATCCAACTAATTAGGGTTTCTTCTTTCTTCCTGGAATATTCTATTCTCATCGGATTTACACATGGAGGTAAATACCTCCTGTAGCTACCATAATATCAACACTCCCTCCTAGCTAGGGAGGTATTTGAAGGTAATGGTATTGAGCACAAACATATCATTCACCCAGTAGCATCAACATAGTTGTATAGACTATCTCATGACTAGATCATGAGCACCATCATCACTATCAGTGTCATCAGTTGCATCATCTCACGAAACCATACTCCATCTAAGTAATCAGTCATGATACTGGATAAGTGACTCACTCCACAGAGTGACATAAGAGCCATTCTTCTAATCCAGACATATGTCCTAGAATAATAAATGTTCTAGACCATTTTCCATCTGAGAAATCTCTGTCCATTGATCATCCATCTAGCTAATAATAATTTCCAACACTACTGATAGTATTCAAGGCAATCGGAACAATTTCATGCAATAGAAAACAACTGTGTCTATCCATAGTAGTACACAACTACAATCTAGTGGTACACTACCACACGAAGTAGCACACAGATACTTGATCAGGGACATGTAATCATAATCAATGGAACACATCCACCACAGTAGTATACATCTATTGTCTTGAGACATACAGTCTTCATAACAATCATATCATCTCGAATAAACATGCACATAAAACATTGTTATGATATAAAATGAATCATCTGGGACATTCTTCCACTCACATCTGTGAGATCTGGAAGAGCATCTACCCTCAGAAAGTAAAAACATCAATGATGAGCTATCTATACTATTCTTCTCAAGCAATGAAGAATAACTATACCAATTTCTGAGCCTATACTATTCACCTATCTGGGCCATTCCTGCGGCACTAAACAAAGTGCAACCTAGAGAGAATGAATCTACCCTAGGGAATGCTTGTCCTTGGTTGTTGAACCTGGACCATTCACCTATCTGGGCCATTCCTCTGACACTAAAAAAAGTGCAACCTAAAGAGAATGAATTTTCCCTAGGGAATGACTGTCCAGATAATTTCCTAAGGAAATGATTGTCTTGCACCAACCTCCAAAATGGACCATTCTTCGAAACTGCTCACAACTATGAGCTTCAAAAGAATGACTATCCAGCGAGGTGGACCAATCTTATTGACCACTACTGAGAGTGATCCTCAAGAAGAGAGACTGTCCTAGACCATTCCTATGTTAACCACAAGTGGAATCGTTGTCTATGGTACTTCAGCAATCCATCAAACCATTTTCATTACAAAAATGACCGTTCGATCTGGACTATTTTCCGAAGTGGAAAATGCCTTTCCGTCAGAAATCTCAAACCACTTTCCAAACTGGAAAGGAACTACTCATCCTGGACCATTTTTTGAACTGAAAATTGACTGTCCATAAATCAATAACACATCAGTGCTCCCTCCCAACCTAAGAGTCATATCTTCCTTTTTCAATAAGGAAGTCGTCTCCACGAGCTCCAGCTTGAGTTTGCAAACTCTTTCATCTTGGACACAGTCTTTACCAAAATGTATGCTTATCTCCTCATCAGTGGAGATATATATTGGAGAACCACTTTCTCTTTTCTGGACTTCATCACGGAGAGTGTAATGCTTGATCTCAATGAACTTCGATCTTTCTAGAACACTGGTATTCTCTGAAGGCTTCATATATCTCTGATCAATATAGTATATCATTGTTGGATTCATATTTTGTTTCCTGTTGGCTCATAACATCGTGGCAAGGGTCAAACTGGAACATATCCAAGTGGCACTTATTCTGCCATCATGAGGGTTTGTCGTGGATTAGAAATCCATCATCCTGAGCTTCTAAGTAACCATTATGATACAATATCTTTGTTATAGAAAGTTTTTCACCATGCTTCTATTGTGCATTAGAGGTTCTCCACCAAGTTGTCTTCTCGTCTTGGTATACCTCAAAACCTTGAGGCTTCTCTTCATACAATCTTTGTTCAATTATTATGGAGAATAGTCTTTGCATTCATCTGATGTAAACTCCAACCCATGGATATTGTGGATGACATAATTTCTCATGTAGAGGTATGTCTGGTTTACTTGGAACAAACAATCATAGTCTTCTCCCTCCATATAGGAGAAACGCTAGTTCTGGATCTCGCAATGTTTTCATTCGTATGTCTTCCATACACTGTTCTACATCACAACTTCCAGTTCCTCTGTTTCATTTCTTTTAGTGATTTCATATCAGGCTGGTAGTCTTGTGATCCTTGATACAATGACGTGTTTTTTCTGACTTTTATTTCTCTCTTGGAATCTTCATGTTCTTCCTCATATTTCTCTTTAGCTCTTGAGTTCGTGGAATTTTCTATAGATTCCATGCCCTGAAGATTCCTCCTTCTTCCTTTCATCATAGGATCATGGATGTGGATGGAAAACTAGGGATACTTCAAGGCTTATTTTTGAAGAAGACTTATTCTAAAGTCAAACTGAACACGTGTTGCTTTTCATGGTTGCTACCAATGATGGGAACATGGATAGATACTTTATCATTAGCTCCCTCTTAATCCTTGATTCATGCATGAATGCATGCTCATCTTTTGGAATTATGTAATCAGCTCCCTCCAACTAAGAGAACCCATGCTTTCGTATGCATCCTTATTTCCTTCTGCAAAGTATCACAAGTCTTTTTCCAATTTCCTCTTGATTGTTGACTTCTTTATGTCTTTTACTTCTTCTAGGTTTCTTCAAGATTGATTATGATTTCAGCTTATCTTACAACTATAATAACTTCCACATGAATTGTTACTAGGGTTTGTTTATGTACTTCATCCTTTCATGTGTACTTCCTAACTTGTATTCATTGTCATAGAAATCCTTATCTTGTTGTTCTTCCATCGGTATAGTTTCTCTTTTGCAAGATATCTACAGAAAACATGGTATGTACAAGAACTATGAAGAGTATTGCTACCTTGTCTTAGAAGAAGTATGTTTTGTCCTGTTTGGTTTTTTTTTAGGGTTTCCTTTCTTCAACAATTGATTCTTCGTGTGTTTCCTTCCTTTTCTTTAAATCGGGACAAAGATTCTTGTAGTGCCCATACTTTCGACAATTGAAGCATTGTATTCTTGACATATCTTTCTCTTGATTTGATTTCTTCCTGGAGCCAAACTTCCTTTTGTTCCTGAAATTCTTGAACCTTGTTGTGAAGGCTTAATCATCATATTTCTTTTTGGGTTTCTCTTTTGCACTAATCCTTGATTCTTCTTATGCGCAGAAAGTCCAAAGTTATTCAAATGTGGGATACTCCTTCCTTGTGTTAATGCTTGCGTAAAATGCATCCCATGTATTGGGAAAACCGTTGAGTACTATATTTACTAGTTCCTTCTCTGAAATGATCTCTTCAATGGCTTGTAGTTGATCTCTCACTTGAGAGATTATCACAAAGTATGATGTTATGATGTCATCATCATTCATCTTCATGTCACGGAGCTCATTCTTCAGACTCATTACCTGTCCAATGTTTCTGACTAAGAAGAGGTTTGTTATGGCATCGTACATCTTCTTAGACAAATAAAGATGGAAGATGTAGGGTCTAAAGTGGTCTTTTATAGAATCCACTACGATACTCATGGCATTGATTTAACTATCTTTGAACTTCTCCATAACTGCAATGTTATGTGGTTCCTTCTCTTTTCCTTATACAAACTCTGGTTCCACAATATTTACTTTCACAATATCTAGCACTTTATTCTTGGAAAGGATGAGGTCAATCCTTGTCTTCCACGCTCTGAAGTTAGAAGCTCCAACTAACTTTTTTTTTGACTTCATAGAGTAATGCATGGTTTCCTTTTCTTGGTCAACCCTAGATTTGACCAAAAAATCAAACTTGACGTCTTATCTTGCTGAGAGTACCAGGAGATGTGCTAGGCTAGGGCGCACTAGTCTATCTAGAAATTAGGTCAATCCATTCACTTAAGATTCCTCAATAAGAGGATTTGGGTTTCTGCAACTACACATGCTAGTAACCCTAGCGATAGTGCTTTGGTGAGTGCTCTTGCTAGAAACCCTAGCGGAAGTTCTTCAAAAAGCTTAGTATCCTCATGGCTATGCTCCCTTCCAGTGGTTAGACTGAATGAAGGAAGTGTGGACCTATAACCTATTAGAATATGATGGATGTGCTCATTTAACCATAGACAATATCATTATTGTCACCGAACCATAGGCCGAAGCCACCCCCGAGCACCTTAACCTTGACAGAGAATCATTCTGGAAGCAAACCCTAGGCTAGATAGACAAAAAAATGGTGGTGCATATTTATCCAAGAATAGCGCACCAAGAAAGAGTAATAAGAGTTTATCAGAGAGTCTAAACCATCACCAAGAGATAGTCCAAGCCAAAACTGAAATATGCTAGTTGCAGCAGCTACAATGACAACTCTCCTCCAAACTTGCACACAAACTGGCCAACTGCAGTGTGCACAAGTGTTGCTTCTGCATTTTTGAGAATGTCTGCCAGAATGAAGACTGGCCTCTTGCATTTATACTAAAACTGGAAAACTTCCCGGGTTGACTTCTCATTCTAGGTGCCTATTTACTTAGTATGTGATATTTCCTTTAGCCGACTTCTTCTCTTGGAGGATAATACCCTAATACAAATTATCTTCTTGAGCTGACTTGTCTTCAAGGGTTATTAGTCAACTAATTAGGGTTTCTTCTCGCTTCCCAGAATATTCTATTCTAGTCAGGTTTACATGTGGAGGTAAATACCTCCCACAGCTACCATAATATCAACAGACACCACCATGGAATGCTATCCATATGAATCTCCTTTGATGTGATCCAACATACAAATGTAGATAATTTACATATGGCACGCCTTAGGTAATGGGGGAAGTCATGGTTCACACACCCATGCACGAGCATAGGATAATGAAACTACAAAGTAAAAACATACAAATCATTTATGTTTTATCCCATGGAATAAAAATAAAAATTACAAATAATAAAATCATGTTTTTGACATACATCATACCTTTATAAGGTTCAAATGGTCATGTGATTTCAATCCCGAAAAATGGTCTTGATGCACAGTGAAGAAACTTCATAGGGAAGACCCATATAAACAAGGCACCTTCACACCCAATATAACTTCCTTTGCCAAAGAAATATCTTCTTTCTTCAAAATCCATGGGACATCACCCTCTTTAAAAGACCAAGAGGGACTAGCCTCTCCTCTACTGTATTTTCTTGGCCAATGTTTCTTTTTAGTTTTTGAAGAAATAATATCTCTCCTCATAGCCAATGTGTCACTTTATTTCAATGATATGTTCCTCCATAAAGAAGATGAAATGTTTTAAAATATATGTATGGGATATAGTAAGTGGGAAATATTAAGATGCTCCAATATGGGAGGTCATAAAAGATAGATTTTCTTTTCATCCCATTGGGAAATTTATCAACATAGGTGTCGAAGAATTCTGGATCATCGAACATAGGATCCCCATTTGAATCGACCATTTATGTAATATCCTTCTCTTACTCTCTCTCATATGCTCTAAACCATTTTGTTGGTGTCATTATTCTAGGCCTTTGGGTTCTCTTTGGTTTACCATTGAAAGAAGATGTTTCTCTTCTATAAGGGTGTTCTTCTGTGAGGAATACACTCGAGTAGTCGTACACTGGCTTTCGTAAGTGGTTGGACCACCTAGCCTTCAAATAAGGTCCACAACATTTACATCCATGAGAGCCTTTAGTTACAAGACCTGTGAAATTATTGTATACATAGCATGTTAGTGTTTAAGAATAAAACGTCAATCACAATGAATTAAATATGCAAACAAATATTGTTACGTATATAAACAAATCAATAAACATGTTAATTACCAGAGAAAACTTCTAAGCCTAGATAATCATGTGTGGTGTAAGCACATATGCCATACAACGTAAAACTCTTCTCTGGTGTGATGGGTCTTGATACATCATATACATGTATCCATTCTCATAATTCATTCAATTCATCTACCAATGGTTGAAGGTAGAAATCCATATTCTTCACTTATCTTCTATAGGGGACTATAAGAGCTGACATAAGATGTTCATTCTTCATGGAAAACCATGTGGGGGTATTTTTATTGATCACTACTACATGCCAATAAAATGGTTGGTGTTTTGGAGGGAATATGGGTTCACGCCACCAATTGCTATGTTGAGTAGTATACTTCGTACTTCATCCTTGAATTTTTATGGCCATGTATTCTCTATATTTTTCATGGTTATGGAATCTGTTGGGATTCACATAACTCTTGACTCACTTATGTGCGAGGCATGCCATCCCTGAAACATAGCTAATTCTTTGCAAAGAAAGAGCCTTTGAATCCTTGGGATTATAGGCATGTGCCTCAATATATTATGAGGAGGACCATGCAATTTAATTTTTATTTGATTTATGGTACCTGTCATGCCCACATTTTGGACATATCTCTTTATTTGCATATTCTCCTCTATATAGAATACAATCATTCATACATGTATGATATGATATATACTCAACACCCAACATTTTGAACAACTTCTTTGTCTCTTTGTTGGCACAGGGGCAGACCCAGGGTTCAACACTTCAACAGCGCACCAACAAAACCCTAACTACCATCCCTTTCAGAAACACCTGCGAAGCAACCAAATTCTCACACGAGGTAGAGGCAGGGGGGTTACAGGAGTCAGGTGTCTATAACCAAGCTGGGACATAGATCTATGATTACAACACTTCGCAGAGTACTTAGGAACAACATTCAGTAATATATTAGCCTTATTCACATCGCAAATCAACCCTAAGTACAGTTTGGCGCAATAATACCAAAGATTAAGCACTCTAACCATATAGCACATAGCATTGAATCAAATCTAGCACTAAATCAGATCTAGCATTCACCAATAAAGCACTAAGCATCCATAGATCTATCTAACATTCATAACATTCAATGCACTAAACTGATTCAAAGCATAAACATCACAGCACAAAGCAACTCATCAATAGTGGTTCACCCTAGTGTGGGGCTACGTCCACCAACTTCTTCTTCTTCTATTATTCTGCTTCAATCTCTTACATTCATCTACTCCTGTGCACTAAGCCATAGATCCAAGCTCGCATTGGACAAGTGATTTGCACACTAAGCACTAGATCCACCTTCCCAAAATTAGATCAAGGCACAGAGCCAACTCACACAGAGCACATTACATATACAGTCTGTTGCACGAAGAAAATCCGAGCCGCTTGCACTTAGATACATTCACATCACTTGTCTCTTGCACTTAGCCCATCACTACATTGCTTGCACTAAGCACACTTCGCTGCCTCTACATTTCATTCCTTCCTATATATACTTTTACATCCCTTACAAAAAGGACTAATCATGGGTAAACCCATGGGTCGAAATCCCAAAATACTAGTACAAAAACCCTAATGAACCCCTTGTTGGGTCCACAAAGTAAGTGAGATCCCGTGATCTAGCTCTGCCTGGGTGCTCCGTTTTCGACCAGCCTTTCGAAGTCCAAAAGTGGTCAAACCCGACCAATGTTTCCTCAAAACTTTGTTGAGATCCAACAACCCCCCAACACTCACCTGTGACTCATCCCGAGTCACTCAGATCTGGGAAACACTGCTTCGAAGGCCTAGAGATTAGCTCAAGTTGCCTCAACCTTCTACTTCGCTTGAGCCTCCTGCTCAGCGAGCTCTTGGAGTACTTCTCGGTAACAGGACCTTCTAGGCAATGTTCCATTGTTGCAACCACTTGGTCCAGTTGTGAGCCTTGTCCTTTGATCTCTTCAAACACCGTGTAGGCTTTGTCTTGCACTGGTTGTAGCCTCTATGTGACCTCCATGAATCTTCCCTGGATGGAAGTAATCTATTGTTGGGCCGCATGTTGTTCTTGTGATCTCTTCATTCTCTCGACCGCAATGAGTGACTTCATCTGCGCTTGAACTGTCAGTGCCTATTGTTGCGCCTCTTGTAGCTGTGCTTCCAACTTCCTAAGATCTAAATATTTCGTGAGGTGTTCATAATTCTACGTACTTCTACTACTTAACTGCTTGCATTCTGAGGGGAGGGCCCTGATCCTTCCTACTGTGCTCTTAGTGGCTTCTTCCCTTTGGTCACACACTTCCTGCAGAGTGCTTGGTACTGCTTGGATCTCTAACTCCGTTACCCTTGCTTGAAGCTACCGAATGGCCTCAGTGACATTCGTCTCTTGAAATTCAACTGCCTCATGTCCCTCCTATATTGAGCCTGGAATAGAGAGAAGTGATCTGCTCACTACTTCTTTGACTGCAGTCTTCTCTGTGAGAAGTTGGTCCTTTTCCCTCTGTACATTACCTTGTCTTCCTCGAGCATCACTCGGAACTCATCCTTCTCGTTTTCATAAGCGGTCATACAGTACTGCAAAACTCTTAGTTACTATAAGATCTCTTCTTTGTCTTTCTTCAAGGCTTTTGTAGCATGTTCCTTTTCTTCTTGAACTTTCTGGAGTCAGGCCTCTGTTGCATCTGCCAGTCTTTGAAGTTGGGTTGGCTCATCCCCAAACTCTACGATTTTTTATTATGAAGGTGCAATAAGCACTACGTGGCTCAATTTAATGGCTCGATGTGTTTCCTTCAGTTCCTTCTCAACTCTTGCGTACAACTCTTCTTGCTTTGCGCCATATCTCTAAAAGAGGTCCTCGAACACATCCTTCATTGCTTCACAGACTAGACTAATGTCATCCTCCGTGAGTGTGGACTCCATCTGGGGCTTATTGGCACAGGTTTTCTTTCTGGCCAAGGGTTTCTTTGGAGAAACCTTCCTCTTCTTCAATGCGTATGTCTCGGTAGGGGGATCCTTTGGCGGTGCAGCCTTGCCTTTTCCTTGTTTTTCTCCTTCTTCCTGATTTACTCCGTCTCCTCCTCCTCCTGCGGGAAAACCAGGTCCACTTTCTTCTAAGGCATTGTCTTCCTCATCAGTCTGTACATCCTATACTTCCTCCTTTTTCTTCTTCTTCTTCACACTTCTCTATCCAACGTGCTCGACCTGAGTGACCAAGGGGATTCCTATGATATCAGGGTCAGAGAGTTCTGCATCATCAACTAGTACGAGGCACTATGTCAGCCACTTCTTCATGATATCCTCCATGTCTCAATTGGTCAGTTTGTAATAGGACTGCAATTCCTCCTCGCTCTAATCCTTGTGCGCAGTGATATATATAAAATGTCGATTTGTGTGGAACTTAGCTAATGKTATGTACTAGTGCAAGGTTCGTGGTGTCATGCGAGGGAACGATTCAATGGAAACCTTCARTTGTTKATAGTAGGCATGGAAAAATGTGTTCGACTGTCACTRCTTGGACATGTCATTCGTGTAGCATACAGTGGAGAACCTTGCRGCCAACGGCTTTGATGGTTCAATCTCTAGGAAGGTAGCTCCTTTTGGCATTTTCCAAGTGACAAATGCGATCAACACCAGCAAACAGTTGAAATGGAACTCGTACCCTTGATCCTSCGCTTCGCGACAGTCTTTCTCCATCTCATTGACGAGGTAGATCACCCAATTCATTTGCATCCCCTCCAATCATTTCCCTRCGAGGTCCACCACGAACCCAGTGATCTGCGTCAGGCGCTTCTTTCTGATGAGCTTGTCATCTATAAGTTGGCAAGCTAGGTGCACTACACCATTCTGGATAGAAGCTACCTTATAGCCTCTCTTCCCCTTCTCAACTTCGTCATAGGCCTCCTTAATGCGTTGTTACAGGGAGAGTTCTGAAGCCTTACCTGGGTAGAACTGTTGAGGGTCAGGTCCTTTCATGCTAAGTAATGTGATCAGGTGGATCAGCATTGGATCCCTAGTAATGTGCCTATCGAGCCACAGGTATCCTCGATGATAGCACGTCAAGAGGGGTTTAACGCAAGCGTTAACCTCCTAATGTCGTCCAAAATGAGGGATATTCATGATGTTCAATATCATAGATTGCGTGAGCTCATTTATCCAAGGCTGGGAGACTATGCAATCCTTCTTCCCAATCGCCTTCATCAGGTATCTATGCAGTGTGAGCATCACATAGTTCTTTTTGTCTTCGAGGTTGAAATCATTGTTCTTTAAGGATGGCATCTGGCCCAACTATGCTTCCAAATATGCGTATCTCCTTCGAGATGTACACAGTGATCAATGTGTACTTGAATTCCCATGGAATGCTATCATGGTTGACCACACCATCCAAAGGCAGGATATAATCAGGTAATATCGACGGGATCTTCTTTGCATTAGCCAGATCGTCACGATGCTTACTTCACTTCCTAGTCGCGGGGTTAGCACGGCTAGAGCATCATGCAGTCAAAGGGGATGCTTGAAATCCCTTGTTTAGATATTATTGAACACCTTCAAACATACCTCTATCAACCATATACTTCCTAACAACCTCCTCGACGGACTTCTCTAACTCAACCTGCGTGTCCCACATTCTTTATTTTAAATGGATAGGTCCAGGTAGGTGAACAGGTAGAAGGGGTAGCAAATGAATGGTGATGTCTAAGTTCTAATATCTTAGCTCAACTCTCACAATTAGATCTATGTTGGCAACATTAATCACGGATGTAAAAATGTGGTCCCAGCACAGCGTTGGACGGGTTAAATAAGTGAGTGTCATAACAGATTCTTCTAATGGGTAGGACTGCTTCCATCAATGTGAATCCTTCCATTATGGCACAGTCTCAACGTCCAAAATGTGGTCTATTCACCCATAAATGTGTTTCCTAGCTGTTCGAAGCGTCTTTCTAATGGTTGGGGCACCTCCAATGGTCATATAACATCGTCGAGGTGAATTCCCATTATGCATGGTTCTGTTGTTCCGGCGAGGTTCAATTTCTGCAAACCTGCTTCCTATGAAGTCTTTTCTGTAACTTCTTGTAGATTTTCTATCTTGGATTTATTCTTACTGAGCTTCATTTCCTTCTTTCCTATGATCTGAGTCCCTCAAACTATTTTTGGATTTCTCTTCTCATTCTTATTCTTATTTTCTCCTATCATAGTGACTTCGCACTGTTGATGTACTCTCAAAGGGTTCAAAGTTAATATCCCTTCCCTTACTGATTCTTGGGTGGATATACTTTCCTTTTGTATGGATGGGTCCTTCAAGCCTTCTTGCGCTCCGACAACTAATTCGGTTGTCGTCTGCTACTTCGACTTATCCTCTTGTTCTTCTATCAGTCGATCTACTTTTCTAGCTATGAAGTCCCTTAGTTCTTTATTTTTATTTTCTGTAGCTTCTTCCTCTTCTTTCCTTCTGATCTGATCCTTCTCAATCCAAGTCTTTCCTAAAAAAAGTGGGAAAGGGGTGTTGTTCTCAACAAACCTAATAACTTCAAATTCTTCTTCTATTGGTGTTCCATGGATGATAATAGGTACACTATTAACTCTTCCACATAGGTTTATCATCTTTCCTTTAAATAAACCTATTATTCCCAATGAAGGTACCACAATAGGATTTCCCAAAATTTCCCAAGTGCTTTATGACATAATATTCACTTGTGTTTCCTCATCCAAGATACAGTCTATGTCGAGGTATCCTATTCTTGTATCTATGTGCTATTTTACTTTCATGATTTCTGGTAAAGTGACATCTTTGTGATCATTCATTTCTTTTTTCAATTGTCCTAATGTAGTCTTGACTTTTTCTTTCCGATCTTCTAACGTTCTCTTTTTATCTTGACTCATGTTCATTTGGTAAACTTTAGCAATCATCCTTAGACAATCCTCAACCTTATGACCAACAATTTTACAATAAAGACAAACAGGACCTGCACCAAGGCATTCCTTAGCAAGATGTCTCGGTCTTCTACATTTATAACATAGTGTCAATCCTCTCTTTCTCTTATAAGTTCCCCAACTTTTATTGTACTGCGCAACTAGGACCACAGTGTTGGACCTGCAATCTGCAAAAATTCTTCCTAGGTTCCTGCATCCACTTATTTGTCCAAAAATTCTTTTTGTGCATAGGAATAACATATCTTTCTCTAGTTATATCAATTTTATTCAGATCAACTCTTTCTTCTCACTGTACCCTAGCATTCAGACTAGGACATAATCTATCAAACATACCTAGATCCATGCTTTTGAAACAAAAATTTTCACTTATCTTATTCTATCAAACACAAAGCTTTAAGATCTTACCTCCTTTCTTCAGATCAGATCTCTTTCTTAGCACAAGGTTTCACAAGTCAATTAGAGTACTGCGCACTACAGCAACAGATCTACACACAAAGCTTCTCTTTTATTTTACTTCAGTTCACAACAATCACAGTTTCATCTCCCGTCAACGGAACCATTTGTTGGCACGGGGGTAGACCTAGGGTTCAACGCTTTGATAGTGCACCAACAAAACCTTAAATACCAGTCCTTTCGGTAACACCTGTGAAGCAGGCAAAGTCTCACCCGAGGTAGAGGTAGAGGGGGTTACAGGACTCAGGTCTATGTAACCAAGTTAGGACACGGATATGTGATTATAACACTTCGCAGAGTACTTAGGAACAACATTCAGTAATATATTATCCTTATTAACATCGCAAATCAACCCTAAGTACAGTTCAACACAGTAATACCAAATATTAAGCACTCTAACCATCTAGAACATAGCATTGAATCAGATCTAGAATTCACCAATAAATCACTAAGCATCCATAGATCTATATAACATTCATAAAATTCAATGCACTAAACAAATTCAAAGCATAAACATCACAACACAAAGAAACTCATCAACACAAGATTTATGTGGTTCACCCTAGTGTGGGGCTACTTCCACCAATTGCTTCTTCTTCTATTATTCTGCTTCATTCTCTTACATTCATCTGCTCCTGTGCATTAATCCACAGAGCCAATCTCACACTTAACAGGTGATCTGCGCACTAAGCACAAGATCCACCTTCCCAAAATCAGATCAAGGCACAGAGCCAACTCGCATAGAGCATTACATATATAGTTTATTGCACGAAGCAAATCAGAGTCATTTGCACATAGCTACATACACATCACTTGTCTCTTACACTTATATCATCACTACATTGCTTGCACTAAGCACACTTCACTACCTCTACATTTCATTCCTTTCTATATATACTTTTATTCCCTTACAAAAAGGCCTAATCATGGGTAAACCCATGGGCCAACATCCCAAAACCCTAATACAAAAACCCTAATGAACCCCTTGTTGGGTCCACAAAGTAGTGAGATCCCATAATCTTAGCTCCGCCTGGGTGCTCCATCTTCGACCAGTCTGTCAAAGTCCAAAATTGGTCAAACCCGACCAATGTTTCCTCAAAACTTGGTCGAGGGCCAACACTCTTCGCAGCTACCGGGAAAAACATTATCACTAGAAAGAACCTTATCTTTGAATATCCTAAAGTCAATGGGCAATAGAAATGTACAAGGTCATTTAATGTTTATAAAAGAAACCATTTCTAATGTTGATTGTGTGACAAGATTTATCAAAATTAATATAAGGCACTTGTTGGTCAATTACCTCAATATTGTCGAGACATATGTGTTTGACATGCCAATTTTTTCTTTCACGTTGTACAGTAACATTGTTGTCCCATGTTGGGTAGACTTTGACTGGGAACTAGTGTTAGGATATTTAGACACTTAGGAGCTAGTTAAGATCTACTTGGTCTAATGTGTCTTTAGGTAAAAGTGTGTTTCTTAGTGTGTTTCTTTAGTATGCATTAGTATGCATTTGTAGTTAGGAAATCCGACGGTCACGATATGTTCTCGACATAGAGTGATCTGGCGGTTCATACTCTCCTTGATCTTAATGGCCACTGATCTATGGATTAACACCCAATTGGTCCATGATTTTTATTTAAAGAGCATGGAGGGTCATTTTCCGATGATCGATTGTGATAAAATCTCATGTAAAATCTATATGTAATATTTTACTTTTGTTTTAATAAACTACTCTAAGTGACTGCGTTGGCTGGGGCTGTGGATGTTTCCTTGTAGGGGTTTTACCACATAAAAACATCAATGTGTTGATATTTTATATGGTTGTGTGAGTGTTTACTGAAGGTGTTTGTCCTCTGTTGGAATACTTGTGTTTTCGAACATGGTATCAAAGCTTGTTTGAAGACTCACTCCTGTTGTAGATCGAGATCGTGAAGTCGGTTTCCCCATATCCATTTTCTATATTTTTCGTACATTTATGGGATGAGAGGATTGTTCCATTGAGTCTGCGGCACTCTTTTCAGTCAGTAAAATTTTTGTTTCACTCGAAAAGGTTTTCGTTTTCCCAAGATACAGTCATTTCAATCAAATCTGGAGGGATAAAGCCTGAATACGCATTTTTTAAACTTTTGTAGAGTATCATTTTGGTTTTATTTTGATTTTGTATTATTTATTTCTAGGTTGCTACTCTTTTAGATCTGTGTATGCTCTTTTCCCTGGGCCTTGTGTGATCTCAGCAAATCAGAAACAGATAGGAAAAGGTTCATCTTCTGGGTAAGCTAACCGATATCTAACCCTTATTTTCATCGAGAAGCAGATTTTTTTTCTTGTGTGAAAAGAGTTGTTTTTTAGCACACTCTCCAAGGTCATCTCAACAACAACAACGACAACCCCAATCCTCTTCCTAAAAAATAAAATATGTTTTGCCATACCACTTGGTTAAAAGGTGTCTTATTAAGTAAGAGGTCTTGAGTTCAAGTCTCTCTTTTGTTACTTTTTTTGAAAAAGTTCATGCTCAAATGTAAAGTGTATTTCACTTCAAGTATACAAGTGAATCACTATAAGTATCTTTAATATTTATTTTAGAGTTATTTATTTTTCATGCAGCTTTTCTTTCATAAATTAACTTCATTGTAAAAGTGATTTTCACTTCTCTTTATAAAAGTGGGTCACTTCATAAAGAAACTTACACTATCATGTGGTCTTTTGATTATCGTTTATGCCTTTTTTTAAAAGGACATAACTCTCACATCCGAAGTCTATTTTCAGTTCCATTGTTTTTAAAACCGCATAACTTTTCGAGATATTTCCATCCAGATCATCAATTTCAGTTTTTAAATCCATATTATCTGCATATTTAATATGGCTTATACAAGTAATCTATTGCTTACCAGCACCAACTACTTCCCATGTAAATCTCATATGGAAGATTTATTAAGAAGTAAAGGCTTGTATCGTATTACATTGGGAAAGGAAAAAACACCCATTGTTGATGTTAAGAAAGTCAAACGGGAAAATAGGAGTGACGAAGCACGTGGACTAATCAGAATGTCAATCTCTCATGATTTAAGGTTCCACCTTAAATAAATTGGTGACCCCCATGAATCTTGGGAAAAGATTGAATCTGTGTTTGGTTAACTCAATATTATTCGAGCACAACAGTTAGAAAATCAAGTACTGACCTTAAGTCCAAGTGATTTTTCTTTCCTTGGAGACTATCTATCTAAGTTTTAAACACTCAAAATGTTATGTGAAGAATGTGAGATAGAAATGGAGGAAGATCGTTGCATATATATTATTCTTTCTAAGCTAGATAGTGCATATTCTATGTTTGTATCTACCTTTTATGCCATGAGAGAGGCTCTAGGGAAAGCTTATCAAAAACTCATTCTTGAGTCCTTTTGTGCTACTTTTATTAGAAAGGAAGATAATCTTGTACAACTTGGAGTGATCAGCACTGTAGGTACCTCCAACAAAGCCTTAGTTTCCCAGTAGAAAGATAAACCCAAGTATCCCAAGAAGCAACATCCTCACTACAACATCAAGCAACATAAGGGTCCCAAACCCACTCAGATAGTTTCAGCTCCTAATGGTGACAAAGGAGAAAAATATAAAAATAAGAAGACTGACATACATTGCAACTTTTGTGATAAAGATCGTCATGATGAGTCCAAATGTTTCAAGAAGATGGCATATTTAGAAGAAGCGATGAAGAAGCACAACATCAGTATTGATTCATTTATTCTTCTTCTTCTCATGGACATGCGCTTTCCACTTCTAGTTTCTCCTTCAATACAACTTCTAATTCTTCTTCTGATGAGCGGATTATTGATTTGGGAGCATCTTATCATATGGATAAGGATAAAGACATATTTTCTTCTCTAAATTAATGTAACACCAAGAAAATATTTGTTGGTGATGATAGATCTCTTAGTGTTGTAATATCTGGAACATTTCAAGTAGATAATGGTCATTTCAATGATGTATTATGTGATCCAAATATTTCTTGTAACCTTCTATCAGTATATCAATTCACTCATTCAAGTGAAGGTAAAACCGAAGAATTTTCACCTCACCAAGTTGTAATCAAGGATCTAAAATATTCTAAGCATGTTCTTGCAACTGGAATTGTTGATGATATTACCAGGTTGTACAAGTTTGAAAACTTTGGGTCATCATTTTTTTGATTAGTTTTTTTTTCTCATAGCGATAACTTGAGCAAAATTTGGCATGAGCGGTTTGGTCATCTAAACTATCGTTCATTGTATAAACTATGTAATCAACAGATGGTGACTGGTCTTCCTCATGTTTCATGCAAATATGGTGTTTGTGTCGGTTGTGTTCTCGGCAAACATCATCGGGACAGTTTTGACAAATGTGCCTCTTGGCGCGTCTCGAGCCTTTTGCAACTTGTTCACAATGATTTATGTGGTCCACTTTCTTCTCCTTGTTTATTTGGGTGCAAGTATTTCATAACTTTCATTGTTTATTTTTCCAGACGTACTTGGGTTTACTTCTTAAAACTTAAGAGCGAAGTTTTTGACAAGTTTTTGGCCTACAAGGCCCTTGTAGAAAAGCAATCTGGACATCAAATTCAAAANTTAAGAACAGATAATGGAGGTGAATATGTGAACAATAATTTTACAAGTTACTGCACTACACAGGGCATCCAAATGCAAGACATTGTTCCATATACACCACAAAAAAATGGTGTTTCTGAGAGAAATAACCACACATTAAAAGAAATGGCTAATTGTATGATCCAATATAAGGGATTAAGTCTAAAGTATTGGGTGGAAGCAATCAACTGTGAAAATCACATATTCAATCGCACTCCCACAAAGGCTCTTAAAAATATAACACCGGAAGAATCTTGGACTAAAATTAAACCAAATGTAAGTTACTTGTGTGTATTTGGTAGTATATCATGGGCTCACATTCTTGATGAGAAAACGAAAGCATTGCATCCTAAAAGTGAGAAGTGTATATTTGTTGGTTATTCTAAAGATGTCAAAGGTTATAGACTTCTTCAACCACATTGTAATGAAATTATTATTAGAAGAGATGTT
>JZKD02S0190278.1:981432-999378 GCA_000966675.3 Picea glauca | reverse complement strand
TAAGAAACAACAGGCTATTGCACTTTCTTCATCAAAAGCAGAGTACCGAGCAATGATAAATGCAAGTCAGGAAGCCTTGTGGCTTTGACAGATCCTTTCAGAGTTTGGATTCAAGAAAAATCAGCTGACCAACCTTTGGTGCAACAATCAGAGTGTCGTCAAGCTCACCAAAGTCCCAGTTCAACATTAGCGCAGCAAGCACATCGAGCTACACATGCACTTCATCAGAAATTTGATTCATGATCAAGTTATTAAAGTGCTCTTTTTCCCTACAGAAGATCAAGTTGCATACATTTTCACAAAGTCTGTTACAGAAGTGAAGTTTTCCAAACTTCGATCTATGTTAGGAGTTCATGAAGTTGTCATTAAGGGGGGATAGGCTCTAATGCCTCCTTCCCTCTCCTATTGTGTCAACATTGTCAATCCTTCAATCCTATCCCAAGTTGTTCTTAACGGGGGATGTTAGGATATTTAGACACTTAGGAGTTAGTTAATATCTACTTGGTCTAATGTGTCATTAGGTAAAAGTGTGTTTCTTAGTGTGTTTCTTTAGTATGCATTTGTATGCATTTTTAGTTAGGAAATCTGGCGGTCACAATATGTTCCCGACATAGAGTGATCCAACAGATCATACTCTTCTCGATATTAACGGCCATTAATCTGTGGCTTAACACCCGATTGGTCCATGATCTTTATTTAAAGAGCATGGAGGTTCATTTGTTAATGATTGATTGTGAGAAACTCTCTTGTAAAATCTCTTTGTAATCTTTTTCTTTTGCATTAATAAACTTCTCCAAGTGGCCACGTTGGTTGGGGTTGTGGATGTTTCCCCGTAGGGGTTTTACCATGTCAAAACATCGGTGTGTTGATATTTGATCTAGTTGTGTGATTGGTTACTGAAGGTGTTCGTCCTCTGTTGGAATACATTTTTTTTCAAACAACTAGGTCCAAAGATAGGGGTGGTGGAAGCATATTTTAGGCTTTTGAAAATGTTATCATTGATATAAGCATCATCCTCTAGCTCATCGCTCGAGAATGCATCTAAAAACATTGTCTCCATGGCATTCGTATCTCGTAAGTAATCATCCATACCAACCTCTTTTTGATTGTGTCCATTGCCAACTTCTGAAGAACTACTATTGTTGTAGTCATTCCTAATTAGTGAATGTGGACATAGTGGGAATTGAATAGGTGGTTGATACAACCATTATTGGTATGCTTCCTCTTTGATTTGTTCTCTCATTGCATCTTTCTCTCGGGTTCAAATTTTTGTGGGGTGCAACAGAATATGGTAGGTAGTTCACTTATCATCAGAAGAATCCTAATTTCAAAAATATTGAACATTAGTACATTGATGATAATAGTAAGCACAATGCAATAATTTATTTGTTCAAATTACATTATACCAAACAATTATTACCATCTCCGACCAAGGATTGCGGCTGGAAGATGGAATGTCACAATTGGCAGGGTAAAGTGGTTGTCCATTTTCATCTACCAATTGCTTGTGGTATGTTGCTCCTGATAATACCTTCCGACATTTTTGAACCGGTACTAGAATATTTTTTTCATCTGAACTTGATTCTGAATGAGGATCCTACAAATTTTGATACATTTTTATTCATATTGACACGGATAAAAAAAAATCAATGAGATAATTGAAAAATAAATAAAATAAGTTAAATTTACTGGAGATGGAAAGGGAGAACTCTGTGATGGACTTTCAGCAATACAGAATGGGATGGAATTTGAAGAATTGGCCATTTGATCATATGATAAGGTTTCCCCCTTGCATTTAAGAAAAATTAGCAATAAATTTTCATGTACATATCTAAAATAAATTTTGAGGACCATACCACAATCTGAGTTTGAATATAATTTTGAAACCTTTTTTTAAAATTAAGGTGACATAAAACGTAAAATGTATATTGAAGTATTGCAAGTCATGTGAATTCATCCTAAAAGATAATTTGAGATCAATATACTATTTTATGTTCAAATAAAATTTAAAATAACTTCAAAAGCATAATGGTGCACTTATAAACCACAAACGCATGAGTGTGCATGTTAATAATAAGCACCAGTGCGTTGAAAAATCAACCACATCGTGTTTCTAGATTTTGTTAATAAAAAACAATTGTATGTCGTCGGTGCATCAAATAATATAGATGCATCGGTGTGTAATGTAATATGGTCACATCGATGCATCTTACATAAATGCACCATCATGTTGAAAAAGTAAAAAAAAAAAAAAAAACATGGTTTTGTTTAAACAATTAAAAAAATACCGGGAATCAAATTTCATAGTCATTCAAATACTAAAAAAATATTCACTATTTTATTATTTTGAAAAAATTTGCAAGGGAGAGACATGCAGAGGAACACTGTGGAGGAGCAAAATACTTTGGAACCACAGTATTATTCAAAATATGAGAGTTTGAAGGGTATGGTGATTCACTCTAAACCCTTTTCATAAAGTTTTTTTAATATTAAGGTATTCAATATTTTCATTATTTTGCCAAAATTTATAGGAGACAGATTTGGAAGAGAGACATATCGGGGAGCATTGTGGAGCAGAATAATACTTTGGAACAACAGAAATATTCATAAAATTAGGATTTGAAGGGTATGGTGATTCACTCAAAACCCTACATTCAGAAAAATAAAAATAAAAAAATCCATACTTACCTTAAACACTTGTGTTTTTTTTCTTACGTGAATGCAAAATTTCACCCGAGGGTTTAACTCCCTCTATCACTTCAGAATTAGCGCTTTTTTCGTTTTAGTTATTTTAGGTCCAATGGGTTTGTTTTTCTATATATAAGTGGTTGGCATGTGATGCAAAGGGACCACTTATTGCATCAGATCCCAAATGCAGTCATCCCTCTGCCTTTTATTTTTTATTTTTTAAACAGATTTCTATTTGACGTTTTTTTTTTAAAACGTTTTCCTCTTTTCAGGTGCACCATTTTTACAGAAATGCACCGATGCGTATATGTATAAGGAATGCACCGATTAAGCCAGATTTAAAAAAGAAAAATTAAAAAATATGGTGCATAAAAAAATATCACCGATGTTCTCATCTAAACAACATAGAAAATGTTACACAATTTTTTTAATTTTTTTAATTTTCATTCTCATCGGTTTGTAATTTTTCTATTGTTTTTTTTTTATGAATGTTTAATTTTTTTTGCTATGTTTTTGTTTTTAACTGTAGTCATTGTGATGTATTTTATCTATATCACACTGTTGTAATTCACAATATTTAAAAAATAAAATTAAATTGTTCAGTGTGTGTTGTTGTATGGAACGCACCGATGTATTGTATGTAATAAAGACACCGATGCTTTGAATATATAAAGCACACCGGATACAACGATTTGTTTTCGTTGAAAATTATGTGATTTATTTATAAAATATATTTAATAATTTATGTATTAAATGGAACAGGTTGTATATTGACAAAAATATGAATGAGAAGAGTTCAAATGAGAAAAGTTATGGTCGACACAATGATGACACATCCGGAAAAACAAAAAATGTAGGTTCTCTATAAATTCTATAAAAAAATTAATATGGTTGAACTGTATGTAAATTCAAATAATATTTAATGGTTAGTGTGTGTCATGCAAGGCCAAAAAATGAGGAATATCGATAACATTATTTTTTATCTAAGTGCAGAAGAGCGTAAAATCTTGATGGAAAAATTGCAGAGGAATGAATTAGGTAAATGAAAAAATACTATTCAATATGATTTTTTTTTAATTTTGATTAATAATATACTTAGAAATATTAAATGACATGTTTCAAACAATATATTAATTCACATATGTTTAATGTTCTACAGGCACCAACAACAAGGGAACAAAATGTCATCATAACAAAACAAAATTAATTAATATAGAAGATGTAAATGATGATGAATTGGTACTTAGCTCATTTGGAGTGGTGTTGGAGATTAATCAAAGGGGGGAAACTTTTACATAACTATGAGGGATATAGTCGAACGAAAGTATAGACGTACTTTCCACTTACAATATAGAAAACAATCCAATGATTCCAAGAACGAAGTTATATTTAAACTACAGGAAGCATTTCCAGAGCAATGGTCAATGAGACCTATCAAACTTGCAATAGCAAAAACATACAGCAACAAAAAAGAGTCATTCAAAAAGTAATATTCCTAAAAATACTTTTTTAGAATATATATATAGATAGATAGATAGATAGATAGATAGATAGATATAGAGAGAGAGAGAGATTATAAAGTATTCATTTATTAATATATCAATTTTGTGATATTTAGTTTTCATATATTAATATAAAAATACTTTATTGTCATGTTATTTTTTCAGGAAAATTATGAAAATATCAGAGGACCAACGAGTTAATATCTTAAATATGCCAGTAGTAATGTCCAAAAAAATGTACAAGGAGATGGTCAAAGAATTGGATATAAATGCATCGCATGAGGAGTTATCTCAACAACAATGTGCTTCAAATGTATGTAATCATTGAATTTTTCTATTAGGTACAAATAATTAATTATACATTAAATATTAATTTTAAAATATTCTCTTACAGAAAAGAAATGAAAATGGAACTCATTCTGCACATAAAACTAGACGACAAGGAAAAAATGGTTGATAGCAAAGTTTGTGAGTAATTGTTATTTCCTTATAACAACTTAAGGTTTTTTTTGTATATTTTAAGTTGTTTTACAACAGCCATCATTGAATATGTTGGCATATCAAAAATTAATTGTCGAATTTGTAAGTATAATCTATGTTGTTTTACTTTCATCATTTTATAATTAATGAAACAAAAATAATATTTTATATTAAATCTATGGTTTATTATTGGGTATAAAAATTGCAGGAAACAAAGTATGGAACTGAGCCAACAGAAGAATTGTTGAAACAAGGCATGAGATTTGATTTTGAACATATGTGTATGATTCATGAGTCACTTATTTCTTCTGAGGTATGTCTCTTTTCAATTTACTTTCATGTATATTATTTATTTCAATTTTCATTATTCTCACCAATGTAGATAGACTCATTACAGTTTATTTCTATGTTTGTAGATGAAACTTCAAGAAGAACAAAACAATCGAGACAATCAATCAAATATTCAGCAAAATAACCCAAGGCATGGAAGTACCTCGAGTACTAATAGTAGTTCCAGTGAAGAATGATGACCAATATATTTGGATATCATTAATGTAAGATGCAATTGTATTTTTTTGAAATAATTGTCTGTGAAAATCAGACATTTTTGTTTAATGTAATGGAAAAAGTATCCCAATTGAAAGACATGGGATTATTGATAAGTGTCTCATTTTGTATGACAAAGACCCTCTTGTTCATATAATAAAATATGTTTTAATTTATTCTATCGTGTTGTCCAATGTCGTTGTGAAATGTTACATCGTTGATTAAATATATGGATGACTAAATATTATAATGAAGAGATGCAAAATATGATGATATAACAAATCAATCCAAACATCATATCCAAATTCACTAATCAAAATAGAAGATATATGTAATTGTTTTGATAAATAATGGAATTGAAAAATAACAATAATTGCACTATCACAGGTTGATGTTTCTCGGTGTATTTTAATTATTAATCTCATCGGCACATTTAATATTAAAACCCAATGGTGTGTTTCATATGAAATTTGCATCGGTGCTTTTATGTAATCAATTAGAACTGGTTACAATATCAATTTAATACCACAAAATTATATTAAAAAATTTGTCATCAGTGCATTAATATTATATGAAGCATCGGTGCATATGTTTTTTTGATACGCATTGGTTCTATTGTTTATGATAAGAACCGGGGCTTGTTTGCTACTGAAAATCACTGGTGCTTTCTATTTTTAATGCACTAGGGCATTTTCCATGTAACACACTGGTGAATATTATTTTATACAACATAGGTGCCTTCTTATTAATAATGCACCGATGCATTCTATGCAGAAATCCCTGGTGCTTAAATATTTTTAACTCTCTCGGTGTGTTTTGATGTTAACACCCCGGTGCTTATATGAAAAACTCCCTCATGCTTATATGAACAATGCCCTGGTGCTTAAATATTTACTTCCCCGGTGATTTCATATTTTACGGCCCTCGTGCTTGAAGTTAAGTGTACAACACTAGTGTTGTAGGTGTATGTATGCACCGGTTCTTGTGCCTTACACAAACGCACAGATTTGTAAACATCTGCTAACACCTACAGTCGCCCGGATGCTTTTAGTTATAATCACATTTCGTTATAATATTCGCAAAAACATCCGCTATCAATAACAAATGTTGTGGCGGAGGTTTTTTGACAATTTTTGCCAGTTTCGTAACACTAGAAACCTCCGTTATAACTCGGGATAAAATGTATTTTCCTTGTATTGGGCATACAAAATACTACCATAGGCTCATCAAAAGATATGCCAGTATCACAACACCATTGGAAAAATTACTGAAGAAGTCTGAATCATTTCGGTGGACATCTTAGTGTGATAAGGCATTTGATACACTCAAAGAAAAACTCAGTACTGCACAAAGCCTTATATTCCCCAACTATAAAATTGAATTCCATGTACACATGGACGCATCAAGTGTCACATTAGGAGTTATCTTAGCGCAACCAAGGGAATGGAATATGGACCACCCTATATACTTTTCCAATAGAAAATTGTCTCAAGTTGAACGCAACTACACGACAACCGAAGGGGAAGGTTTGGCTATGATTTATGCATTGCAAAAATTTTGACACTACCTACTAGGTTCTCATTTTAAGTTTTTCATTGACCATTTTGCATTGAAATACCTTGTAAATAAGCATGTTCTTGAAGGAAAGATTTGCAGGTGGCTCTTAGTCTTTCAAGATTTTTCCTTCAAGGTAATTGTCAAACCTGGAAGACGTAATGTAGGGCCGGATCACTTGTCAAGACTGGAATCATGGGAAATTGGATGACCGGCTCTCCAACGCAGACCTATTCTAGACTCAATACATTCCATAATATCTCAAATAGATTGTTTCTTTCCTCAGTACAGGGACTTTCCCATAGAATTATTCTGCAACTCAAAAGAGACACATGGTGGTCTCCACAGTAGATTACTAACTAGTTGTAGGACAAATCTATACTATGGGACTCGATATCATTCTCAGAAGGTGTGTCCTAAACCATGAAAAGAAATATATCCTATGGGAATTCCACAGTGTATTTGTGAGAGGCCACATTGGAGGGAAAGCTACAACACAAAAGGTTTTCCAAGCCGGATTATGGTGGCCCACATTATTCAAAGATGATAAAGTTTATGCTAGGTCTTGCAACGTTTGTCAATGAGTAGGGAAACCATCACACGGAGACTAAATACCTCTTCAACTAGTTAGGGAACTAGAATCCTTTGAGAAATGGGTTGTTGACTTTATTGGACCCATTAACCCACATGCAAGACATTCAAAGGCTAGATATATCTTTACCACAGCAGACTTTCTTATGCGTTGGGTTGAATAAAAATCAGTCCAGAATTGTTCAACATATACAACTACTATATTTATATTTGAAAACATTATTGCTCATTTTGGATGTCCTAGGAGCCTGACTAGTGATCAAGGGAGCCACTTCATTAGCAGCAAAATCGCAACATTGACGACAAAAAATTTTATCCAACACCATAAGAGCAGTCCTTATCATCCACAAGCTAATGGAATAGTGGAGGAATTCAACAATATTCTGGAAAGAGGACTGAAAAAGGTATGTTGCACAAATAGGAAATATTGGGAAGACAAAGTTCCAACAGTCCTATGAGCTTATAGGACTACCAAAAAGAAGTTGCATAAGTACATCCTATTTTAGTTGGTATACACAAAGGAAGTTGTGGTACCAGTATATTTTATTACCCTTAGTTTCTATATAGCTTAGGCTACACACATGAAGGATGACACATCAGTTGCAAAGGATTGCATACCTATAGGAACTTGAAGAAGCAAGATTCCTATTCAATTTTCATCAGTCAGTGGAGAAATCTAGGAAGAAGGCTTGGAATGATTGACACATTAATACTAAGAGGTTTTTGAAAGGAAATAAGGTACTCCTCTATGACATTCATTATCAAAAACATTTAGGTAAGTTGTGCATGCATTGGTTAGGGCCATTCCTAGTGGCTCAGATATGACAATCTGGTGCAGTCAAGCTAACGCAATTGGATGTTGTCCTTCCACCAGGGTGGGTGAATGATGCACGCCTAAAACCCTACATTACCCACACTTAACAAGATACATGGTTTCTCCAATCTAAGGGATAATTGTTACACATTATTTTGGTCACCCCAGTGATCCATTGACAACATGTGTTCATGTTCCCAAAAAGAGCCTTTCTTCATGAGGAAAATGACTGACTTTCTCTTCTTAAAAACCTTATTAAGGAAATTCATTGTAGGTTTCACTATACATAGGGTGTGATGATGTTTGATCATTGCCCCCTACTCTAAATATAGGTTGCAATGTCTTTGGAGAATGCTCTACAGCTAGGGTGTGACGATGTCAAAAGACAAAGAAAAAATCTAGTTTCACGAAAATTCTAGAAGGGGATCTTCTAGAAGATGAAGTGGCTTCCGTATGGTTGGGATTTTACTCTCTTCTCTTATTTGGTGGGATCATCCTAATCTCTTCAACCATATATTTTTCCCCTATATAGAGAGGGATTTCTTATGGAAAAGGATAAGGTTAATGAAGGTTGAATAGGCTAAGAATTAGATGAGGATTTCTACTTAAATTCATACTTGAGGGCTTCATTTCATTTCATCAAGTCATTGTGGATCTTCTTCATTCAATATTGGAGCAAGTGTGTGTGTTGGAGAAAAGGATCATCGAGAGGGGACCTTGAAACATCAAGGCTTTGGTTGTAATCTCCACTTCAACTTTAATATAATACAACGATATGTTTCTTTCCCATAAAAATTGCTTTGATTTATTGTATGATTCCTTGATCACATACATAGGTTCTCGTTGTGTATATTATTGTTGGGACAGGGGCAGAACCAGGGTTCAACTCTAATAGTGCACCAACAATCCCTAACTACTAGCCCTTTCGGAAACACCTACGAAGCAAATGCAGTCTCACCCAAAGTAGCAATAGGGGGTTGAAGGACACAGATGTCTAAAACCAGAGGAAATGTAGAGTGGATATGGGGAAACAACACACAACAATACAGATATTATTTACCACTCTTAAGCTTACTTCGCAGGTTATATCTCTGATCTAACACAACTATGCAATGACAGAATAACAGATAGTAAATAACACAACATTAATCACACAAAACAACAAGATATACGTGGTTCACCCTCCCCCTAGGGCTACATCCACATAACTATGTTTCTTGATATATTAAATGGAAACATACAGGTCTATCTGTGCACTTAGTTGTATATATCTCTCTCTTTCTCTTCTTCTCTTCCCTCCCTGCGCACCCAACTACAAGGCTTGATATTTTCACCCAGCTGAAGATCTTACAGACTCAATAATTCTCTTGCAACATAGTGCTTCTCTCTCGACAATGGTACCAATCGACAAACATTAACCATAACAACATGAACCAACCCTCCCAGGTCTTCTAGACCTTTATTTATACATTACATAACAAATTCTAGGTGTCAAAACCCTAGGTGCCTAAACCCTAGGTCAACTTGACCCGTTCTTTAAGGGCTTCACCAACCTGTCTTTCCTTCCTTTTCGCAAGGTTCTCCAAAGCACTTCATTGATGGATTTTTCCACTTGTTGATTTGTCCAAGATCTGTATTCTTTGTCGAACTATCTTCCTTTATCTTCTCTTTCAATGGCTCTCTTTCCCTTACTTCGCTCCTTCTTTTCTGCTTCTTTGACCACTTCGACCCATTCTCAGTTAATGTGCCTTCCACACAGTTTGTACTTCTCTCTTCTTCCTTAATATCTACTTGCTTCCATAACCAAGGGCCAACAATTATATTGCTTTCACTTTGGTTGGCTTGTGTTCCCTTGTATATTCAATATCAAAGGAGCACCAAGGTGTAGTTAGGACGAAAATGACAAGAGGAAGCGATATTTAAACGATATGTTGCCCATCTCTTGTTAAATAGTAAACTCAATAGTTAGAGCTTAGGGAAAGCATCATATTTTGTTCTGTTTTGTTCTAGATCTAGGTGGATCTAGGGAGATATTTTTATGTCTACATTTACCGATAAGTCCCATAAAAAGCATGTACAGTAGGTAGACTTTTATTTTCCGTTGTGTTTTGTAGCAATGTTGAATTTTGTTTTATGTAATAACGTTGGAGCGTGCTTGGAGCGCCACTACACATCCATCTCATTTTCATTGTTAGGTGTTTTTTGTAACATTTCGATGCAACAATGCATTATCTAACGCATCTCCAATCCACTCAGCTATACATGTATAGCCACCGAAAAATCCTTATTAATGGCTAAGTCATAGTTACGTCATTTCAAATTGTAGCTTTAAGGGTAACTGTCAAAAACTATCATCCTATCCATTTAAGTCTTAAAAGAGTTGATCCACGTAGATCTTGTCAATAATATTTCCACAATTCTCAACCTTTAAAACAATGAGACCCTCACATTGACCACGTGTTGAGTAAGAGACCCATTAAATTCAAAATTCAGCTAGAATATTTTACCCCATTACCAGTCTTGTCGCACATTCGTACCATAGATCATGTTGTCAGCCTAATTACTCACTCGTTGATGACTCATTAATGGTCTATCATGTTACCTTAGCTATAATACCCTGTAATCTTGTTGAGAACGACATTCTATTCACCTATTTTCCTTCTCCTATTGAGTCTATGCATCCTAGTGAATTCTGAGAAGTCCTTCTCCACCCAGCTCTCGAACCAGTGTCGTTACTACAACTCTAGCGTGAATATGTCAAGAATATCGAGAGGATGAGGCTCATTATCAAAAGAAGAAGTCCTAGATGAGCCCTATGATCCCAAGATTGAGGTCTTGGGAAATGTTAAAGGAAAAACTGAGCAGAAAAAACTCCTTGACTTGGATCTCATGGACATGGCGTTGTTCCCACAAATGAATATCAACATGTTCTGCGAAATGGACTACAGGCCGACAGGGGAAGTGCAGTTCATACCGAAGGGCGACTTTATGAATCTTTTCCATTCGATGATAATGAACATTTGGGACCTCCTAGTGCTCAGAACCACTGGCGAAGTTGCGTGATGCACTAAGTTCCTGATTAGCAAGGTGCATGATAGAATTTAATGGCTCGACAGGAGATACCCCATTCATTTCAAATATATTCACCATCTTACATGATTATATTTGGAGGGAGAGGACGTCTCCAAAGGATTTCAAGGACCGAGCAATCATGGAAAGCAGAAGGGAGAGATTACCATGTATGAGCACTTCCATACATAGAGGTGGGGTTGCATAGAAAAGATTGAACAAATCCTCCCTGAGACGGTGAGAACGACCTACTACGTGATCGCTAGCAAGGTCATGCACTCCTACTATAAGGTTGAATGCACACTTGATGCCTTTTCAGTGGTTGACTTCTGCTCAAACAGTCCAGTGTTCAATTGTGTAGTTACCTATTGGAAGAACTCCTTGTCACTTGTGAGGAAGTTTAAGAGAAGGGAGGAACCTTCACATGCAAATATATGAATTTGTATTTATCAATGCTAAAGTGGAGGCCACCCACGAGAAGATGGTTAACACCTGCCGACAAAGGAAGCCTCACAAAGATATTTGAACTAATATTTGAACCTTGGCATGCAAGGTTAGATTCAGAAAATATGTACTTCAACAATGTTGTGTTCCTAAATTTGTACAATCAGTGGATTGACGCCACCCAAAGGATGTGCATACCCCAGGATCTATTGAATTTTCATACAAGGAACATCTCTTTTTCTCTGAATCAGGATTACACATTCATCTGGTCAAGGCATGCAAAGCCTTCAGAATTTCATACAAGGACCCTACTGTTCTATTTGAATGAGGAAATACTAAACAAGGAGGTCCTTTCTTGGCCAGGAGTTAAATGCACCCTGTGCAAGTTGGGCGTGCATTATTCATTTCCAAAAGAATTGTTGAAGAAGAGGAATCCAGTGGAAGAAGAAAGGTCGAGCTCCGGTAAGGTAGAACATCCCCAGAAGTCACCAACAGCCTCAAAATCAAAGGAAGAAGAAGAACACCAGTTGTAGAGGACAAAGAGGTATTTTCTAGGATGTCCCAAACTTCCAGATGAGGCCATACTCTCAGGTAAGACTATTAACAAAATTTTATCTACCACCTTTATACAGGAGGTTTTGACCAAGAGGCACAGAACCAATATGTCCTCGACAGTCATCCCAGCTAAAATCATCAACCCTCAGCCTTTATTGATTGTTCTACCTCGCACCTGAGCAACCACTGGGGCAACCCAAAATATTATCCATATTATAGATGAACCTGAGTCTAACCCCATCATACCTTCCACCATAGTCACTGAGAAAGAACCATCGCCACCCATTACGGATACCACAGTCCCACTACCACCTAATTCCCCAGAACCCATGCAACTTAATATTCTAGAACCGTTTCCCTCTCAAGAGAGACAACCATCCACAGTACCATTACTCACCCAACTCCCACATGTCCCCCTCCCGGATACATAGTCTCTAAGAACAAAGCGCCTCACATAATTCCCAAAGGATCAGAGCGGAACCCTGAAGTTCCACTCACAATGTAGGCAACGATGCAAAAGAAAGTAGAGTCTCAAATACCGCAGGATATTCAGTCAATACAAATCACAACCTCACTGAAAGAACATTTGGAACTCGTACTCCAGGATCCGCAACAGTGCTCAGAGTTGTTATCGCTCTTCCTAGCATAAACGGAAGCTATCCCTTTACTTGTGTTAGCCCTGAAGACTAAACTAGACCAATAGTTGTGAGGATCACTCTAGGGAGAAGAAGAATTTGAGACACCATCAAAGCAATCTATGGCCAGCAGGATTCTACTTCAAATCAGACTCCTGCTAGAGACCACAGTTACATCCAAGGAGCTCTCTTAGTAGTCGACACCGCAAGTAGTAGGGCCGCTTGATCAGAGCCTCAACTGATCATTTAGAACAATGGGTTTACCAAGATGAAATGCAAGATGAATATTTGTGACAGGAAGGAATGTTGGAATAGACCAAATGGATGCAGGAAGAATATTCGAAAATCTAGGAATAAGAGAAAATGGAGAGAGTGAAAGGAAAGTTAACAGAGATCTGGCCAACTTTCAAAAAAGAAATACCTCAGATGTCAGAGTACAATGCCACTGCAGAACTAGAGGAACAACTCGAATTGGATCAGCAAGCATAGGAGGTACTAACAAATCGAGCAGAGGACCTTCAAATGCAGTTGAAGGGGATGAATTTGAAATCTGAGGCTCAGCCCAGGGAACTCCAACAACTGCTAGAAAGAGTTGTCATGGAAGCTAATGATGCCAAATACATGTTGCATAAAAAGACCACTAAATGTACCACCATCTACAAGGAATTTAGCGATTGGATGGGCATTATAACCCGTTGCAACCAAGCACTGGAAGACTTGCACACCAGAATACAAACCAACAAAGAAGTATAAAAAACACATGATCCTCTAGAGAAACAAGAAAAAATTGATGAAATGCAACAAGCGGACAATTTTGTGAATGCTTTGTTTGAAGCTCACACAATAGCAAAGAAGGAACTACGAGCCTTCAGGCCTGTCGTTCAAACTGCATACCTGCTTATGCATCAGGTTGATACATTAGCAGAATCGGAATGGAATTCCCTCATTGCCTCCAAGCTAAAGGATTTCAACCTCAACGCAACATAACAATTAGTTGCAGAAGCCTCACTGCTTGCTAGAAAGTGGCAAGAAAAAATTGAACAGTTCCAGGATGTCAGATAAAAATATCTCGAGCTAGTGCCAAAGTTGGGCCCTTTGTTTGAAGGGTCCAAGGAGGAAGAAAGAAAAACCCCAGAAGTACAACATGTCGAATCAAAGAACACAAAAGAACCAAAGACTTGACTTGGGGCTAGTCAAGGATTGTGGTTGGGGCCTGTTGGGCCCTTCGTTTTGATAAGAGGAGTTGTGAAACTTATCAAGGAGGAAACCCATCAAGTGAAGAAGCTCGAGAAAGGAAACATGCAATAGAAAGAATTTGGTACAAAAAAATGTATGAGACTAGTGTGAATCCATTTTGAGACAATACATTTGCAGCAGAATCGAGAAGAGAAGAGGGCCTACGGGTTCTCAAGGAGAGGAAGGAAACGATTGTATTGATCTTTTTGTATTGTATTGTAATTATGGTAATTGGTAATCGTATTGTATTGTAATGGGTGGGTGTGTGAATGAGTTCAGAGAGAGGAACAAGAGGCAATAATTGGATCTATATGCCAGATCTAGGATGTAATGAGTAAGGGAAGAGATTAGACTGATTACAATTAGCTTTAGTGTTATGTTGAGATGTACCTACTGATATCTACTACAATGAGTAGGGTAGAGGACTAATGTAAATTTTTGAAAGTATGTGGATCAAGACCTTTGATATAATAAAAAGATAATGGAGATCAAATTTTGAAATTGCTCCTGGTTCATATTACTTTCTATATCTATGAAATTCCTTTATGTTGTTGTATGTTATGAATTACATGTCTTTATCACTTCTTGATGTTCTGTAAAGCTCTGTTCTCATGTATCAGTGTATCATGTATTAAAGGACTGAACACAACAATCTATCTTGTGTTAGAATGGTAACAGTATAGATGTGTTATAGATCGGTATAGAATTCTTCATACCCTTCACTTAGATATTTTGTCTCGGTTACACTTCGGGTGAGACTTCTTTCCTTTCAGAAAGATGAAAATGCCAATACACTAGACTACATCGGTACCCTTTTGTTGGTAACCTGAAGAGGACCCTGGTCTGACAACTTTGCGCCAACAAGTTAAAAATGAACTTTTAGAACATTGTTCTTTAAAATTAAATGAAAGAAAACTATGTCATACAAGTGAATATTTGGCTCTTTTAACTTTCAAGGTGCAAAATTTTCAAAATGAAGACCAAGATCAAACTATGCAATCTATCCTATAATGATTTTTCGTTCCAAATGCAATGCAACTACTTAAACTTTCAATGAACAAGATAAGAAGGAACTTTGGGTTGAGAACTATTTTTTTTTATAAAAACAACCTAAGCTACTACAACCAAACAAATATGCAAAGTAACATGCAAATGCAGTTAAGAAAGTACAAAAAAAAAAAAAAGATTTTAATATGCTTATGAAATGAAAATAACAAACAACTATATTTTTTCTTTTCAAAGAATAACAAGAGAGAAGGATAACAAACCAAAGACTGACTCGGGTCCTAAACCACTGCCAGTGAGCAGGGATTCACCAAAATCCAACGGAGAACCTAAAGCTTCAAAATTAGACATTCAAACTTGACAAAAGGAAAAAAGAGACAAAGAAAACTAAACAACAGATATTTATTTACAACTTCATAGATAATATGAGACTTAAAACTCTCTCAAAAATAGTTAACATAGGTCTCTAGTACTCGGGAGGACTTGAGAGACCAAAAGCTTCCTGGAAGCAAAAGACAAGCTTTTGAAAAACTCTTCAAAAGAACATGTACGCATGTTGTACATAGACATACTGCGGATGTACGTGTGTTGGGATAACTCAGGGTGTGTATGTACGCGTTCTGGGTATAGAACAGGGCGTGTACATTGTTGACCCAACTCAAAAAAGAGAGAAATTTCAGAGTGATCATCAAGATCAGGAAAAGCTGGAAACCCCTAGAAGGTGACCAGAGACTCTTACAGACTCAAAAAGTACAGAAAAAAAACAAGAAATCAAACCAAAAGAATCTCCTAACAAGACCCTAGAGAGACTCCCCAGTGGAGTCGCCAATTCTACTATGGGGGAAAATCCCCCTAATCCGGGCCTAGCAACTAGGCAGAGCCTTAACACCTTAAAAGATATAAACACTTCTATTTTACCCAAATCCAACAAATCCAATGGTAATTAAGGGAAGGGAGAGAAGATCGAAATGTGTACCTTAATTCCTTTCATCTGTCGTAGATCCATTCTCGTCTCTGTCCATTCCAAAATTGTAGGCTTCCTCCCAAATCTGGCTTGAAACAAATTCATAGAAAAAACTATGACAGCATATGCATGACTGCCAAGATCATATAAAGGGTTAGTTATTCATGAAAAACATTCATAAACATAAACATAAATACATAAACATCTGGGACAAGAAGTTTCTCTTTTATTGATAATAAGATTGGAAGTTACAACCTGAATCTTGTTGTCGTCGCTCCACGAACCTCGCATGGATTCCTCTACTTTGAATCCAAGTGCATTATTCCCAATATGCTATCATCACAACCAGCATGCCAATATAGAGGAAAAGGATGGATTGTATAAAGGAGGATGAATGGAAGGGAATGTTGAGGATGAAACTCAGAGAAACATGCAAAAGGATTGGCAAGCAAGGGAGAAAATTTGGTAGAGTCCACTTGCCTCTTCTTCCATATCTCCAAATGACCCCTAGGGCCCCTTTTATATGGAGAAAAGATGGCTAATTAGTTTTCAGAAGGGATACAGGAGGTAAGATGGTTGTGAAACCTGACATAACCCGTAAACTATGCCCGAAAGCGCGGAACTTTATAATTTTTGCAACTTTTTAGAGTATGTGCAGGTTGTCAGGCATGCAGCTAGCGTATGTACGTTCATTGCATATGTAGCAGGGCGCATACACCATGAAAATGTTGTTTTTTAAGAGGAACCTCGGCAAAAGTGGTTGTTGGATGTGTAAGTGAGCAAGCCAAAGATGGGAATGCATGATAGTGGCATTTTGAGCTATAACAACTATACATGGGAAAGGGAGTGTTGACCTTCAAAAATGGTCAAAATATTAAGGTAAAAAACATTTTTTCAACCTTCTCATGATGAGTTCTTCTCCTCCACATTGATTAGGGATTATGACAAATTTTCTTCCATGGTTTCAAAGTTGCGACACTTAATAAAGTGCATGCGACGCTTAGTAAGGTGCATACGACACTTTATAAAGTGCATGTGACACTTAGTAAGGTGCATATGACACTTAAGTGCGACAAGGTGGTGTGACATTTTGGTGTGTTATCAGGTGTGATCCTGCATGTCTTGGATAGTTCCACTGATTTTTATTGATTTGATTTTGTATTTTGGGATCTCGTCCATTTGGGGAATGCATGTGTTGGATCGACGTATTTTCGAGTTGTTGGTTGTTGGTTGTTGGTTGTTTGTCTTCCTTTAATCCTTCTGGAAGACGGTCACGACAGTTATTTCTTTCTTCCTCATGGCAAAGAGATTCATAGTGATTTTGACTTGTTAACGATGGATAAGTGCTTAGAGCGGAGTTACTCTCAACTACAATATTGCATATGGACAAGGCAGTGCCCCTCCCCTCCTCCTATGACTGTCATTGATGAGGTTGCAAAAAAACCCTAAAAAAACTCAGAAAAAACACCAAAAAGTGCTTTTCACATTAGCCCTTCTTATCTCCCAACCAAAATATATATATATATATATATATATATTATATATAATAAATTGTGGTTATAATTTTTTTAACTCTATACATACAATATTATGGATTATAAAAATAGGCTTTGCATACTTAATAAAAAATATTTGTAAATATTTTTTAACAAAATATCAATGTTTAATATATATAATATAAAATATACTTAAATATTACAATGACAAGTATCCTACCTATTTGGGAAAAATTATAATAAATATCATACCAAAACAATATATATTTCAAAGATTTGAAAAAATATACATATAAATAACACATTTATATAAATTCACCAAATACATTTAGAGGATTCCAAACTAAAAACTAATCATTCTATAAAA
>JZKD02S0190278.1:960795-972421 GCA_000966675.3 Picea glauca | reverse complement strand
ATTCTACTACTAGAATTCCAAACTCTAAAAGGATCTATCAAAGCCATAGGGCTTCTTGACTTGCATTAATTGTTGCTTGATACAATGCTTCTATTGAAGAAATAACAAGAGCTTGTTGTTTCTTACAAACCCAAGTGACAGATTCAAAACCAAGACTGAAAATATAACCTGTAGTAGACTTTCGATCATCATAGTTACTAGCCCAATTATTGAAATCAATTAAACCAACTAACAAAGGAGCCTCCTTGAACTGCAATGTTTCCCAAATTAATTGTACCCATGATATACCAAAGTATCCTCTTTTCAACATTCCAATGGCTTGTATGGGGTGTTTTCATGTATTGGACAGCAATCCCATTAGAAAATTAATATCTAGATGGTATTATAAAAGGATACCAACCACGAGGGCTTCACCTTGTTGACCAATATCTTATCACGTTCATTCATAAAGGAGTTTTTTTAATTGTGACAAATAAAGTCAATATATTGTAGGTATTGGGGGGATGTGGGGTATCATGGGGTTTATAGGTATTGGGGGGTATATAAAGGGGTATCTAGTAAAATAGGGGTTTCTTTTATTGGAAAGATGTATTTGGATGGGGGTTCAACAAAAGGAGTTTTCAAGGTATTTATCAATATCTAGTGAAAATAGGGGTATTCTTTAATATCCCATGAACAAAGGTGTTATGTCACAGGTTCACTAAGTGAAGACCCCATGATACCAACTAAATAATGATACAAAGTGGCATGTATTTTGGGTGTAGTACAAGTGGCAAAAAAATTTCCTCTAGATTGGAAGGGGAAAGGGATTGGTTTACAATCTTCCATGTGAAAATAGTGAAGAAATTCATGTGCATACCTAGATTGGGAATGGGAAATTCATTTCTTGGTTTGCAATACTTGGAGGCCAGGGAAATAATGAAAATAACCTAATTTTTTCATTCCAAATTTCTTCTTAAGGATAGATTTCACATGGTTTAAAAGTTTGGGGTCGCTACTAGTGAGAATAATGTCATCGACATAAAGAATGAATATTGTGAAATGGTTACCTACTTTCTTAGTATAAACATTGGGCTCAAAATGACATATAAAAAAGTTGGTGTCAAGAAGAAAGTTATCAATTTTAGCATACCAAGACTAAGGATCTTCCTGGAGACCCTAGAGAGATTTCTTAAGGTGAGAAATAATGTTGGCGTCATTTTGAACATAGCCATGAGGTTGTTCCATGTAATTTTCTTCTTCCAAATCCCTATGCAAGAAGGCATATTTAACATCCATATGATGGACCTCCCATTTTATTTAGGTGTAAAGGGCCAGAACAAAGTAGATGGGATTGATTTTGTCTATGGCGGGGGAGGTTTCATTATAGTCAATCCCTTCAACTCAAGAAAATCCATTGGCAGCTAATTAGGATTTATGTCTTTCAACACTTCCATCCTATGCACACTTAGTTCTATACAACCATTTTCATTTAACAAGTTTTCTTCCTTTAAGAAGAGGTACAATATCCCAAGTATCATTCTCCATTAAGGAATGATATTTTTCATTTGCTCTCGTGTCCTAATTTGGATGGCTAGAATATTTTGCAAATATTTTTGGATCATGAGTCTCTGAAACTTGAGCCAAGAGAGAGTTGGCTTGTTGGAACTATAGGATCACGATGTTGATCTATAGGATCACCGAAAAGATCACTAGCTACTTCTCGTGTTTTACGAACCCATATGGGAGGTAGTGTTGTTAGTCTAGGTTCATGTTCAATAGACCCAACTGGGGGGAGGTGGGAAGATGGACATGGATTTTTGCATCTTCATTGTCATGATATAAATAAGAAACCAAAGTAGGATCATTAATAGAAAAGTTGGGAATAGAAGATGGAATTTATGCCATAGATGGCTCACAGGCCAAACATGGAACAAATGTTCAATTAGGATCACAAGATGAGAGACCTTCATCAAAATTAACATATCTCCTAATAATTTCATTGGAATGAGGTTAAAGAAGTCTATAACCTTTTACATCTTTAGAATATCCAAAAAAAAAGTACTTCTCACTTTTAGGTTGTAATGCTTTCCTTTTCTCATAAGGAATATGAGTCCATGTTTTACTACCAAACACACGGAAGTGGCTTACATCTAGTTTAGTTTTAATCCATGCTTCTTCCATTGTTATACTTTTTAAATCCTTAGTTGGAGTGTGGTTGACTATGTAACTGGTGAAATTAATGTCTTCCACCCAATAATGAAGAATTAATCCCTTTGGATTATATAATTTCTCATTTCCTTAATGTGTGATTCTTTCTCTTAGAAACACCATTTTTCTATGGTGGATATGAAATATTATGTTGCATCTAAATGCCATGTGTAGTTAAGTTGTAAATTTGTTTTTAACGTATTCGTCTCCGTTATCTATTGTAAATTTGTTGTTAACATATTCGCTTCCATTATCTATTCTTAACTTCTACAGTTGATGTTGAGATTGTTTTTCTGTAAGGTTCTTGTAGGCCAAAAACATGTCAAAAACTTCACTCTCAAGTTTTAAGAAATAAACCCAAGTGATTCTAGAGAAGTCATAAAAAAAATTAAGAAGTAGGTGAACCTACATAAAGAAGGAGAATGAAGTAAACCACGTAAATCACTATGAACAAGTTGCAAGGGGGTCAAGGCATGCCCAGAGGCATGTTTTTCAAAACTATCCTAATGATGTTTGTTGAGAATACAAATATCACAAATACCATCTCTGGAAGAAACAAGATGAAGACCAATGGACATATTTTGATTACATAGCTACTGCAATGAGAAATAGTTTAAATGACCAAAATACTCATGCCAAAGTTTTCTAAAGTCATCACTATGAGCAATAAAAATAGATGGAAAATATGATGACCCAAAATTGTTAAATATGTACAACCTAGTAATATCGTCAACAATTATAGTTCCTTGGACATGCTCAGGATCTTTCAAATCCTTGATTACAATTTGGTGAAGCGAAAACTTTGTTTCTTTACCTTCACTTGAATGAGTGATTTAGTGTTACATTCATTAAGAGAAGAAAAAATTGATTTATCCTTATCCATATGGTAAGATGGTGTAGAATAAATAAGCCACTCATTAGGAGAATAAGTAGATGTTGCATTGAAGGAAAAACTAGAAGTAAAAAGTGCATGTCCATGAGAAGAAGAGTTAGAAAAAGAAGAGTCAAGATTGATGTAGTGATTCTTCATTGCTACTTTTAAGTCCTCAATCTTCTTAAAAAATTTAGAATCTAGATGACCATCTCACCCACAAAAATTTCAATGTCTCTCAGTCTTTCTACTTTTTTATTTTGTTCACTTGTCACCATTGGGAGTAGGAGATGGCTGAGAGGGTTTGAGACCCTTGTTTTGCTTGTTGTTGTGAGAATTTTTCCTCTTCATATGTTTTTATTTATCCTTTTGTATGACCACTAAGGCTTTGTTATATGTACCTACAATGTTGATCACTCCAATATGAAAGGGGTTATCTTGATCTCTAATCAAAGAATCACAAAATGCTTCAAGAGTGGGTGGTTTGTAAGAAATCCCTAGAGCTTCTCTAGTGGAGTAAAAAGTATATAAAAAAATAGAATATGCACTACCAAGCTTAGAAAAAATAACATATATCAATTGGTCATCCTTCTTTGGTATGTTACAGTCTTCAAGTAGTGTGTTCTTTTTATCATTCCTTTCATTTTCATATTTCAATTATTTTCATAATTTCAAGCAATAAGCTAGTAATCAGTAATATGGGATCTAAGAAATTAATTTGCATAATCTAAGATTTCATAATATTATAAGATTTGTTGTGATGAACTTTTCCAATGGCATATCCATGGTAGTTTATAGATCATATCAGTATCAGAGTGGTTTTCTTTGGGGTATTTATGGAAAGTTGTAGGATCCAGGAATTGTCTTAAGAAGAAAGTTGCATAACCCTAGCCATGGAAAATGAGTTTGTTCACAACAACCCTTGAGATCCAAAAAAATATATATTTGTGAGGTTGGAAGAGAAATTCATTGATATCTCTCACAATATGACCCTCCTCATGGTATCTCTTGCAAGCAAGATCGAACCATTTAGAGAAGCTAGAGGCTCTAACTCAAAGATTGAATCAGAGGGAAAATGGGGAGAAAATGAAGACCCAAAAAAGGAGTCAAGGAAAGATCCCTAGAAAGAGCATCCAAGTTCCAGTACCATTACCCCTTCATAGTATTTATTTAAAATGGAAGAAAAAGTAGATACTAAGCCATACTAAGGTGAGATCATTGCATTAAAGTTGAATCATTAGTTTCATAATTTATAGGTATGATTTAGTTTTCACAATAGCATAAGATTTCATTTTCCTGACTAAATTTAGAGGGCCATGCATTAACCTAGTGGGAAAGTCACACGAAAATACTTTGGTTGGAGGGTGATCTACTAGTAACTAAATGGGAGGATTTCAAAACCCTCATTAATTTACAACTCTACCATATTGGGTATGTAGAGGACCAATGGATCCATTGGCGTCACTTTAGGAAAAGGCAGCGATAGAATGTGCAAGAGTATCATGTTGGGTATCTCTCCCAAGAACCTATATGTACTCCTCAAGTATGGGGGATATACATAGTCATTTGTGAAAGAAAGTTATGCTCTTCAAGTCCAAGATAGTTGATGAGGCTTATGTGCAACTATAGCACCTAGAAAATATAGGTCACAAGAAAGGATAGCCAAGTGGTTCCAAGAAGAAAGAGCATTGAGATGTGTCCAAGGAGGGGAAGAAGAAGTGGAAAGGGAAAGACAAGAATATGAAAACCATTGCACATTAGTGAAAGGATCCAAGTAACCATTGTAACCATTGTAAAATCAATGGTTACACTAAGGAAAAGTGTTGAAAACTACATCCAAAGTTGAACCTTAAGAACCATAAAAAGGATGCCAAGAAGAAGATGAGAAGAATAACCTTCTAGCCACATATTCTAGCAATTAGGTAGAAAGTAGCTTAGATGCGGATGAAAAATTTTTCTATACTTTTTTGTAGAAGGAGATGAATCTAAGTATCCTTCATCACAAGGAAGATAAGGAGATGACAAAATTCTTCCACATCAATATTTGGGTCAAGAATACCAAGGTAGACGCTCTCTTTGATTCTGATTTGTAGTTCAATCTCATAGCAGTTGGTCTAGTCAGCAAGCTTGGGTTGGAGGTTGATGATCATCCAAGACCATACCCATCGGGGTGAGTGAATAAGGATGCAGAAATCAAGTTCATGAAACAGTGTAAGATCAATTTTTTTGTAAGTGCATATTTTATTGATGAAGTGATGTTGGATGCAGTACCCCTTGATGTGTTTGTTGTAGTGTATGGAAGCCCCTACATGTACATGAGGGATTTGATCTTCATATGAAGAGAAAACCAATACTTCCTAATCAAGGATGGGAAGTCTTTCATCATCAATACACATAAAGGTCAATCAAATATCTCATTGGTAAGTTCCAACCAAGCCAAAAATTTTATTAGTTCAAATAAGAAGTATGATTTGTTTTTCTTATGATAAGAATCAGTCAGGTGATTAATAGGTAAGATTAAAGGCATCCTTGAAGGGATGTACTAAAAAGAAGAAAAAAGATTTAGAGGAGTTGTTGCAGGAATAAAAAGGAGTGTTCTGGGAGCCTAAAGGACTACCACCTAAGAGGGAAGTGGAGCACAAGATACGATTTCAACCTAAATCCCATTACCAAATATTGGGTTGTACATATATTCTATTTTGAAAGAAGATGAAGTGAAGAAACAATTGTTGTAGTTGTTGGACTAGGGATTTATTCAACCAAGCACGTTATTGCATGGTTCACCTATCATCATAGTACCCTAGAAGGATGCAAATTGGAAAATGTGTATCGAATAAAAAGATTTGAACAAGATTACACTCAAGAATCGATACCCTCTACCCAAGATCAATGATTTATTAGACCAGTTGCAGCATGCCAATCATTTCACCAAGTTGGATATCAAATTGGGATACCACTAGGTATGTTTCAAAGGAGAATACACCTAAAATACCACCTTCAAGACAAGGAAAGATTTGTATGAATGGTTGGTCATTCCATTATATTTATGTAATGTGCAAGCTAAATTTATGAGATTGATGAATCATGTATTGCACCCATATTTAGATTCATTTGTTATAATGTATTTGGATGATACATTTGTTTATATCTCTACATGGGAGGAGAACGTCTCACATCTCATGTAGGTGTTAGAGACTCTGAAAAAGCACCAGCTATTGTCTAGCCTCAAGAAATCTGATTTTTCTCAGTAGTCATTGGTGTATTTGGGGTATATGATCGGTGGAGGGGAGCTCAAGATGGATCTCACAAAGATGGAGGCCATCATAAAATGGTCAGTTCCTACTAATGTCAATGAAGTTAGGAACTTTTTTTGGGTAGCACAATACCTATGAAAGTTCATAGCATTATTTTCGATAGTAGTTGCACCACTCCATGCCATAACAATGAGCGGTAAGAGTTTCTAGTGGGGAAAGAATCAACAAAAATATTTAGATGAGATAAAACAAAAGATTAGTCAAGCACCATTTCTCATTTTACCTAACTTGCAGAAAACCTTTGAAATGGAGACAAATGCAAGTGGGTATGCTATGGGAGTAGTTTTGATGCAAGGAGGTAAGCCAATATGTTATCATTCCTGGATGTTTCATGGGGGGGGTTTGAAATACCCTACATATGATAAGGAACCCTATGACCTATTTCAAGTTGTTAAGAAGTGGAAGAACCATATGATGAAAAATTAAACCATTATACACACCGATGACCAACCACTGTAGTATTTGCAGGCCCATAGTAAGCTACAACAAACCAGACATTACAAGTGGATGGGGTTTTGCAAAAATTTCATCTGATCATCACGTATAATAAGGGAAGCATTAATAATTTGGAAGACATGCTTTCAAGTCCACTCACATCCAGGATTATTGATTTGGGAACTCTTATGCACATGGGGCCTTTTACCCATGATGCATACAAAGAGGCATACACAGAGCATGAAGACTTTAAAGAGGTGTTTCGGTAGCTACAAGTTCAAATCCATGTAGAAGAAGGTGATGGTAAGGATGACTTTCATCTCCAGAATGGTTTCTCTACAAGCTAGACAAGCTCTATGTTCCTAAAAGTGAAATATTGCATCTTACCAGAGGGGCTCATACCTCCAAGTTTGTAGGATGTTTTGGTGTTGGGAAGATGGTTACTAACTTACAAAGGTATGTGTATTGTCCCAGAATGCAATAAGATGTAGCATGGTATATTAGAGGATGCATACTATGTTGTACCAGCAAGCCTAGTAATAGAAAGAAATTTCTATACCATCCCTTACTTGTACCCACTCAACCTTGGGAAATAATTTCCATGGATTTTGTGGGTGGTTTTACAACAACCAAGAAGGGACATGGATATTTTTTTGTGGTGGTTGATAGGTTCAGCAAGATGTGCATTTCTATTCCTTCTAAAAATACCATCAGAGGATAAGAAGCAGAAAAAATGTTCTTTAAACATGTTTGGGTGCACTTTTGGATACCAAGGAGCATCATATCAGATAGGGACACAAAATTTATCAGTTCCTTTGGAACTACAAATTGGGAGAAGATGGACACGAATTTGAAGAGATATGCATCATTCCATCCTTAAATAGATGGGCAGAAAGAAGTATTTAATATGATGTCGCTACATATTTTGAGGGGTTTCAACCAAAAGCATCTAAATACTTGGGATCAAAATATGATCTGCATTCAACACTCTTGTAACATAGCAGTCCATACTTCTACCGGTAAGTCCCCTTTTGAAACTTGCTTTGGATATTTTCCACCTTATCCCTTGGATGTTTTTTATGGACATAAAGGAGGGGTGATGGAAGATATCATAGGAGAATTGTTGAAAGAAAATAAATCTATCAAAAATATTAGACAAATCCATTTGCAAGTATAGGAGATGTTGAAGAATTTACATGAAAAATATAAGTTCGGACATGATCAACACATAACGTAGAAGTCATTTAAAGTGGGAGACAAAGTTTGGTTACATCTGAACAAGTAAATACTATAGGGTCTTGGTAATAAGATCAGGGCTTTACGGTATGTCCTTTTTGAGGTATTGGATAAGGTGGGAGACAACACCTATAGACTCAATCTACCCCCATACATGCACATTTACTTAGTAGTGAATGTGGATAGTTTGAAACTCTATGAGACTTCCATGTTGGATCAGGAGGAGGAGCATGTCCTACCCACCATAGCGGAATTATCACCAGATGCTCAGGAAGATTTGGTGGAATATATTTTTTCATAGGATGTACAAAAGCACAATATAGGGGCAACATGACCTTTGGCAGATTGGGTTGAAAGGACAACTTCTAGGCAAAGAAAAATGTTACTCCAGGGAGAAGGTTGATGAAAATTTTCCTCACCTCATTCAGTAAATATTTTGGAGACAAAAATCCTCCCTCAATGGGTATTTATGATCCTAATTGTATCATCATATAATTTTTCATCTATCTTGCTACTTTCTAGGTGGAAAAAATTGGAGGAATCGACTTGTAGGCCCATTTTAGTGGCAGGTCCCATTTTGGGAAATTGAGATCTAGAACCTTTCAGAGCCATTTAGATTCATTAAATAGAATTTTTTTAAGATACAATGTCTACAACCTATTCACACACCCTTGATATTTTTCTACACTCTGATACCTTTCTGACATTGTAGAAATCACCTCAATCGAAGCTCACATGCAAACGTTATGCCTCTCGCAAGTTGACCTACAATGTTGACCACCATGGTATGAATGGATGGCATGTATACCCCCATTACCCAAACATGTGGGGCTAGCCACATGTGGATTTTCAATAATATTCTATACGGTCCAAACTTGATCACTATTAAGGGTTGAGGAAGTAAAAACCCTAAACCCAGACAACTATCGAGCTATGTTAAATACCAAGATACTAGGAGGAGAAGGGTTCCATTCTTTAGCATTGTATATGTTTCATCTTTGATCAGATCATCTAGGAATGGTATTTTGAGAGTATAACAAAGGAGGATAGATTCTATAGTATCCATATAGGCCACAGTGAGTGCCTATTCTTTGTATTTTCATTTGAAGAAAAGAGAGTAGAGCATAGGTCTCACCTTCTAGCTGGGTTTTCTCCCATATTGGGTTTCCCAGGATATATATTGTGTTCTTATGTGTGGATGGTGTGTCCTTTTTCTCATTCCTTTCATTTTCATATTTTAGTTATTTTCATAATTTCAAGCAATAAGTTGGTAACAACAATATGGGATCTAAGAAAGTAATTTTCATAATCTAAGATTTCATAATATTATAAGATATGTTGTGAAAACATTTTCTAGTGGAATATCTATGGTAGTTTACATGTCAATTCCTCCAACATAGTATACATGTCAATGGAAATCAAAGGAAAGTGTTGGTCGCCATTCCTCTAACATATAATTCTCATCAAGGGGGAGCCTAAGGAAGGGTCAGTCAACCCTTCCTCCAGCAATGTATACCCATTGAGGGAAATCCCATTAAAGTGTTGGTCTAACCTTCCTCCAAATTAGTATTCTTTTCAAATGGGTGCCAAAGGAAGGGTAAATCAACCTTCCTCCATCATAGTATTCTTCTTAAGGGTGATCTAGGATAAGGGTCAGCTAACCTTTCTTCTAGCATGGAATCTTGTCGAGAGGGAGCCCTAGGAAGAGTCATCAAAATCTACCTCTAAATTGTATTATTGTCAAACGAGATCTCAAGGAAGGGTTGATTGACACCCTTTAGCATATTATTTTATCGAGGGTGAGATAGTGAAATTGTCAAGTAACCCTTTCTCCAACATAGAATTATCACCCAGGGGGGATAGGGAAGGGTCTACTAACACTTCCTTCAGCACAATATTCCTATTGAGGTTGAGCTAGGAAAAGGATCGGTTAACCCTTCCTATATCATAGAATTCTTGTCAACTTGGTAGCATGGGGAAGGTTCGATCAAGCCTTCCTCAAGAATATTGTTCTGAAGGGAGCCCAAGGAAGGGTTGACTGACTCCTCCTCCACTATAGTATTATTATTGAGGGGAGATTAAGGAAGTTTTAGTTGACCCTTCCTCTAGCATAGTATTCTCTTAGAGGGAGCCCAAAGAAGGTTCAATTGAACCTTTCTCTATCATAGTATTCTTATTGAGGGGTAGTTCATTGAAGGGTTGGTCGACCCTTCCTTGAGTATAGTATTTTGTTCAAGGGAGAACCTTGGGAAGGGTTAGCTAACCTTTCATATTCTCATTAATTGGATCTTAAGGAAGGGTCGATCGAACCTTCATCAAGGATAATATTCTTTTCAAGGAGGATCTCGAGCAAGGTTCAACTAACATTTTATATATCATATTATTCTTGTCAAGGGGGATTCCCTAGAAGGATCAACTGACCCTTTCTTAACCATAGTATTCTTTTCAAGGGGGGTAAGAAAGGAAGGGACAGTTGACCCTTCCTCAAGAAAATTATTATATTCAAGGGGAAACATGGACAAGGTTTGACCAACTCTTTCTCGAGCATATTATTCTGATGAAGGTGATCCCCAAGAAGGGTTTCCTAACCCTTCCTCACGAATGGTATTTTCATCAAGGGAATCCTAGACAAGGGTCAATCGACCCTTTCTCTAGCATAGTATTCTTGTTAAGGGGGATTCCATGGAAGGTTTGAATGACCCTTCCTCAAGTATATAACTCTTGTCGAGGGGAAACTAGGGAAGAGTTATCCAACCCTTCCTTGAGCATAGTATTCTCATTGAAAGGGAGCCGAGGGAAGGGATAACCAATCCTTTCTAGAGCATAGTATTTTGGTCAAGGGGAGATAATGAAAGGGCTGACCAATCCTTCCTTGAGCATATTATTCTTGTGAAAGAGCACCTAGGAAATGGTTGGGTGACCCTTCCTTGAGAAAAATTTAATATTGATGGGAACCTAGGGAAGGGTCCCCCAAACCTTCCTCAAGAATAGTAATCTCATCGAGGGGGATCTCAAGAAAGGGTCGACCCACCCTTTCTCTAGAATAGTGTTATTGTTGAGGGGGGAAATGCAGAATGGTTATATCACCCTTCCTCAAGATTAGTATTATCGTTGAGTGGGAAACTAGGGAAGGGTCATCAACCCTTCCTGCAACATAGTATTTTCATTGATGGGGAGCCTAAAGAAGGGACAACTTACCCTTCCTTGAGTATAGTATTATTGTCAAGGATAGCCTAAGTAAGGGTCAACTAAACCTTCCTTAAGAATAATATTTTGATCAATGAGGATCTCAAGAAAGGCTCAAATGACCCTTCCTCTAGCATAGTATTGTCATCAAGTGTTATGATGTAATTAGTTTTTTTTTTGTTTTTTTTTTAGGTTATGCATGGAAATTTCTTTTATGGCCAATAAGGTCTTCATATTTTTATATATTCAGTTTTGTTTTTAATTTAGTAGTACTTGTAAATGATGTAAAACCAACTTGAATAGATACGAATTATATAATATTAAATGTGATTGAAAATTAAGTGAGAAATCAGGGTTTGTAAAGTGCAAAATCTAGTTCTAAATGTGCCAATAT
>JZKD02S0190278.1:922916-948068 GCA_000966675.3 Picea glauca | reverse complement strand
TCACAATCGATCATCGGCAAATGACCCTCCATGCTCTTTAAATAGAGATCATGGACCAATCGGGTGTTAAGCCACGGATAAATGGCCGTTAAGATCGAGGAGAGTATGAACCGTCAGATCACTCTATGTCGGGAACATATCGTGACCGTCGGATTTCCTAACTACAAATGCATACTAATGCATATTAGACCAAGTAGATCTTAACTAACTCCTAAGTGTCTAAATATCCTAACAGAAAATTATTAAGGTAGCAAAGGTTGAGGGCCAAGTGAGAATGTACCCTCATTCCTCGTTTTCTTCATCAACTAAGCACTTTGAATTTGAATATGAAGACATTGATCACACTTAATGACATGCTTGAAGATCAAGATGGTTTTTGTGATAACGACATAATTAACTATTGGTAATGAAACATTCAAATAGATAACTACTGCACATGGATTGGAGGGAAAATTACAAATTTATTTATACTTGCACCAAAAATTAATAAGATAATGATTTTTCTAATATAATGATATTATATAAGAATAAAAAACACATTATATCTTCATAATGTGTTTATATCTTCATACCTAAAATCTTATAATAAATACAACATCTACATTAATATGCTTTGAAATAATCAAAATAATTCATAATAAAATAGGTAATTAGTAAAAAAAAATATTTTATAAATGGGAAAACTTAATTTATAAAAATAAGAAAACATTGATTTCCATGTAAAACAAGTACGATATTGGCATGAGTTATATTTGTCCCACTTTTGATAGTAAAAACAAGAAATATTTTTTACAATAATATTGGGGAAGTAAAGTCAGCAATAAAACTTCTAAGTCTTTGACCAATAAAATATCAAATAAATGAGATTTAAAATTTAAAATAAATCATTATTTTTTAAAACTTTAAAGAAAAAAGTGTATATTTAACATAAACTAATAGAAAGTTAAACCCAACTCAAAACTATATACCATGTCTATGAAACAAATATAATAATAAAATTAATATAATCCAACCTTAGAATTAATATAACCAACCTAAAAAGCAAAGACTAAAAAAATGAAATGTCAAACAAATCAAACACAAGTCCCATCCAAACAGCGGGCAGAGTCTCGACGACTCCGTGGATCTCCCCGAATCATTTCCAGCGTATCGCCCGAGGGCACTTTAATATCCTTTCTTGTCTCAACATTCGAAGACGATAAACTCGGCCGAACATCATCTTGCATTATCCACACTAACGCAGATATTTCACTCACGCACTGGGCCCTACCTTGCATCATACTTATCTTTAACCAAAAGCCACTCACATACTGGGCCCTACCAAAAGCCACTCACATGCCACGCTCTACACCTAGGGGTACACGCCATCACTATATTGATATTTCTCGCCACTTCACATATCATAACCGACATAATATGCTTTAATAAAGCTTCCAACCACAACAATCTGTTAATTGTCCGTGTGTTTTGGTTCTGTTCACTGCATTTGCCTTTTTCAGGTTCCCAGGGTTTAGTTTGGATTTTTTCTTTTATAATTGCTGGATAATAAATAGAATTTTTTAAAGGAATGGAATTGTACTTACACTTGTTATCAATATGATTACAGGATTTATCTCAACCTTATTCTATTTTATTAAGCATTCATAAAAATCCAAAAAAATGGCATCCATAAAATTGGACCCACATTGATTGGTTCTGCCCAGATTTATATTACATTTTGATAATTCAACTTTATTCTTCTAATAAGGATTGACAGAAATCCAAAAAAAATGACATCCACATTGACTGATTCTAATAGCATTTATTGCATTTTGATAATACAGAAATCCAAAAAAAAAATTGAATCACATTGCTTTGTTCTACTAAGATTTATATTGCATTTTGACAATAATTTTTTTTGTTTTGTTGGGAAGATTTTTTTAATTTAATCTACTAATCTACTACAATATAAAATATTTTAGTCTAATTGTTTTACTTTTTCACCCTTTTCTCACTGTATTTCATACCTTATAAAGACATATTTCATACACACGGTGTCAACAGTTGATGTAATGGAAAAATATTAAGATATATTTTGTTTTGTTAGAAAGTTTTTTTTAATTTAATTTAGAAATCTACTATAATATAAAATGCTGTACTCTAATTGTTTTACTTTTTCATTCTTTTTTACTATATTTTCAGTTAGATTTTGTTGAAATTGTAGATTTTTTTACTATATTTTTAGTTTAATTTTGTTAGAATTTGTTGGATTTGCAGATTTGAGTAGTTAATTTTGTTCTAAGATTTTTATCAGGCTAATTTTATTTTTAGAATCAAAAATACAATTTAAACAACAGAAAATTGTGATTTCAAGAAGATTTATGTTGTTGGATTCCTGCCAAAAAACAAAAACATAAAACAGTTAAACAACCCCAATATAAATTTAATCTAGTTATAGTCTCACTGTTTCACTATATTTTCAGTTTAATTTTACTAGAATTTGATGAATTTACAAATTTGAGTAGTTAATTCTGTATAATCTGAGTATGCCAAGAGTTTTCTACCAGGCTAAATCCATTTCTGAATTCAAAAATACAATTTAAACAACAAAAAATTGTGATTTCAAAAAAATTTATATAATCCAATTCAACAAAAACTTATAACAATTACACACGGTAAATATAAAATACATTAAAATATACTTTATAATTATATTTCATAAACACTGTGTATGTTGATGTAATGGAAAAATATTAAGATATATTTCATAAACAGTTATCAACATAAACACTGTGTATGTTGATGTAATGGAAAAATATTAAGATATATTTCATAAACAGTTATCAACATATGTTGATGTGATGGAAAAATCACTGGAGGAGACTGCGATTGCAGGAGAGACCGATGGCATAGATAATTACACTATGTACTGCAAGAAATCCTATTCATTACTCCTCACCCCAATGCAGTAAATGCAACGGCATACTGCATTGGGTACTCACTATAGGAATCCCTCACTATATACAGAGAAACCTCTAGTTTTAGACATAATGTCACTATACACAGAGAAACCTCTAGTTTTACACATAATGTCCCTGTGAACTCTAATATATCCAAAAACAGATACACCGATCGGAATTTGCTCACATCTCTATGGTTATTGCAGATTGAACAAATCCCACAAAATCATGTGGCCTCTCGATAGCAGTCCACTTTCCTGAGTTGTCAAACATGTAACTCACCTGAACACCCGTACTGCAAGCAGAACCACTCACAAAAATCTTGCCGCGCCACACTGTAGCGCAGGTAGCAACATTCATACCTTCAGGAAGAGATGCCACCACTTCCCAAACGTTCTCCTTACTATTATAAGACATAACTTGTTGGTTATGGAAGAAATACAACTGCCCAGAAATAGCCACGCACGACCTTGGGCAACCTTCAATACTCCACATATTCTCTACTCTGCTCCAGACTCCTGTAGTAGGATCGAATACTTCTGCACTCCTCTCGAATCGACCCTGCGACTCTGTGGCGTACCCACTTATTACAGTGAACTTTCCATCCATAAACACGCCCTGGCATTCGTCTCGCTCTTGGCYCATTGGAGGAAGATTTTCCCACTTGTCCTTTTCCACGTTGTAAACCTCTGCAGCCCGCAGAGCGTTTTTATTGTTGTCATGTCCTCCAGCAACATAGATAAGTCCATCCGGAGAAACAGAGCAGGCAAAGAAGGATCGAACCGTGGGCATATCGGCTCCGCGCCGCCATGTACCGGATGTGAAATCATAGATGAAGACAGAGTTCATTGCCTCCCAGTGGGAGGGATGCCATCCCCCAATTATAACCAGTTTCAGATCCACCCAAACACAGTGACAAAACAGGGGAATMCCATCGGAAAATTGGGGAATTGAAGGGAGCCTATCCCAGGCGCCCTGTAGCGGGTCATACAGAGTTAGCCCATAAGCGGGCGCGCCTTGCCACTTATCCTCGTACGSCTTTSTTTGAGGAATAGCCTGAATCAAACATATCAACTGCTCGCTAGTCCCGGAGATTTTTCTGTCCTCATAGAACCGGGGACTACACAGCATAGCCTCCCAGCTTCTGCACACAGATTTGAGTTTACCATGTGACTTGTAAGATACTCTGAGCAAGCACTCGAGACCGATTTCTTCTGGAATATTAGGAATAATCTCCATTAATCTCAATACAGAAATCCTCCAATTCGTCCAAACAAAACAGAAATCAGTCGACTATTAAATTAGAGATATTCGAAAGCATTCAGATATTTGCCCAAATCGAATGAATGGTATAATCAAATATAGATCAATCACCGGAAAATCTTCCGCTAAGAAAAGCTAGGAATTCAGAAACACGTGAATCAGATATCTTAAACTCGTAACGGCAAGGGCCTGTGAGGGCAAGTGTCTGGTTATAGCATCTTGGTCATTTACCATTGGAGATTCTCTTGACAGGTACACTCAACTTATATGCGAATATTTGAGAGTAATATTAATAAGAAGCACGTGGAATCCAATCCATGGCCATATCAACCACATGTAGCAAGATCCGAGTAAATGGAACAAATCATCGCACGGTAGAATTTTATGAAATGATAGGTCTTTCTGGCATCCTGTAAATGTATAAAGTTTGAAGCGGGAATTTTTCATTTCAACACAGATAAATGTGATTTTTATTATATATATAACTGCCAATATCTCATGGGAGAAAACTAGAGGCTGCTCCAGCTACGGACCATCGTCTGGGTTTAACAGGAGTCAAGAGTTTTACAAGTATTAAAGGAATCTCTAAGTTAAAGCAGAGATTGTCTTGCAAAGGATGAAAGGAATTTCTAAGTTAAAGTAGAGATTGTCTTGCAAAGTATGTGGGTGATCCCACAGCCTTGAACTGTTCAGATGAGTAGGTTAACAATGCAAGAAAAACTTGAAATTGTATAGAAACAACTCTGAAGATATTTAGTTTCTTTTTTATTGAAAAATTTATATATATCTATATATATAATTTTTGATAGAAAACTTATCACACATTATTGATATTTTATAGAAAAAAAAAAAAAAAAATGAAATATGTTAAAAGGTGTTTTTATGAAAGCATAAAGCTCATCCCTATAACCCATATTATAAATTTAAAATTTAAGTTGCTACTTTCATTATTATTTTTAACTCTATATGATTTAATTAAATAAAAATAATTTCATTATTATTTTTAACTCTATATGATTTAATTAAATAAAAACAATTGATTTAACAAGTAAATATGAAATATTAAGGTTTAATATTATTTTTTAGCCCTAGCTTTAAGCAATGGATGTGTATATTTGATTGGCTACTTTAAAAGTGGCTTATTATCCTATGATGCTTTTATTGTTAGGAAAGAACATATGTTTTTAATTTTTATTTTTAATTAATTTTTTTTTTATAAAATGTTATACATTTATTTTTCATGTAATGAAAATGAAAATAAAAAATCATTTGTCAAATTTAAAATGAAAATTATTTGAGATTATTTGGATAACAAATAAACTTTATATATATTTTATTATGATATTTTTTTTATTAATGTTTTCCAGTGTATTTAGTTTCGATGTTCTGGGATCTATTTTGGAAACTTGGGAGCTTCAACATCAAAGAAATGGGAGCTTGGGAAGTAGTTTCTGAAATAAAGAGCTTTAAATTAAAATGATATTAAATTGAAATATAAATATTTTTATTCCATTATTACAAATACATAATTTATTACAAATATTTTAGTTAAACTTATTTAAAATATCACTATAAAAATAAAGACTAAACTACACTAAATATTATTTTAAAAATTATTTAAGTAAAAAAACTTAATACTATTCACTTCATAGTTGTGGATATGAAAAACTTTTAATGCATGTATGTTTTCCTTCAAGCCCTTACTAAACATGAAAATCAAATAAATCAATACCCTATTTATGACAAGCATTTGAATAAATCAATACCCTATTTATGACAAGCATTTGTTGAGTTTGTCGTTATTATCAACCAACCATATCATTGTTTTTTATTGTATTTTCATATTACAATAGTAGTACTATTTAGCTTTTTCCAATCAAAACAAGAATAATGCTTCAAATTTACAAAGATGTTTGAAGTTTATATATGTAAAGTTTAAGTTTAGAAATATGTTAATATTTTATATATGTATTTTTAATTTTGTTTCTCATTTTCTAATCAGATATTTATGGATATTAAAGTTTCAATATTGTGTTATTATATAATTATTAGTACAAATTAAATCAGTAATTTTGATATTGTAATTGTTGCAATAGGAGCAACATTGTCCTAGAATAACGTTGTCCTGGATTGACCTTCAATTTTATTGAAATAAGATTTAAAATGTATCATTATCTCGATACATTGTAATATAAAAGATTTTTTATATTTTTTAATATATATTATTGTCCCTCCCATCTTTAGGTTTTCTACAAATTTGAGGGAAACTTCTACTCGTTCCAATGTTCATGTTCCCACCTTAGTGCAACATATGTGTTTTCACTGTAACTTAACAATAATAATAATAATAAACAAATGTTTACATTTTTTCCCTCCATCATGTCAATTTAAAAAAAAAAATGTTATCATTTTTATACAATAAAATTCATGCAGCTCATGCATGTGTGTATCTCCTATTATTAAAGCTACAATTTAGTGATAACGATTGAGGATCAAACCTTGATTGTGGTGAATTATCTTGCTCCTAAAAAAAAGAAAAAAATTATGTCCATCTTCTGCACTGCGCTTCTTCTTCTATAGAGTATCCATCCATCTTTGTGTGTCTTTTCCTTGCACTGCGCTTCTTCTTCTACATAGTACTCATCCATCTTTGTATGTTTTTTCCTTCGTGCTACGTCGTGCATCTTCTTATTCCCCTTATGATATTGTTGCAATAATAATTTATTTTAATGTATTATGTCATAAATGTTGTTTTAACGTGTTTTCTATAGCAAGTGGTGAATAACTTTCCATGAACCATAGCTGGTGTTTTAATGTGTCTCTTTAGAGAAGCTAGCGAGGAAGGAGGCTTGGGAGGTGCTTGTGCTTGGATTTCCTTTTAGGTGCACCATATTCTCAGGGTTATGGGTGGGAGTAATTAGCAAACAAATCACACGCAATTGGCCCACCACTGAACATCTATCTTTCAAAACATTTTACTCGCCATTCTGGAAGATCGAATGACTCGATATAAGAAGAAGGTCAACAGTTTCTCCTAATGTGTATGGTTTCAAGCTGGAAATGCCAGAAGATCAAGAATGGGCATCTGTGTTAGCATTTGAGGATCGATGTTTTATTAAGAGTATTGGGATTTGGGCTTTTGTGTTGTAAGGTTTTCTGGATTCTAATGTTTTGCATGGTATGGCCACTCGTTCGTATAGTGAAAAAGACTTTTTTTTAAAATGACCTTTGTTAAACCTAGTTTCGATAGTTTGGAAAAAGTTGGTAGAGGTAAAAAACGTTGAGTGCAATGCTCTATGTTGTCATTTTTTTAGACTAACATATATAGAATGCACCTAATGGGATAAAAGGAAAATCCTTGATCGACTCTTGTTTTTCTCTCTTTCGTTAAGTTTGGATTGTGTTTCTTATATAATGCACTTAATCGGCTAAGAGGAAAATACTTGATCCTATCCTCTTCTTTTTTTTTTTTTTTTTTAAGTTTGCATTATCTTTCTCATGATTGTATAGGTACAAGGTAACATGTCAAGCTTACATTTTCCACAAATACATTTCATATAAAATAGTGGTTTTGTGGTTACATTAAATTTAATCGTACAATGTTATATTATTTTTTCCCTTACAAATCTTTAAAAAATATGGCGAAAATTCCAATGTGTATTGGAGCAATGCCTAAAAGAGTTTTCCTCAACTACAACTCCTTTATGATCATTCAATGTGTAATGGAGTTATTCCTAAAAAAGTTTCCCCCAACTATGACTTCTCTATCATGCCCTAGAGGGCTCTTGATCCTTGGCTATCAGGCTTTTCATGTTACTATTATAACATGAGTTATTAGTTTTTTATCTTTATTTGGAGAATGAATTATTTTGTTTTAATAGTAATTAAAAATATGGGCATGCATGGAGATATCATTTTTTAATGCTTTTATTAAAGTATAAATTTATTAAACTATTGAAGAAATAAGTTCATTTCATTATTAGTTTTTTTTATGGTTGTGTAAAAAAATAAATTTATGTAAATGATATTATACTTTCTCTATTAAATACAACTTAATAAAAAATAAACTATAACATTTTTAATTAAATTTATAAATACATAATTGAAATTAAAATTTAAAAATATTTATAAAAATCTATAGAAAATTACAATTACTCTCCCTACTACTATTAGAAAGTAATTAATAATATATGAGAAATTTGATTAAGAGAAAGACATCCATTAATTTTATTGTGAATAAATATTCAATTTGATAACTAAAATGTTATATTTGGAGAATGATAAGTTAAAAGTTTTTTTTTTTTTCACAAAGAATGGGTTATAAAGTAATCATTTTAGGCATGAAATTTTAAATTCTTTTTCATTTTCATATGAAAAGAATAATTTATTTTAACTTGTCAATGTAAAAGGGTTACAATGAAATTAACCTTTCAATTTGAAATAGTACCCTACCTTTCCCTTGAAATTTGATTTTTGGATGGAGATATTCATTCTCGAACTATCTCTATCATATTGTTTTTTTCTAGTTCAACTATCTCTATCATGCTACTTTTTTCTACTTCAACTAGCTCTATCATAATGCTTTTTTCTAGTTCAACTATCTGTATCACTATCATATTGCTTTTTTCTAGTTCAACTATCTCTATCATGCTACTTTTTTCTACTTCAACTAGCTCTATCATAATGCTTTTTTCTAGTTCAACTATCTATATCATACACAGGGCTTTCAAGTTTTCAACCAAAACTTTCTCCAAAAAATAAGGAAACACTAAGTCCACTACTACATTCTACAATTGGAAAGAGGGTTTGGCGCTATTAACATGTTTCTTTGTTATCATGAAATATTTAGTGATGATATCTAGAAACATCATCATGTTGATTTCAAAAAGGTATCTTTAGATTTCACAAATCTTGAAAAAATACTTTTCGGAGAATCAGAAGGTCTTACCAAACATTCTTTTTATTTGGTGGGTAACATTGATGAAGCTACTACCTACTCCAGTCCACAAACATTTTCTTCTTTTCCCTTGAACAAAATATGACAATCAATGCATCCCACATATGTATATGTGTCTCTCCTAACATCTGAGACGAAAGGGGAAAAAGTCATAATAAAAGATTAATTCACCTTTATTTTGATAAAGTGAATGACATTAAATATTAAAAGGTACACATGGTTGTAATTATATTCATTATTGATGCACACCCCATGGAAAAAAAAAACAAAAAAAAAAAAACACTTCATTTTGTTGTAATCACTTCATTTTGAAAAAAAAAAAAACACGACAATGAAAAGATAGAAACTCACTCGAGATGGAAACTCACAGAGAGATAGAAAGTCACAAGAGATGGAAATTCACAAAAAGATAGAAAACACATTTCATTTTAGATTTTCGGTTTTTGACCTCACTTAAAGATGGAAAGTCGCTCCAAAAATACTATTAAACTACATCAAAGAGAGATTTTGGGTAGCCATTATTCATCTTTTTGTGAAAGTAAATTCATACTGGAGAAATTGTGGGTGTCTAGTTGCACTTGTAATCTTCAAAACCAAGAGATCATCTTTTGAAGATAAGAAGATGACCTTCCTTGGAGCCTTGGGGCTATAATGTACCTTGGAAGGGTAATATGGGGTACCTAGGGAGGTACCCAAGGGGTTAAGGAATGCAATATGATCATAATAATGGAATAGGCCCACTATGTAATTAAAATGAAATAATATAATACTAAGGGGTAGTTGGCATAAGACCCCTATGAATACTCATAAGAAAGTAAAAAATCACATGAGTATCATTTTATTGGAGGTGTGTTGAATTGTATCTTTCTTGAGCACAAAGTGGGGATATTTTTTGGCATAAAGTGGGAGATTTTTTTTTTTCTTTTTGTTGATTTTTTATGGAAAAAAATGAACAGTAGCATTCAGATCCATTTTTGAAACTTTATGTGTAGAATTTGGAGAATCCACCCCACTATCTGAATTCCTCTCGAAAAAATGTGTAATTTCAAAAAACAAATCGTCCAAAATGGAGTCTGGGAAGTGGATATATCGTTGATTTTAAAACAACATTTTTTTAGGGTTTTTTCGATGACAGTCGTGGATTTCGCAAATTGGATATCTTTTGGCAAAGTGCATAGATTTCAGTCAAAATAGTACCAGTAGATCTAAGAGAAATCATGGCATTTCATAATTGGGGTCATAATAACCAATCCAAGAAGTATAGCAGAAGTTACGATCATTTTACATTTTTTACCTCAAACCCTAATTACATAAAGGAGTGTCATTAAAAAATAAGCTATTTCTTCAAAGACTTACTTTTATTTGAGGATTTTCTTTTCCAAGAAAGATAGTTGAGGCTTTTCTTTCCCAAGAAAGATGTATTTTTCACGAAATTTTGATGGTGCTAGTTTTGAAGAATGTATCAATTGGATAAAAATAGAATTTCCCACATATTGGATATCCAAATTCAATTGTTATCTAGAGGATAATGATACAACATGGAGGCACTTACTTATTGATGGTAATATGGAGGAAATTACCAATGAAGCATATGAACATACATTTTTATCCAAGTTGTCTCATGTTGAGAAGAAGGATAAGAAGAGAACTAGGTATTTATTTTCATGTGAAAACTTCATATTATAGGTCCATGGATGTATTCAACATGGGAATGTTATTTTTCTATAAACCCTATTATCAAGCATAACTTCATCAATGTTGACTTGGATAAAATATTGCAAGTACCCACAAAAAAATTCAAAGCACACAGGTTGAGGGTGAAAATGTTTAATTTTTAAAAATTTTGAAGATTACCATGGATAAATATGTGTTGCATTCATATTTTTATGCTCTATATATGAATTATGTGGATATTTTTTTGGGATATACTTGGATGGAATTAGTTGGTACATATATTATTAATGTGGAAAAGAAGTTTTTGAAGCTTTGGTACAAGAAAAAAAAAATTACATTGCAAGATATTTCTCTTACTAAGAAAGAAGGGCCCAAGGGGTCACATGAAGAAGTTATTGCAAGGAGATTAATTACAATACATAATGACACGTCAAATAAAGAGTCTGAAGTTGAATCAGAAGAAGAGCCTACAAAAGCACTTGAAGAAAATCCCCATGAATGGTATAAACAGGAAGAAAAATCTAAGGAGCTAAATGTCTGAAAGGAACCACATGTTGAAGACTAAAAGAAAGAAGAACTAATAGATAAGTTTGAATTATATCATCACCCCCACCACTCAGATAAATGACATTCATCAAGGCCATGGCATGGGTTACAAAAAACTTGTTATGGATCAACATGGAACTAGAAATGAAACTAGCATGGAGTGACATTGAGGATTAAAAGAAATGCAAGGAGATATCATAATAGCATGGTGAAGGCACGGATACCAAGAATAAACCAAAATTGATACTAAGGAAGGGCCACAATTGGACCCCATGTCCAAATTTCACTTGGAGTATGGATGGGTGTTCATGCATGGTACTGGTTGGATACATTGTTTAACATGTCATATTATATGGATTCTTCCCATTTTTCGAGGAAGAAACATGCCAAAGGGGATGGAATGTAATGTACCTAAGAACAATAACAGAGATACAAAGAACAATAACATATATCCAGTGAACAATAACTTCTATTCAATAGAAGTTATTGTTCACTGGATATCAATTATCCCATGGGGATAATTGATCTGATTTATGAGCAAAACGAAAATGAATAACAGATTGAATACAATAACATGGAGATACAAAGAACAATAACAGATATCCAGTGAACAATAACTTCTATTGAATAAATAAAATAGGATGAAATTGTAAAACTGCAGAACTAAAAACAACTTGCTCGAATGGTGGTAGCTATCTCTGAGAAGAGATGTGCCTGCTACGTGCATCCATTTGAGAAGAATAATTACAATGAGGCTCCAAAGGCCTTTTTAACATTACTCATGAATTCCAAAACCCTAAACATCCAAAAACCTAACCCTAGGAGATGAAACACCAAAAGTTATGTGGGCCCTAATGGGTAAGTTGGTACCTCAACTTCACAGGGTTGTAACTTTTTCATACGACATTCGTTTTAGCTATGTGATATCCCATTGGAAAGGTCTTTTCGGTAACTACACATTATGTCGTCAAACTCTGACTCTGTTTGACTGTGGCAAGCCAAAACAACATTGTTTAGGGCCCAAAACGACCCTGAAAGTACAAAAAGATGTATTGACATGACAACTTCCAAAATAAGCAAGTTGGATTAGGTGGGCGTCCACCAATCTCCACCTAGTAGCTGTATAGGGCTTCAAACAACCCTGAAATTGTAGAACCCACAATTATAAAGAATTACAGAAGAAAGTGTTGAACTATAACTGTCAAAATGAGCCAATTGGAATAGGTGGGTGGCCACCAATATCCACTTGAATTAGTACTCCCCCCTTAGGAGGTAATGGTATCTATTGCTTTGAGTTCTCCCATCAGGTGAGGAAATTTCTATTGAATTTGGCCCTGGGTGAGCCGTTTTCCTTGGTGCAGAAGTTTCCCTTCCTTGATAACCTGATAAAGTAGGATCCTCTACTGGCGAGTGCCCTTGACCTGCATGTCCATTATCTTATTAGTGGATGCCTATTCCATGCAGTCAGGGTTGATCTCTGTAGGTGTCAATTTTTATGTGATCTCTAAGGTGTCCAATAATGGTGGAAACTATGACCGGAGGAGATCCACATTGAACACTAGGTGCAAGCCAAGGAAGGGGGGAGTGTTGAGCTCAAAAGAATTATCTCCCAAAACCTTGGTGATAGGGTAAGTCCCATAGAAAAGTGGATGGAGCTTTCGATGGGGTCTTGTAAGGAATTCTTTTTTCAAATGTAGCCAGACCTTATCTCCCACCTAAAACTTGTGTGGTACTCGGTGTTTATCACGGCACTGCTTTTACTTAGCATTGGCTTTTTGCAAAATATCATGGACCTGTTGGCAGATGTGTTGAATTTTCTCAATGAATTTGGTGGCTTTGTCACCCTCACATTGAACATGGGAGGATTTTGTATGTGTGGTTGCAAGAGGTAGTGAAACATCAATAGGACCCAAGGGTTGGAATCTTAGCCCCACCTAAAATGGGCTATAGTCGATGGAGTTATGGAGAGCCCTATTGTAGTTGTGTTGAACATAGTAAAGACTCGCATCCCATGTACGTGGATTCTTAAAGTTATACATGCGAAGGATGTGCATAATCATTCGATTGATGACCTTTTTCTGGCCATCAGTTTGAGGGTGGAAGGTAGTGGATTTAGTGAGCTTGGTGTCCAACAATGACTAGAGATTCGACCAAAATGTGTTGAGGAACATGTTTTCCCTATCAGAGATGATGGTATGTGGTATCCCAAAAGGGATCCATACTCGTTTGAAGAAGAGCTTGGCAGTATCTTCCACTGTGATTCTCTTCTTGTAGGCTATGAGAATGGCCATCTTTGAAAACTAATCAACCACAAAAAATATGCAATCATTTCCTTTCTTGGTGGAATGAAGGAAAGACATGTAATCCATCAACATGGATTCCCAATGCCTCTCGAGAGTAGGAAGAGGGGTGTATAAACCTTGATTCTTTATGGTTAGGTTGGAAATGGCACAGGAAGTGCAAGATCTGATATACTTGTTGATGTCCTATCAAAGTTTTGACCAATAAAAATGGTTTTGTAGAACGACCATGGTTTTATCTATGCCAAAATTTCCTTCCATATGACTGTAGTGAGACTCCCAAATCATCTTTGCATGCTCTCTTGATAAAACACAAAGGTGGCCCAGATGGCATAGCAGTTCATCTTGAATGTGAAAATCGATGACATTCATGCATGTACCCAAGAGCTAATAAGTGGTGGAAAAGTTAGGATCTTACTGATAAACTTGGGGCCACTCATATGCCTCATGCCCACAGGAATGGAGCACAGTGGTGAGTGCAACCACGGGAGGTCGACTAAGGCAGTTAACAATATGATTTGTGCTCTCAGTCTTATACTTGATGTTGAGATGGAACTGTTACAGTTATGTGGACCAATTCTAATGATGGTCATGTTGCAACTTCCCTTGTGTCTATATGAACTAAAGAGGCTTTTGATCAGTGTGGATGATTGTCTCCTTTCCAAAAATGTAATGTTTCCATCAACGACAATCTTGTACAATGGAATACATTTCCTTGTCATAGGTGGGGTATTTCCGGACAGTATTTGAGAGTTTCTCACTATAGTATGCTACTAGTTGACCGTGTTGAGTGAGAACTGCACCTACAACATAGTTGAATGCATCAATATCAATCTCGAATTGTTGTTGCATATCTGGTAAGGAGAGTATTGGAGCTTAGCACAAGCAATGCTTCAGATCATCAAATGCTCGTTGTTTTTCCTTCCCCCACACGAACGTTTCCTTGCAACCACCCTTGGTCACTTGGTTGAGGTCCCATGCAATATGGGAGAATCCCAAAATGAACCGTCGGTAGAAGTTGGAAAGTCCCAAGAAGCTCGGGAGCTCAATTAGTGTGGTCTGGGATGGCCAGTCATGGATGACTTGGATCTTAGCTAGATCCACATCTACCTCATGTTCATCAACAATGTAGCCAAAATATTGGACCATGTTCATGCCAAAGGAGAATTTTTCCAAGTTGGCATATAGTTTGTGCTCTCAGAGAGTGCTCAAAACCTATTGAATATGCTGCATGTGCTCCTCCCAAGTTCTGCTAAAGATGAGGATGTCATCCAGATATACCACTAAAAAAGAGTTAGTGAAGGGTCTCAATACATCATCCATCAACCTCATGAAAGTTGTTGGCGCATTTGTTAGGCCAAATGGCATGACCAACGCTTTGAAGAGACCTTATTTACATTTGAAAGTTGTCTTCCATACATTAGTTGGTTCGATGGGAACTTGATGGTAGCCAGACTTTAGTTCAATCTTGTTGAAGAACTTGACCCCTTGAGTTGGTCAAGAAGGTCATCAATTTGAAGGATTGGGTACTGGTTCCTACCTATGACTTTGTTTAATTCTTTGTAATCAATGGAGAGTTGTCAGGTCACGTATTTCGCACTAGTACAATTGGGCTTTCGCAATAGGAGGAATTGGGTCTGATGTGCCCTTTTTGAAGCATCTCTTGGATCTAACGCTTGATTTCGTCATTTTCCATCAACGAGCGATGATAAACTGGTCCATTAGGAAGAGGTGTACTGAGAGTTCGATCAATTGGATGCTTGACTTAGCAGTGCATCGGTACCCTGGTGGGTGAGGAGAAGGTGTCTCTATACTCTTCCACAACTCTATCCACTTGCTTCTGCTGCAAAGAGAGGCTTTATGTAGAGGTCACAGATGTGGCGATGACCTTCTTCTTATTGTGAGCACAGATCACAAAGAAGACGAACTTCCCAGTATTTGAAATGACCTTACCGCATTTTTTGGCAAAGATTAAAGAAATAGCGGTATAATGTGCTACCTCTAATATACTGTACAATTGTCTACCCAAAGTAATAATAACACGGCGGGGTCTAGACTCATACACAACATGTCGTTTCCACAAATATGGTTGTCCTAAAATAACATCACAAACTTCAAGGGAAGCAATATCACACAATACCTCATCTTTGAAGGGATTGATGTCATAGGGTAGATGACATTGTTGGCTAACACAAAGATCTCTTCCTTAGCAAAACCAGCCAATGGTGTAGGGATGTAGATGTGGTGTCATCAGCAAGTCCAACCGCTTGATGACCTTTGTTGAGACCAGAATATTCTTATTGTTGCTATCGACAATGAAATGAAGTGGAGCCCCCTTTATCCATGTCTATGAGTGAAAGAGGTGTTCCCCTTCCTCTCGTTCTTTTGGTTCTCTTGACTGGACTTTGGTGGTAACGATAGTGGCAATGGGTTCGACATTGATAATCTACTTCCCTCCTTTTGGATTTGATTCAGAGTCAGAATCTACCTTTGACTCTAAATCTTTCAACTCGACCACTAGTGACTGCTTGGAGCGACATTCTTTGGTGTTGTGCCAAGGGATTTTATGGTATTTACACCACTTTCTCGTGTCCTTCGACTTCTCATTACCCTTCTTGTATTGTGGCTTGGAATGGTTGTCCTGAGAGTGGCCATCTTTTCTTTGTCCCTTGTTTTGTGGGTTGGGGCCACCTTTTCCTTGCTTCGGCTGTGAGGAGTTTGCATATCCAAACTCTTGCCTCTTCTTCTTAAATCTCTGCTCGATCTTGACAACATATCTGTAAGCCATACCCAATGATGCAATGTCCAGAAACTCCATTTTTGTTTGAATGTATCTATGTATAAAGTCGAAGTATTTGAGCACCATATGTCGTTCAGAGTCTTTGATACCCAATTTGGTGCGCAGGGTATGAAAAATATTGGTGAAATATGGTATTGTCTGGTCCCTTTCCTGAAGCAGGGTGGTCCATTTTGTGCATTGGTCCTCATAGCTTCTAATAAGGTAGAAATATTCTTTAATGACATTCCTGAAAGAATCCCACGTGGGGGCGACCAAAGATGTTGCAGATTCCTCTATGGCACTTTGTGCAGAGTAAGTATCCCACTAGTCCTTAACATGGGGTATGTCCCTGAGGAGTGCAAAAGTACTCTTTTCCCTATCGGAAAAATTGTGGACCAAAAAATACCCTTTGAGCAGATTCAACCATTTATCTACAAAATCTGCATCTATCAGTCCTTCAAATAATGAACTATCAAAATTTACATGTACCTTGAAGGGGGTTGCATGGTTTCTTGATGACGATGCATCTCTTGTGGGCAGCCGCCAAAGGATCTGTGAAAAGTTGTCCATCATTTCATTCCTTTGTCGTGCAAGGGATTCCTCAAGCAACATTTTAAAGGGATCTTTTTCTCCATCATCTTTCTTTTTGTCCCCCATGGGTTGGTGTTGGGCTCAACATGACCGATCTTGCAAAGGATCGATTGGTTCAAGTCCCAACTTCTTGTACCAATATCTTGTCAAGGACATGCATGAAGAAAAATAAATGAAGAGAAGACTACTTTGATACCACTGATCTGGATTAATGAGCGGAACAAAAATGAATAATAGGCTTAATATAATAACACAGAGATACAAAGAACAATGATGGATATCCAATGAACAATAACTTCTATTGAATAAATAAAATAGGTTGAAACTATAAAACTGCAGAACTGACAACAACTTGCTCGAATGGTGGAGTTATCTCTAAGAGGAGATGCAGCTGCTACGTGCATCCATCTGAGCAAAATGATTACAATGAGGTTCAAGAGGAATTTTTAACATTACTCATGAATTCCAAAACCCTAGACATCCAAAAACCTAACCATAGGAGATGAAACGCCAAAAGTTATGTGGGTCTCGATGGGTAAGTTGGTACCTCAACGTCTCAAGGTTGTAAATTTTGCATGCGACATTCATTTTAGGCACGTGATAGCCCGTTTGAAAGGTCTTTTCAAGAACTACACATTATGTCATCAAACTTTGAATATGTCAATAGTTTTACTGTGGCAAGCCAAAAAAAAATGTTTAGCCCCCAAAACGGCCCTAGAAGTACAAAAAGATGTATTGACATGAAAACTTCCAAAATAAGCCAATTGGATTAGGTGGGCGGCCACCAATCTCCACCTGGAAGTTGTGTAGGGATTCATACAACCTCGAAAGTGTAGAACCCACAATTACAAAGAATAACAAAAGAATGTGATGAACTAAAATTGTCAAAAGGATCGAGTTGGAATAGGTGGGTGGCCACCAATATCCACTTGGATCAATAATGAATGTAATATGACCATAATAATGGAATAGGCCCAGTATGTAATTAAAAGGAAATGATATAATACTAAAGGGTAGTTAGCAGAAGATCCTTAGGAATACTCATGATAAAGTATAAATACACATCAATATCATTTTATTGGGGGAATGTTGAATTGAATTGTCTTGTAGCAAGCATGTCTTGTGAAGTGATTCCTTCCATAAGGAGTATTTGATGTCGTTACCCTACCTTAAGGGTTCTTCCCTCTATATTCTTGTGTTGTTCATGGTGAATGTTTTGGTATCTTTCATTTTTAGGGGTTTATTTATGAAGTTAAGGACTAATTCCAACTACACATTATTAGTATATTATTTCATTTTTATTACATAATGGACCTAGTCCATTATTATGGCATATTACACTAATTATCCCCTTGGGTACTTCCCTAGGTACACCATATTATCCTCCTTGGGTACATTATAGGGGCATGTAGGATCAAATCAATTCTCAAGTAAAGTAATTTGTGTACTTGATCTTCTAATTTCCAATAAATTTGTTCTCACCCCCATAAATATTACATGTCAGTGGTCTATGATTGATAAATCTTCTTTAGATTTTAAGGTTTTTGTTAATCTAATGATTTAACAATTGGAGCTCATTATGTTTTAGAAATATATGTATGTTTTGGTTGTTACTTTATATGTATAATTATGCCTAAAATACCATTGAGAGCTTTGGGGCTCTCCCTTGTCCTCCTTCAAACAACGTGGACTTACAACTTAAGAAATATCAAAGTTTTACTCCCATATTTTTTTTCTTGAAATTTACATTGCATATTTGGATTAATAACCTAGTGTTATTTCACTACATGGAAAACATATTTGGTAGAGGTTTTTGTAGAAACACTTCTTTTTTTTCTTTAAGTTAGCATAGGAACTTATACCATTACTTTTTTTTTGTTTTGTTTTTTTTTTGTTTTTCTCTTCGGTACACTTATACCATGTACATGCATGAATGCTCATAATATAACAAGCATTAGTGCATAACCGTACCAAAAATACTAATGTAGGTCATAAATTTTATAAAAATGTATTCATCATTTTTTTGAAAAACATTTGTGGTACTCCCAAGCTATTAAAACACACGAGTGCATACATATATACCATGACCTAAATCAGGTTAAAATATTTTACAAAAACATTGATAACTTAAAAATATTTTTTAAAAAAATTGATTTTTTAAAAACATTGTTCTATGCATCTTATATACATTAACTATTTAGGTTAAAATATTTTATAAAAACATTGATAACTTAAAAATATTTTTGAAAAAATTGATCTTTTAAAAACATTGTTCTATGCATCTTATATACATTAACACATTGGTGCATAACACTTCCATGCATACTAAAGTATTTTAAAATATTTTAGAATAATAGTTTTTTCAAAAAAATCATGCAGGTGCGTCATATGTATTTCAGCAAATCATTGCATTTTAATATAACAATGTGCAACAACTATACAACAAACAATGATGTAGTTCAAAATATTTATAAAAACTATTATTTTTATAAAAATCCTTTACGATGCTCCCTTTCTATTTAACTACACTAGTGCATGCCCATATAACACACCGAATGAGTTTAAGATATTTATAAAAACATTGATAGGTTAAAATACTTCAAACATTGGTTATTTTTAATAAATTTTCCATTCATCCTGTAGACATAAACACAATGTTGCATAACACTTCCATGTATACTAAGGTATGTAAAAATATCAGTCATTTAAAAAAACTTATGTCGATGCATTGTTTATATAATAAACACACTCGTGCATAACAATACTAAGCACATCAATGTAGGTCAAAATATTTAAAAATATCGGTTCACTAGAAACCTAGAAATGCAGTAGTGTGTTGAGAAATGGGGTGCACCGAGGTAAGGTAATTTAAAACATATCACCAAGCCACAAATTCCTTTTTCCCATTCATCTAGTGATTCACACCCATAAAAGCATCAGTGCTCACTATTCCATATGACCACCCCATTGCTTGTTGTTACTAGATTTTCAATTCCTTGATTTCTTTGTTTTCATGGTGGATTTGTGTTTGTTTTGGAATTTTTCGATCAGTATCAAATTTTTCATTTTTCCTCTACGGGAATTATGAATTATATTTTTTTTATGAAAAAGAAACCAAATAAATCATTTTTTATCCCCTTATTCACATTTTTAGTGGATCAAAATTTAAAATTTGACTTAATTTGATTCTTTCATTTATTTTTTAAATTGTGTTTCATTCACAAAGTTCAAATCGGACCATTTGTAAGTGCTCTTACAAGCCAAGCCACAATGCAGTGTAGTGCTCAAAAACCTCATAAGCACATCATTTTTTTTTTATATATATTATGCATGTTTGGATTTACCATGCTATCTGGTGCACTAAATCGGAGGGAGGCAATGTGCATATAGATATATTAGCATGTTGTACTTTCCCACATTGACATGTAGTGCTTAAATAAGAAGCACTAGTGTGTGGTGCTTTTTTTAACATTATAAGTACATTGGACATGGTTAATATTTTCCCATCGAGTTTTTCATTCTCACTCGTGTTTAGGTAGGACGCACTAGTGGGCGATGTTTCCTTACATTCTAATTGCAACATAAATTTATAAAAATTTTGCTAACAAATTTCCCATCCTCTTCAGTTCGCTAATATATGTACATACACATTGTGTTTTGGTGCACTTAAAAAGTATAGTGGCACACCGATGATGGTGTGGTTACGTGAACATTGTGCACCAATATTGTAGTCACATGAATAACCAATAATGTTCCCAAACTTATGATTCTAATGGGTGTGTGAAATGTTAAGTGAAATGTTCAGTAAGAGTACCATTTATCATTTATGGTTTGTTAATATAATTTGAGGGAGTAGGTTAACTTGGGAGTAATCTTTCTTCTCGAGTTTTGCTTTTCAAGAAAAAATGGGTCTGAATCTAACCAAATTTTCAGGGGTAGTCTGAGTTTTATATGGATCAAAGTTCCATGCATTTCATAATCTTACCTCCGGGGTTTTTCCCCAACAACCCACATGCTCAGAAAATCGATCAGAGTTCTGGATTGGCCGAAAATTTAAAAGCGGACCGCCGGAAAAAGAACTCGGGAGGGAAGATTGCTCTCGAGTTATCCCACTCCTAATTAGAACACATTATTGTACTTAGTGCATTTTTTAGATTTGTGTGCACTATACATGGTGCATTTTTATAAATAAGGTGCAATAGTTTATGTTACACATGTTTTATGCAAAAAAAAATGTTAAGTTCAATATTGAATGAATATTATAAATGGTGATTTTAATATAGATTGTTTATTTTATAAATATATTTTCTTAATGAAATTTATATGTGAATCAAGGATAGACACAATAGTAGTAGATTGAAACATATAACTTTGCATGTGTATGAGAGATGAATTTATTTCCTCTTCCTATTACACCTCAATTTTTATGAGGGTAACTCCCTCAAGGGAAACATCGATTTATTCATGTAGTTGATCTATCACTAAGATCATAGTAGGCATACCTTCAAGGTTGTTCTCGATATGTGATACCAAAGAATAGAGGATGATATTATTTCAACATTGTCCTCTATCAAAGAGGGTGGAGGATTTTCCCAATTTCTTCGATTTTCCACCTAGTGTTATAGGCAAGAGTAGCTAGCATATATGCAAAGATATGTTAGTGTAGACATCATTAACCCCATTGGCATCCAGGTTTCTAGGGGCCAATCGAGTTTACATTCTTTTAGGGAAGAGGAGATTAGGTGCTTGTCCCTTATGATCATGAAAGTAGCACACCATACTATTGATGGGAAACACATTAGTTTCCTTATGTTGTTCTATGTAGATATTTTATTTCACATGCCTAGATTCATCAAGTGGCTTTCCATGTTTATATAATAGTTTTGTATTTCTCTATATACTATCATAGCATGTTGGAGGATCGACGGCTCTTCCCCTTTGTTTTAAAGTTGTTTACTTTACTTTTAGAGGTCTCTGGTGACTTGGTCGATATTCAACTGATAACCTCCTAGGTCCAGGGCTAATGTACAAATGTGCATCTGGGGGAAGGATTTTCCCAAGAGGGGCCAGTCGAAGAAGCTGTGTAGGTCGATGGGTGTATATGTTTTTTCTTTTTTTGGTAGTAAGTATGATCACACCCTCAACCTTATACATTATCCTTATGCAGGGATGGATTGGCAAGGACATTGTGCGAACAATATCATTTATTGTAGTTGAGCCACCAGACACGAGAGGTAATGTTATCATTGTCTTTTGATTATATAATTTGTATATTTTTTAGTCATATGTAATGCAAATGTAATTGATTATAATATTTTATTTAAATTGTCTAATTATTGTTGTCTAAGTTATTTTACAAATATTGGCTCATATTTTGGTGAGGGGCCTCCTCCCCATCCTAATGCAAAGATGGAGGACATTAATGAGCTATCTCAAGCATGTAGACCCAACAAGCCATAAAAGATGGATATAAATTTCATCATTGAATCACAAATTGGTTGTGTAATTTGATGGCTAGCTATAAAGTGGCACCAATGCACCCTAGAATCATTACATAGGATCTTGAGCTAGCATAGATCTATGTGATCCCTCCCCATCGTATGACATTATTGATGTGTTATCTAATTGGCATCCCCATATTAGTTGTTGAGGTTAAGTGAAAAAGTACGAGACATCTGTGTCCATATTATTCAACTACTTTGTCTTTAGATGATGAGACTGTTAAGGATGATGCACATCCACCTATTTCTCCTCCTCTTCGACTAACTACACCAACTATTGATCCACCTCCTCCTACACGTGTTCCACCAATTGCCCCAGCTAATGATCCATCTCCTTCTTTTCCCCCTCCTTCTCCACATGCACCACCAGTTGCACCAATTGTTGATCCACCTCATCCTCCACTCCTCCACCTATGCCACTAGTTTCCCCAACTACCACATAAAAGTCCAGTAGCAACACTAACAGAACCAACTAATCTATGATATTATGGGGTGATATAGACCCTGTTGGAGAGACACATCAAACTATAAGTTCATTATTATTTGATAGAGGTGTTGAAACCTCTACCTTTAGTGGTGGACCTAGATAGTTATAGTCGACATGAATATTGATTTTTGTGATGTATATTTGACATATGTATTTATTTGATATTAACATTCATGTATATTATATATTTTCATATCATATTGATGTTGATGTTGTTTGGTTTCTAAAATGTATTATGTTGATGTATGTTTGATTTTTAAATCATATTTTATTAAATATTAAAAATAATTCTAAATTTTATATTAAATATAAAGAGAGATAAAAAAGGCCCTTCATCTAAAGTGACCTTGATAAAAAATAGTTGTTAATGTTAATATTAAAAAAAGAGACACCATGTTAATATTACAATTAAAAATGATTTATAATTCAGTGAAGAGCTTGAAGTTCCAAAACATTTATTTTCAAGAAAATGGTTGTTAAATTTCATATTCAACATAATACAATGAAGAAAAAATGAGTTTGGTATTCTATTAAATGTTTGGAATTATTGAAACATGGTGATAACTAATAATGCATAAATATACTATTAAAATTGTTTGAGAAATCACCAGTAATTATACTTTTATTTTCTATTATGATTTGGGATAATTATTTCTCTCAAGAAATTTTACTAAATAAATGCAAAAACTAATTAAATATATCATAATTAAGAATACATCCATAGATGATCAATTATGGAAAACCAAAATAAAATGACACATCCACAACACAAATGTTGAAATAAAACATGCACAAATCACTCTATTGTACCATCACCTTGAATAACTTCCTCACCAGGCATGATAGCATTTTTGTTCTCAAAAAGCATGTTTCGATCATGGATCATGTCTTGGTAAAAACCACTAAACCCTCTCTAATACATCCTAGTTAAAAAAACACTTGGTTGCCCTGTTTTGAGAAAACATAAGGCTCCTTGTTTTCATCCCACTTCTATTTAGAGTTAATACATATTAGCACACTATCACAATCTTCCTTTACATTACTCAGATTGAAGGTATCCCACCAATTGAACCTAAAAATAACACATAGGAAAGATGAGAAGTTCACTTGCATGATCTCTTTTATCTTTCCAGTGCAACCTAACTTCCCCTATATTATGTTCTAATCACAGTCATTAACATGACTAGATTGGTTGAACTTGACCTCCACTCCATATTCAAGTGTGACACATCCATCATTAGCATCCTCACTATGAAAATGATGTCAATATGCCCACATAGATGGGAACAAATGCACCTGTAAGAAATAAAACAAAGGATACATTTGTCTATTAAAACAAACTTTAATAACAACATAATGCATGTTGTCAAATATTGCTAGTATGATTAGTTTCAAGGGGCCTCATTCTGTATGGTGACCCAGGTTCAAAACATCGTAGTAGTTGGGAGAAGACACCTAAAATATATCCATGTTAAGGGTTGGTGTGTCCCAGGCCAGGTGCGATCCCTAGGTGATTTTCATGGCTTAGATGCCCCTGAGTCGCGGTTTCTTAGACCACAGGCTAATCCCACAAGCCATAGATACATTAGCAAAACCAATACGTAATACATGTTATAATTCAAAGTTGCATTATAAAATGCACAATTGACATAGAGATAAGAATACTACTATCTACTACACTCGATCCCTATGTTTAGTGCATCCTCTTCACGTTGTTGATAATGATAAAATGCATTGTGTTTCTCTCTAATTCAATCATCCTCCTAACTATTGGGACATAACATTGACATATTTTATTTTAGATGATCAAGATATGGCATGCTTTCACCATTTAACCATCTAAATTATTCCCTAACATTTTTCGTTTTCCTTCTCTTTTCTTCATTCAACATGGTGCATGGTTGTGTTGTCTCCACATTGCAAAGAACAAATTTATTGATGACATCAATTTTTGAATTTGGTATGTATTCATGAGATCAAAACAAGTAGTATGAGATCAAATCTATATTATCAAGTTCAATGTAAACAATTACTCTATAGAAAATTACAAAATATTATAAGTGACTTACTCTTTATCATGCTCCTTTTTCCCATTGGTTTGGATTATCTCCTCTT
>JZKD02S0190278.1:897039-916799 GCA_000966675.3 Picea glauca | reverse complement strand
TCGTGTATTACTGTATATCTGTGTTTATGGTTGCATCTCTGATACATTTCTATTATATTATTGAATATCTGCAATATCTCTGTGCATTTCTTTATTATATCTCCTCTCTCATTTCATGCCGAAAATAATCTGGATCATTCGCACTCCTTAAGGCTCTCCCCCATGTCAAACATTAGTGGGAAACTTATTGTGAGAAAAGTTCCACAGAGGAGTCTGGAATATATGGGGCCTAGCACACCTGGTATTTTTTTGTGGATGCGGTCAAGGAACAATACTACCGTATTGGTAACTATGATGAACAATATATGAGATGGACCACACTACAACAAGAGAGGGGCCAAACAATTTTGAAGTACACAAATAATTTCCATACCTTGCACACCAAGCTTGGTATCAAAGAATTCAAGCGGTATCTGGTTCTGAAATACTGTGGGGCTCTGCATAGGTACATCCAAAATGAAATGGATTTCCTAGACATCTCATCACTATGATCTCCCTATCAATATGTTGTCAAAATCGAACTGAAATTTAGTCACCAGAACAAATGGGAGTTTGGGTTTACAAATCCGCAACAACCAAAGTATGATAATGGAAATGAGCCAAACCGTGATTTAGAAAATAATGGAAGAAGATTGATCATCGACGCAGACCCCACTGCTACTGTCATGACCACAATAATTCAACTAAAATAACCAGCAGATCATGAAGAGGGGGGACACATTTTTCATTCACAAACGTGGGTGAAGGGGACCCTATTGCATTTTATTGTTGATAGCAGAAGCCAAAAGATCCTCTTCTCAGCAGAGGTCATCAAGTAGTTGGAATTATCGACAACACCACACCTGCAACCATACAACATTGGGTGGCTTTGCAAGGGGTGAGATCTTCATGTTATCCAACAGTGTTGATTTTCATATGACATCCCCTTCAAGGATGAGGTATTATGTAATGTTTCCCCAGTGGATGTTTGTGATTTTATTTTGGGCCAGCCATATATGTGGAAGCTCCATGTTATTTATGAGTCTCGACCTCATAGTTTCATTGTTACTTTGGGGGGTCATCTCTATAGGATACCAGAGGTAGTTCCAATTATTGTCCCACCTAAAGAGTGTCGCAAGGTAGTATCTCATACTACCAAATTTAGTTTCTTCACAGTCTGTTCTAAAGGTGAACAGAAGGACACTGCAACCACTACAACCTCAGTCCAAGCACCTTCATTGGTCAACAAGATTGAAGAAAAGCAAAAATATTCCTTTTGCACACAACCATCTCATCAGGTTCTTGACAACCTCCCACAAACCAAGAAGGACAACTTCTCCATCAAGGAAAACAACTCACCAAGACTCAGATTAAACAAACACTTTCCCCTCTCCCCCAGGAACTCAACACAATGGAGACCATTTCATCCTAAGGAGGGAGGATTGATCCAAGTGGATATTGGTGGCCACCCACCTATTCCAACTGGCTTAAAACACTTCATTGGTAATTTACTATTTTTAGCAGTTTTTTGGTTCCTAATAATTGAGGGCCATTTTGAGGGCCTAAACGATGCTTTTTCACGATTAGGCACCTAAAAAATTCCCATAGTTTTTGTTTGAGCCCCAAAAATGAAGCTCCTATTGGATACCTTTCCAACGAGCTATTGTATGCCCCATACAAAAATCGTATGCCAAAGTTATGCCCCCGGGATGTTGATACACCAAACTATCGAAAACGGGGTCTACAAAATTGTTGGATTTTTTTCGTCCAAGGTTAGATTTTTGGATTTTATTTATGCTAAAAGTGCCTTTGAAGCCTCATTGTAACAATTACTTTCTTGCGAATGAGCGTAGCCATCACATCTCTTCTTAGAGATAATCTACCTCCATTCTAGTGAGTCTTTCACTCTGTAATTTTACATTTTTGTACATTTCACTCATTAATAGAAATTGTGTATTACTGTATCTTTGTATTTATGGTTATATCTCTAATATATCTCTGTTATATTATTCGATATCTTATATATCTCTTTGCATTTCTTTACCATATCTCCGCTCTCATTTTGTGGCAAAAATAATCCACATCAGTGGTATCAGAGCAGGTTTCTCTTGGTCATTTTTACATGCATTTTTTCGACGAGGTATGAGTATAGAAAGTTGGGTATCGAGCTTGTATCTCTTGAGTAAAATCGCTCTCGCATGACCAAGAAACCCTCCATGGCAGAAGAAAATAAAAATGACGGAGCATAAGATTCTATTAATATGTTGCTTGAGCAAGCTCTCACACAACAAAGGGACGAAATGATGGAGAATTTTTCCCACATCCTTTAATGTTTGTTGATAACAATAGGTGCATCTTCATCAAGAATCTAAGTTGGAGGCACCTTGCCTTTCAAGGTACAATTTAATTTTGATATTCTCATATTTGAAGGGAAAATATATGTAGATGCCCTAGAAGAATGGTTAAATCTGCTAGAAGGTTATTTATTCATTCACAATTTCTCTGACATGGAAAATATCACCTTCACACTCCTTAAGGCTCTCCCCCATGTCAAACATTGGTGGGAAACTTAGTGGGAGCAAATTTACATAGAGGAGTCTTGAATACATGGGTCGACCCCACTTGGAATTTTTTTGTGGATGCGGTCAAGGAACAATATTACCCTATTTGTAACTATGATGACCAATGCATGCGATGGACGACACTATGTCAAGAGAGGAGTGAAAAAGTGTCGTAGTGTGAGATTTCATAGATAATTTCCATAACTTGCACACCAAGCTAGGTATCAAAGACTTTGAACGAAATCTGGTTATGAAATACCACGGGGCACTGAATAGGTATATCCAAACCGAAATGGATTTCCTGGACATCTCATCAATGGGAGTTGCCCATTGATATGATGTCAAAATCGAACAGAAGTTTAGGCACCAGAACAAATAGGAATTTGGGTCTGCGAATCTGCAACAACCAAAATATGATAAAGACGACCCTAGCAAACAACCTCCCGAAAACTTGTCCAAGCACAGGAAAATATGGGTAACGGAAAGACGAAGAAGGACACTGGAAAGTGGTGTGATTTCCACAAAATACCCTAGCACAACATTGATGAATGTCTCTCAAAATAATCAATGGTGGTCGATATCAGATAAAAAGAGCCGAACCCTGATTTAGAAAATAATGGAAGAAGAAAAATCATTGACGCATACCCCATTGCTACTGTCGTGACCACAATAAATCAACCAGAAGAACCAACAGATATTGAATAGGCGAAGCACATTTTTCATTCACATATTTGGGTGAAGGGGACCCCGCTGCATTTTATTGTTGATAACGGAAGCTAGAAGAACCTCATCTCAACAGAGGTCTTCAAACAGTTGGAATTTTTGACAACACCACACCTGCAACCGTACAACATCAGGTGGATTCGCTAGGGACAACATCTCCATGTCAACCAACGGTTTTGATTGTCATACAACAACCAACCCTTCAAGGATGAGGTATTATGTGATGTTGCCCCACTGGATGTCTATGATGTTCTTTTGGGCCAGCCATATATGTGCAACCACCATGTTATTTATGAGTCTCAACCCCATAATGTCATTGTTACTCTAGGGGGTCATCTCTACAGGATACCAGAGGTAGTTCCAACTACTGTCCCACCTAAACAGTGTCACAATGTAGTATCTCATACTACAAAATTCAACTTCTTCACAATCTATTCAAAAGTTGAGCATAAGGACACTACAACAACTCTAGCCTCAGTCCAAGCACTTCTACAGGTCGACAATATTGAATCAAAGTGAAAAAATTCCTTCTGCACATAGTCATCTCATCAGGTTCTTGACAACCTCCCACAAGCCTAGCAACACAACTTCTCTAGCAAGGCAAGCAACTCACCAAGATTCAGATTCAACAAACACTTTCCCCTCTCTCCTGGGAACTCAACGCAATGGATACTATTTCTTCCTAAGGAGGGAGGATTGATCCAGGTGGATATCGGTGGCCACCCACCTATTCCAACTGGCTCAAAACAGTTCGTTGGAAATTTACTATTTTTAGTAGTTTCTCGGTTCCTAAATTTCTGGTGCCATTTTGAGGGCCTAAACAATTTTTTTTCGCGATCGGGCACCTCAACGATAAGAAAAGGATCTGATTGAGACATTGTAATGAATATCCTTGTCAATACCTTTCCAATGAGCTATCATGCACTCCAAACGGATATCCTAGGCCAAAGTTACGCCCCTGAGAAGTTGATACACTAAACTACCCAAAACAGGGTCCACAAAATTGTTGGCTTTTCATCTTCTAGGGTTAGAGTTTTGGATTTTATTTATGATAAAAAGGCCTTTGGAGCCTCATTTTAACAATCATCTTCTTGCAAATGAGGGTAGCCATCACATCTCTTCTCATATATAAGCTACCACAATTCTAGCAAGATCTTTGTGTCAGCCAACAATGTCGATTGTCATATGACATCCAGTGCTTCAAGGATGAGGTATTATTTGATGTTTCCCCACTAGATGTATATGATTTTATTTTTGGCCATAGTCCAAGTACCTTTGTAGGTAAAATATATTGAAGCAAATAAAAAATATTCCTTCTACACACATTCATCTCATCAATTTCTCGACAACCTCCCACAAACCAAGCAGTGCAACATCTCCAACAAGGCAAGCAGCTCACCAAGATTCAGATTCAACAAATGCTTTCCCCTCTCCCCCGGTAACTCAACGCAATGGAAATCATTGATTTCTAAGGAGGGAGGATTGATCTAGGTGGATATCGTTGGCCACCCACCTATTCCAACTAACTCAAAAATGTTAGTTGCCAATTTACTATTTTTAGTAGTTTTTCATTTTGGGGCCATTTTGAGGGCCTAAACGACATTTTTCCACAATTGGGCACCTCAATGATGGCCTATGAATTTTATTGAGCCCCCAAAATGAAGCTCCCCATCGATACCTTTCCAACGAGCGATTGTGTGCCCCAAACGAAAATAGTATGCCAAAGTTACGCCCCCGAGAAGTCGATACACCAAACTACCCAAAACCAAGACCACAAAATTGTTGGTTTTTCATCTTCCAGGGTTAGAGTTTTGGATTTTATTTATGTTAAAAATTCTTTTGGAGCTTCATTGTAACAATCATCTTCTTTTGAATGAGCATAGCCATCACATCTCTTCTAAGAGATAAGTTGCCACCATTCTAGCGAGTCTTTCACTCTATAATTTTACAGTTTTGTACATTTCACTCTTTAATAGAAAGTGTGTATTATTGTATCTCTGTGTTTATGGTTATATCTATGATATATCTCTATTAAATTATTGGATATCTAATATATCTTTGTAAATTTCTTTATTATATATCCACTCTCATTTCATGTCAAAAATAATCTGGATCAGTGGTATCAGAGCATGTTGCTCTTGGTCGTTTTTCAGTGCATGTCCCCGACGAGGTCTAAGTATAGAAAGTTGGGTCTCAAGCTTGTCTCTCTTGAGGAAAATTGCTCTCGCATGCCAAAGAAACCATCCATGGTGGAAGAAAATAAAAATGACAGAGAATAAGATTTTATTAATCTGTTGCTTGAGCAAGCTCTCACGTGACAGAGGGATGAAATGATGGATGATTTTTCCCACATCCTACAATACTTGCTGATAAAAACAGACACTTCTTCATCAAGCGACCACTTTTGAGGAACCTTTCCTTTCAAGGTACAAGTTAATTTTGGTATTCTCGTATTTGAAGGATAGATAGATGTGGATGCCCTAGAAAAATGGTTAAATATTCTATAATTTTTTTCTTTGTTCACAATTTCTTTGATAGGGAAAAGATCACCTTCACACTCCTTACGGCTCTCCCCATGGAAAACATTGGTGGGAAACTTACTGGGAGCAAATTTCCACATAGGAGTCTGGAACATATGGGGTCGAGCCCACTTGGGAATTTTTTGTGGATGCAGTCAAGGAACAATATTACCCTGTTGGTAACTATGATGACCAATAAATGATATGGACCACACTGCGGCAAGAGAGGGGCCAAACATTGCCGAAGTTCACAAATAATTTCTATACCTTGCACACCAATTTGGGTATCAAAGTGTCCGAGGGACATCTAGTTCTGAAATAGCTCAAGGCTATGCATAAGTACATCCAAACCTAAATGGATTTCGTAGACATATCATCACTGGGAGCTGCCTATAATCACTGGGAGCTGCCTATAAAAATGTTGTCAACATCGAACAAAAAATTAGGCACCAAAACAAATGGGAGTTCAGGTATGTAAATCCGCAACAACCAAAGTATGATAAAGATGGCCCTACCAAAAATCCTCTTGAAAATCCGTCCAAGCCACATGATAATAAGGGTAATGGAAAAATGAAGAAGGACACTGGAAAGTGGTGAGATTTCCACAAAATCCCCCGACATGACACTGATGATTGTCACTCAAAACAATCATTAGTGGTCGAGATCAAAGAAAAGGAGCTGAACCCGGATTTAGAATCTGATTCAGAAAATAATGGAAGAAGTCAGATTATCAATGCAAACCCCACTACTATTGTCATGACCATAACAATTCAACTAGAAGAACCATCAGATCCTGAAGAGGGGGAGTGCCTTTTTCATTCACATATGTGGGTGAAGGGGACCCCGCCGCATTTTATTGTTGATAGTTGAAGCCAGAAAAAACTCATCTCAGTAGAGGTTTTCAAAAATTTGGGATTGCTTACAAGATCACACCCCCAACCATACACCATCGGGTGGCTTCTCCAGGGACAATTTCTCTGTGCCAACCAGTAGTGTTGATTGTCATACGACATCTAGCCCTTAAAGGATGAGGTATTATGTGATGTTGCCCCACTGGATGTCTGCGATCTTATTTGGGCCCAGCCATATATGTGAAAGCACCATGCTATTTATGATTCTTGACCCCGTAGTGTCATTGTTACTCTCAGGGGTCATCTCTACAATATACCAGAGGTAGTTCCAACTATTATCCCACCTAAACAATGCCGCCAGGTAGTATCTCATACTACAAAATTCAGCTTCTTCATAATCTATTCAAAAGGTGAAGAGAAGGACACTGCAACAACTGCAGCCTCAGTCCAAGCACCTCCACAGGCAAAAAGTATTGAATAAAATCGCAAAGATTCCTTCTACACACAATTATCTCATCAGGTTCTTGACAACCTCCCACAAACTAAGTAGCACAACTTCTCCAACAAGGAAAACATCTCACCAAGATTTGGATTCAACAAACTCTTTCCCCTCTCCCCCAAGAACTCAATGAAATGGATACCATTGTTTCCTAAGGAGGGAGGATTGATCCAAGTGGGTATCATCGGCCACCCACCTATTCCAACTGGCTCAAAAATTCGTTGGAAATTTACTATTTGTAGCAGTTTTTTAGTTCCTAAACTTCTAGGGCAATTTTGAGGGCCTAAACGATGTTTTTTCTTGATCAGGTACCTTAATAAAAATCAAAGGCTTTGATTGAGACCCCAAAATGAAGTTCCTCATCGATACCTTTCCAACAAGCTATTGTGTGCCCAAATCGAATATTGTATGCCAAAGTTATGCCACGAGGAAGTTGATACACCAAACTACAAAAAACGAGGTCCACAAAATTGTTGACTTTTCATCTTCTGGGGTTAGAGTTTTGGATTTTCTTTATGTTAAAAAGGGATTTGGAGCCTCATTGTAACAATCACCTTCTTGCAAATGAATGTAGCTATCACATATCTTCTCAGAGATAAGCTGCCACCATTTTAGTGAGTCTTTCACTCGGTAATTTTACAGTTATGTACATTTCACTCGGTAATTTTACAGTTATGTACATTTCACTCATTAATAGAAATTGTGTATTACTGTATCTCTGTGTTTATGGTTATATCTCTCATATGTCTCTGTTATATTATTGGATATCTGATATATCTCTGTCTATTTCTTTATTATATCTCCTCTCTCATTTTGTGCCAAAAATAATCCAGATCATTGGTATCAGAGCAGGCTGCTCTTGGTCGTTTTTCAGTGCATCGACCCGAAGAGGTCTGAGTATAGCAATTTTTGTCTCAAGCTTGTCTCTCTTGAGGACAATCGCTCTCGCACTCCCAAGAAACCCTCCATGGAAGAAGAAAATAAAGACGATGGAGAAGAAGATTATATTAATTTGTTGCTTGAGAAATCTCTCACGTGATAGAGGGACGAAATGATGGATAATTTTACCCACATATTTTAATGCATATCGATAAAAAAAAATGCATCTTCATCAAGCGACCACTTTGGAGGCACCTCACCTTTCAAGGTACAAGTTAATTTTGATATTCATGTATTTGAAGGACACATAGATGCAGATGCCCTAGAAAAATGGTTAAATATGCTAGAAGGTTATTTCTCAGTTCACAATTTCTCCGACAAGGAAAATATCACCTGCACACTCCTTAAGGCTCTTCCCCATGTCAAACATTGGTGGGAAACTTACTGGGAGAAAAGTTCCACATAGGAGTCTCAAATATATGTGGTTGAGCCCACTTGGGCTTTTTTTGTAGATGCAGTCAAGGAACTATATTACCATGTTGGTAACTATGATGACCAATACATGAGATAGACCACACTGTAGGAAGATAGGGGCCAAATGGTTCCAAAGTTCACAAATAATTTCCATACCTTGCGCACCAAGCTAGGTATCAAAGTCTCTGAGAAATATCTGGTTTTGAAATACCGTAGGTCTTTCCATAGGTACATCCAAACTGAAATGGATTTCCTGGAAATATCATCATTGGGAGCTACCTATTGATACACTGTCAAAATCAAACAAAAATTTAGGCACCAAACAAATGGGAGTTCGAGTCTGAAAATACGCAACAACCAAAGTATGATAAAGACAACCCTAACAAACAACCTCTCGAAAATCCTTCCAAGCCACAGGAAAAGAATGTAATGGAAATAAAAAGGACACTAGAAAGTGGTGTGATTTCCACAAAATCCCCTAGCACAACACTGATGAATGTTGCTCAAAACAATCATTGGTGGTCCATATCAAAGATCAACGATGTTGACCCCACTACTACTATCGTGATCGTAACAATTCAACTAGAAGAACCAATAGATCTTGAAGAGGGGGAGCACCTTTTTCATTCACAGAAGTCAGAGAAGGGGACCCCGCTGCATTTTATTATTGATAGCGGAAGCTAGAAAAACCTCATCTCAACAGAGATCGTCAAGTAGTTTGGATTGTCAAAAAAACCACACCTAAAACCATATAACATCAGGTGACTTTGCCAGGGACGAGATCTCTATGTTAGCCAATAGTGTCTATTTTCATACTAAATCCAACCCTTCAAGGATGAGGTATTATGTGATGTTGCCCCACTGGATGTGTGTGATGTTCTTTCGGGCGAGAAATATATGTGGAAGTGACATGATAAATATGAGTCTCGGCCCCGTAGTGTCATTGTTACTTTAGGTCGTAATCTCTACAGGATACCAGAGGTAGATCCAACTATTGTCCCACCTAAAAGTGCCACAAGGTTGTGTCTCATGCTACAAAATTAAGCTTCTTCACAATCTATTCAAAAGGTGAATAGAAGGACACTGCAACCACTGCAACCTCAGTCCAAGAACCTCAACAAGTTGAAAATATTGAAGCAAAGCACAAATATTCCTTCTTCACACAGTCATCTCATTAGGTTCTCAACAACCTCCCACAAACCAAGCAACAAAACTTCTCCAGCAAGGCAAGCAACTCACCGAGATTTAGATTCAACAAATGATTTCCCCTCTCACCCGGTAACTCAATGCAATGGAGACCATTGATTTCTAAGGAGGGAGGATTTATCCAGGTGGATATCGGTGGCTACCCACCTATTCCAACTGGCTCAAAAGTTCGTTGCCAATTTACTATATTTAGCAATTTCTCGGTTCCTAAACTTCTGGGGCCATTTTGAGGGTCTAAATGCGTGTTTTCATGATCGGGTACCTCAATCATAGCTAAAGGTTTTGATTGAGCCCCCAAAATGAATCTCCTCATTGATACCTTTCCAATGAGATATCGTGTGCCCAAATGAAAATCGTATGCAAAAGTTACGTCCTTAGGAATTTGATAGACCAAACTACCCAAAACAGGGTCCACAAAATTGTTCGCTTTTCATCTTTCGGGGTTAGAGTTTTGGATTTTATTTATGTTAAAGGAATTTGGAGCCTCATTGTAACAATCATATTCTTACAAATGAGCGTATCCATCACATCTCTTCTCAGAGATATGCTGCCACCATTCTAGCGAGTCTTTCACTCTGTAATTTTACAGTTCTGTATATTTCACACATTAATAGAAATTGTGTATTACTGTATATTTGTGTTTATGCTTATCTCTATGTTATATTATTGGATATTTGATATATATTTGTATATCTCTTTATTATATCTTAGCTATCATTTCATGTCAAAAATAATCTGGATCAGCTCTAGTGTTAGGGTGGGTGTAGATGCCATAGCGGGTTGCAGTGATCAGATTTTTCTTTCCAATGGATTGGTCACTCATCTCTATGAAACAAGGAGAAGTACACCAAATAAATGTGGGGATCCAGATCATTCTTCAATATGGAGACAAGGTTGGAAATCAGCGGGGGCCCTGGATTTTGAGGATCAATGGCATCAACAATGGTCGCAATATGTTTGGGGACTGCTCAAGGTGAATTTTCATCTCTCGTATATTGAGGATGAATTGGTGTGGCACTATCAAAAGTTGGGTGGGGTTTATACAACCGAAATGGGATATCGAGCCATGTTTTGTGATGATGTCCAGGAGATAAAGGTGGAAAATTAAAGGTCTACTAAAGAGAATTATCTTATTTTGATTAGTACTTCATGGTAAGGTTAACCTAGGATCGGTTACGAATTAAAGGGAAGCATGGACCTAGGATATGTTATATTTGTAAAAACTTGGAAGAAACAAATACACACTTATTTTTGTGGTGTCCTTTCACTCTACAAGTATGGCAGGAAATTGAACGGGAGATGGGGATATCTCACCTCTTGAATCATTCACTAAAATCAATTCACTATCTGACTATCTTAGTGGCTTGGGGCATCTGGATTGCTTAAAATTCTAGAATATTTGAGGGTAAGGTGCCACCCATGTTCAAAGTTTCACAACACGTGTTGTCCTTACTCTCAAATTATAAATCAGAGATGGAGGAGACCAAATGCAAGGAGATAAGGGAGGTGTAGATCAACAAATCAATGGTTTGGGGTTTCTTCGATGGTGTGTGTCAATGGCTGAATGGGTCATGTGGCATCAAGTATGTGATTTTTTCTCTGATCTCCATTATATCGCCAGGAAGGCCGACCTGGGTAATGTGTAATACCCTAGGTTGGACCCCAATTGTACATATAAATTTAGATGTACTTTACATATAAGATGGTGAGTTGATGGTACAAGATCCTTTGTTTGGTTAGTGCGCATGAGTATCACACCAAAAGAGTTTGCACATTTTAAAATGAATATAGTGTATAGTGTAATGTGTTTGGTGCACACTTGTGTAAGTGCACATGGATGGCACACTAAAGGAGGAGCAGTTTAATGTATTTGGTGCACACCTGTGTGAGTGCGCGGGAATGGCGCACTAAAAGAGGAACAACTTAATGTATACAACGCACACCGGTGTAAGTGTGCAAGGATGTCACACTAAAATAAGAGCCTTCGAGGAGGGAGAATAGTCCAAAATTCTATGCACACTAGCTTAGTGCGTGGTTTTTGAGGCCAGAGAGCCTTTTTCTATATATGTCATGTTGTAACATGTACCTATGTAAGTGTGTGAGGGTGGCACACTAAAAGAATAGTGTTTTCATCCCAAAAGTTCTGCGTGCATTGGTTAAGTGCACGATCTTTGTGTTTTTTAGGCTGGTGAGCCTGGATGCAAAAAAAACAGTACTTTTGTACTGAGAATGGAAATGTAATCATATGAAAATATAATGAAAACACATCACTACGACATACCAACCACGTAAAAGAGTATGGCGGGTGAAATCCATTATTTGAGGTTAAGGGGCTAAGTTATGGGGGCTTAAACCCAAAGGAATATTATATTAATATTTCTTAAAAGTATAAAGTAGGTATATTATTTTATCCTAATTCCGAAGGAGGGGGACATGTGGACCGAAGATAGTTCTCAACATTACAAGTGTCAAGTTGGGAACATGCATCCAAAGAGTTTGGGACTTAGTACATTTTTGCCATCATTTGATAAGGAGAGGGATCATGACATTGTTGTTACTGTCATCCGACCCTATAGTGACTGTTATCAGTACCTTGTTGTTACTGTCACATATACATGTGCCTTAATTATCTTGGAGAGATGAACTAAGGAGGTGAGTTTTCAGGATCGTAGGTCATTGCATTCTCTCTAGGTGAAAGAATTGCAGAGAAGTAATTTCCCAAGGTGATAAATTGCAGCGACAAGGCTCTGAGACTTCTTGTTCGGCCTGTTGTTGAATCCTTGGAAGGGAAGTGGGGAAACTGAAGGAATGTTGATCAGAGAAGGGGAACACTTCTTGGGATGGGACATGCGTCTAGGGAATGTGGGATTGTATGTTGTTAGTATGAATTGGCACCTATGACAGAGTTTCATGTGTTTGTGTCACCTGTGACTGAGTTTCTTGCTGACTGATTTACTTTACCTTGGCTAGAAAACCTTAACCAAGTGGAGTTTATCCCCAGCTCTGGGGTGACCCACTGCTAAGAGTTACGAGTAGTGTGGTCTAATGCTGGGAGGAACATGGAAGGTCTGCACACAGTTGGTGTAAATTAAATCAAAGATAAGTGTCAATTGTGTGTAAATCATGTGTTGTAGTAATAATTATGCATTTGTTTTCATGGGTTTAACATGTTTATGTTGCATGCATATTTTTGTTATGAATATGTATGTAATTGTGCATTGAAAAGTATTTATATGTTTTAATTAGTATCAAAGAAATTTTGTGGAGTTGTTGGTAATGGAGACATTACAATGTGGTATCAGAGTTCAAGAAAGTTTTAAGTGGCATAGCCCAATTGGTGGTTGGGTATGTTACAATATGGTATCAGAGCCCAATTTTCAACACTAAGCATGGATGGATCAAGTTAGCATAATTCCGAAGCAGATTTTCACAGAGAATTGAATTCGGGAGTGGCCAAATTTTCAAGTTACAGTGCGTCCATGACATAAATTGAAGCAATTGAGTGGAATTGGGTAAAAGCCCCCAATTTCTATTGTTAAAATCATGGAGAATTTGGCGAAATTTGGTTAAGTGAAGAGATATCCTTAATTCTAATCCCTGTTTAAGAAAATTTAGACAGAAAATGGTCGAATTTGAAGTTACAAAGAATCCATGACAGATGGAGTGGAATTGTTGGAATAAGATTTTCAGTTCATGAATGAATTAGAAAATGTCACACCAGAAATATCAACTAGCAACACACATAAACATTTGTTGTTGCAGTGGTTGAATTTGGGTATATTGGGGTGAAATTGAACAAATTTCATGTTTTTAGAATTTCCATGGTGGAAATTGGATGAAAATCAGGCAAAATCCCCAATTTCTACGTCAAAATTATGGAAAAATCAATTAAGCGTCGAAAATATTTGCGTGCGATAAGTAGTAGTGATGCATAGAAAGATAAAGGGGCGGAGGTGTGCATATTAAAATTGGGTACTGCATTATGTGGAGCCGATGATGTGGAAAAATAGTGCATGCACTAAACATTTGGCATTGCGCAGAAAATAATGGTACATAGGGTATGTACACTAAATTTTGGCATTATGTCATGTATAACTAGTGGCGTGCACAAAATATAGGTGTGCGGTGAAGCGTGCTGAATTTTGGAATCACAAGGTGTAGAGTTTATGGTGCACGAATAATAATGTGATGCATAATATGTGCGCTTGGAGCATTGACATAGCATAGTTCAAATTTGTTGGTGTGCATGCAACGTTGTGCTTGTGGTGTGCGTAGAGTATTGGTGTGTGGCACAAAATATGTTCTCAGTGGATATTGGCACGTGGAAGAATATTGGTGTGCAGAGAGTATTGGTGCACAGAAGGAACACATTAAACCTTGGTGTTGTGCAAAGTAGTGCTTGCAGTGCGCACAGAGTATGGGTGCACGGCACAAACGTTTTTCTCATTAGAAATTGGCACGTGACAGAAAAGTATGCACATTGGATATAGATTCATGGTACATGCACTACATTTCAGCATTGCATGTGTAAAACTAACACATGCTAATTATGGGTTATAATTGAGAAGTAGTGCACGCGAAGTCGATTGGGAAGTAAAATTTCCCAAGAAATCAGAAGAAAGAATTTCGATGCTTTATGGAAACATAAGTGTACATAATTTCATGAATTTGTTAAATTGTTTAGCCTAACAAATTTTGTTGGCTTCACATTTTGTAGAGTTAACAACATTTATATCAGAATAGGATTAACACAAGTTTAGAATCATGGAATATGTTCAAGGAGTTTATAGCCATGAAGAAGAGATCAGAGGAATGTATGTCCATATGGGTAATGAATGTACAAATTCAAATGGACATGGATAAGGTAAGGAAAAAAATATGAACTTGGTAGAGACCATAATTTTTTTGCAAAAGGATGTCGTGAGTTATAAAGCTGACAATGAGAGACTTATGAAATCTAAGGAGCAGCAGGAAGACTTCAACATCAAGTTAATGGAGATCTTGAGTATAATAGAGAAGAATATTGATAAGGAGATTGAGTCAATTAGATCAGGGAGCCATAAGTCTCATGATAAGAGAAGAAGAACAAGAAGTGTTGGCACACATCATCATCAATCTCCAAGTCATTCAAATAAGAGAACACACATCAGCGCAAGTCCATCCCCTATTAGAAAGCATAATAAGAGGTCTGGGGTGGATGAGCTACAAGGGGAAATGAACAAAATCAAGACTCCTACTTTTGATGGTGAAAACAAGAAGGATGAGGATGCAGAGACATGGTTGCTAAAAATGTGGAAGTATTTTCAGTTGCATAATTACTCCTCTCATAAAGAAGGTAGAATTTCTATCTATCAACTTAAGGGAAAAACATCAATGTAGTGGGACCAATTTGTGCAAGTAAAACACATTGATGAGAATAAGGTTACTTGGAGAGAATTCAAGAGGTATTTTCAAAGGAAATACTTGACTAAGAGATACTATGATAAGAAAATGGAGGAATTCTTTGAACTCAAGCATGGTAGTATGACCATAGATGAGTATGAAAGGAGGTTTTTAGAGTTGCTGAAATATGTTTCCTTCATCAAGGATGAGCAAATTAAGATTCAAAGATATTTGAGTGGGATGCCATCATTTATCAGTGACATGATACAATACAATGATCCCAAAACATTGGAGGAAATTATAAGAAGGGCTAAGTGTCTTCATGATCAACATAAAGGGAAAGAAACTTACAAAAAATATTGGGAAGATAAGAAGAAAACAAGATGGAATAGAGGAAGAAGGGAAATAAGCCACCATTCTTTAGAAATAGCTATAAGGAACAACCAACTTCTAAAGAATCCAGAATGATAGAGACATTGGGGAAAAAACCAAGGAAACCACCTATTCAATGTCGGGGTTGTAAGGGAGATCACATGTACAAAGATTTCCCTCACAGAAGTGAAAAACTGAGGACTCTTCACAATGTACAACAAGATGAAACAATGGAGGACATGAGCAGAAATGTACCTAAGATCTATGCAGCCCTGGACAACAAGCAAGATGAGTTTCAATCACATATGATTGAAGTAGAAGGTAAGATCAATAACCAACCCATTTCTATTTTAATTGTTTCAAGAGCTAGTCATAGTTATCTAGATCCTAAGTTGGTGGAGAAATTTCAATTTCCAAGAAGCAAGCTTGGAAAACCTTGGATGGGTACCTAAGATCTATGTAGCCCTGGACAAAAAGCAAGATGAGTTTCAATCACATATGATTGAAGTAGAAGGCAAGATCAATAACCAACCCATTTCTATTTTAATTGTTTCAAGAGCTATTCATAGTTATATAGATCCTAAGTTGGTGGAGAAATTTCAATTTCCAAGAAGCAAGCTTGGAAAACCTTGGATGGTGCAACTAGCTACAAGAGATAAAAGAAAAATTAATGATATGGTTAAGGCATATCCAATGAATATGAATGGACTGAACACTAGGGAAGATTAAAAATCATACCTTTAGCTTCCTATGACTGCCTAATTGGTATGGATTGGTTGGACCAACATCATGTTTTCCTAGACTATTCTAATAAGGAATTTACTTGTTTGGATGAGGAAGGAAACTTAAGGAAAGTACAAAGAATTCCCAGAGAAATAACTGTCAAAAAAGTTCCATCCTTGTAGCTGAAGAAAATTTACAAGAAAGGGTGTCAAATAGTTGCATCACATATGGAAGAGACACCTAAAGATAAGGTGTCAAATATTGAATATTATGCAGTCCTAAAAGAGTTTGAAGATGTATTTATAGAAATAGTAGTTTTTCCACCCAAAAGAGAGATTTCTCTATCAATCTAATGCCTGGAGTAGCCCCAATATCCAAGACCCCTTATAGGATGAGTACACCAGAACTAAAGGAACTACAGATGCAACCTGAAGATATTTTGAAGAAGGGGTATATACGCCCAAGTGTTTCACCTTGGGGTGCCCCAATATTATTTGTGAAGAAAAAGGATGGAACTTTGAGACTTTTCATTGACTTCAGGCAGTTGAAAAAGGTAATTGTGAAGAACAAATATCCTTTTCCAAGGACAAATGAACTCTTTGATCAGCTGAAAGATGAAAAAATATTATCAAAGATTGATCTCAGGTCAGGCTACCATCATGTAAGAATTAAAGAAGAAGAAAAAAACAAGACTTCTTTTAGAACAAGGTATGGCCATTATGAGTTCACAATGGTGCCACTTGGGTTAACAAATCCACCAGTTGTCTTCATGTATCTCATGAATGGTATATTCAAGAATTACTTAGATAAGTTTTCCATTGTCTTTTTTGATGACATTCTTATATATTCTAAGTCAGATAAAGAGCATGAGAAACACTTGAGGATGGTGTTATATGTATTAAGGGAGCATCAATTGTATGCCAAATTGAGCAAGTGCTCATTTTACCGGAAGAAAATTCATTATTTGGGCTATATTGTTTTAGAGGAAGGGATAGAAGTAGCTATTGAAAAGATAAAGGCCCTTGAAGGATGGCCAACACCAAGGAATGTATCGGAGGTGAGATCATTCATGGGCCTTCCAGGTTACTATAGGATATTTATTGAAGGATTCTCAAAGATTGCACATCCAATTACTTCTTTATGGAACAATGATGTGAAGTTTGAGTGAACATTGAATTGTGAAAGGAGTTTCCAACACTTGAAGAAATTATTAACAAGTGCTTCAATACTAAGGATTGTTGATCCAAATGAAGATTTCATTGAATGCATTGATGCATGTAAAGAAGGACTTGGTGGAGTCCTTAGTCAAAATGGGTATGTGGTGTGCTATGAATCAAGAAAATTGAAGGAGCATGAAAGACACTATGCTACTCATGATTTGGAATTGGCAGCCATAGTGAATGCCTTGAATATGTGGAGACACTGTCTCATGGGAAAAATATTTGAGTTAAGGACAGACCATAGTGGTCTAAAATACTTGTTTGGACAACCAATAATAAATTCCAGGAAAAGCAGGTGGTTAGATTTCCTCAGTGAATATGATTTTGATATAAAACATATCAAAGGTAAAGAGAACAAGGTGGTTGATGCACTTAGTAGGAGGGTACATGAGATGAATGCTACAACCATTAGCATGTAGCAATAAGACTTGAAAGATATAATTCTAGAGGCGGCAAAATTAGATCAGAAATACATGGAGGTAAAGGGAAAACTTCAGCAAGGTAATTTACAGTAGAAAGTTGAAGACTATAAGCTAGAAAATAATGAAATTCTCATGTATAGGGGCAGGATTTATGTGCCAAATTCTCGGGAATTGAAGAATCTGATATTGGGAGAAATGCATAATGTGCCTTATGTTGGACACCTAGGTTACCAGAAAACTATTGCAGCGATCAAGATTCAATATTATTGGCCAGGCATGAAGAAAGAAGTTGATGATTTTATTTCCATGTGTTTGGCATGCCAAAAAGTCATAGTTGGGCATAGACAACCAGTTGGTTTGCTACAACCATTTCCCATTCTTGAGTGGAAATGGGGATTTGTAACAATGGATTTCATCACCAAACTATCGAGAACCAACAAGCAACATGATTCTATCATGGTAGTGGTTGATAAGCTTATCAAATATGCCCATTTTATTCCAGTAAAGCTCACTCACAAGGAAGCTAACGTAGTTGATATTTATATGAAAGAAATAACTTGATTACATGGAATTCCCAAGACAATTGTGCCTGACAGAAATCCAAAATTTACATCAAATTTTTGGAAAGGATTATTCAAGGGATTTGGAACAAATCTACATTTTAGCATAACTTATCATCCAAAGTCGGATGGGTAAACAGAAAGGGTGAATAAGGTAATACAAGATATGTTAAGGATGTATGTAATGGATAAACCATCCAAATGGGAGGATTATTTGCACTTGGAAGAGTTTGCTTACAACAATGGGTACCAAGAATCCCTGAAGATGAGCCAATTTGAGGCACTTTATGGCAGAAAATGCAACACACCAGTGAGTTGGGACAACCCAGTAGACCACACAATGGTTGGACCAGAACTACTCAGGGAAATGGAAGAGAAAATGATGAAAATAAAATAGAATTTCAAGGTTTCCCAGGACAGGAAGAAAAGATATGCTGATAAGGGAAAGAATCATAGAGAATTTAAAGTGGGTGATCATGTGTTCTTGAAAGTAAAGGCCAACAAAAGTTCCCTAAAATTGGGAAATTTCTCAAAGCTGATAGCTCGTTTTTGTGGGCCATTTGAAATCCTGGAAAGGATTGGGCCTATAGCATACATGATTTCCTTTCTTGCATCAATATGTATTCATAATGTATTCCATGTATCATTGCTTAACATGTATGTTCCAGATATTAATCATGTAATTGATTGGAATGTGATTCAGGTGGAGCAAGAAGGCGTTTTTCAAGTACATCTGGTGTGCATATTGGATCGAAAGATCAAGCAGCTTTGGAATCGAGCCACAGGGCTAGTAAAGGTCCAATGGAACTGGTACGACCCAGAGGATGCAACTTGGGAGCATGAGGATGCTATGCGGGGAGAATACCCCCATCATTTTGAAGACTTTTGAAATTTTGGTTGTACATGTGTATATACTTCACTAAGAATAATGCATAAATAAGGGGGAGGGGAATATAATACCCCTAGGATGAACCCCAATTGTACATATAAATGCAACTGTACTTTACATATATGTTGGTGAGATGATGGTACAAGATCCTTTATTTAGTTCTGCGCACATTGAGTTAGTTCGTGTGAATATCACACTAAAAGAGTGTCCACATTTTAAAATGAATATAGTGCTCAGTGTAATGTGTTTGGCGTGCACATGTGTAAGTGTGCGGGGATGGAGCACTAAAAGAGGAGAAGTTTAATGTATTTGGCATGCCACCGTGTGAGTGTGGGAATGGCGCACTAAAAGAGGAACACATTAATGTATACAATGGGCACCACTGTAAGTGCGCAAGGATGTCGCACTAAAAGAGGAGCCTTCCAGGATGGCGCACAGTCTAGGATTTTGTGCACACCAGCTTAGTGCATGATTTTGGAGGCCAGAGAGCCTTTATATATA
>JZKD02S0190278.1:869993-890763 GCA_000966675.3 Picea glauca | reverse complement strand
CCACACTGGGTGAACCACGTAAATCTGTGTCTCTCTTGTATTGTGTGTCTTCTGTGTTTTGTTTCTGCATTTGTTTTATTTTATTGCTCCGCGGTCCTGTTTTTCTAACACTTTTACCCTTTAATGATTTTACGCCTTATAAATTCAGTGACCTTTCCATTGGCTTCTGTTATCTGGGTTATTACTTGAAGACTCGAGCCCACAGGGAAGCAGAATGAGAATGGTTAGTGATCAAGATTTCGAAGAAGATAAACTCGTGGTGTTATAGATGGATCTCTTTGGGAGGTAGATATATTTTAATCAAAACAATATTAGAAGGACAACTTGTTTACTCGATGTCGATGGAGGCAATTCCACACTCGGTACTTTGCAAGATCAGGAAAATGATGTTCCATTTCTTCTGGAACGGTCATAATGACTCCCAACATTATCACCTCTATAGATGGGATATTATGTCTAGACCAAAGAAGTTTGGTGGGTGGGGGTTGCGTAATCTTGGTTTTTTCAACTTGGCTTTGAATGCAAATACTCTATGGAGAGTGCTGACTCAGGAAGGTATTTGGCATAATGTTATTCTAGACAAATACTTACCAAATAGTACTATCATCAATTGGTTCTGATTGGCAAAATATATAAACCACTCAACTTCTAGAATGTGGTCTAATCTTATCCGCTCTGTTCATGTTTTAAATCATTGGCTCAGCTGGCGCCCGGGTACGAGTCAACTCATTTCGATTGGTAGAGATAGGATCCTAGGCTTAGATGAAAAGGCCTTTCTCTCATAAGATCTTATCACTTAGTTGAATCAGCAGAGGATAGTGGTTTTAACACAAGCCTCGAAAACTCGTGATCCTACATCCTTGGCAGAGAAGTGGTTAAGCAACGTGGATTTGAGACTATCTGGTATATTAGCTTTTGAATGGGATGACTTTGTTAAAGAATTCCAGGGAGTGGGTGTTTCACTATTTGATTATAAAGATACACTTCTATGGACGGGGGGTGATGCGTCCAGAAAAATCAGTGTGAAAAATATATACTCCGCGCTCATATCAACCCAGGATCTTTCAAAGGGGCGGGGATATAAGGTGAGTATTTGGAAATGGAAACTTCAATTGAAAATAAAATTATTCTTATGGTTGGCTGCTACAAACAGAATATTGACTTGAGACATCCTTCAAAAGAAGGGCTGGGAAGGCCTAGGTATGTGCATTTTATGCAAACTTGGTACATAAGACATTAATCACCTATTTCTACAATGTATATTTACTCATAATGTTTGGTCCAGATTATCCCTGTTATTAAAAAACAAAAAATTGTGGACAGGCCCCACGCTGTCTGACTGTATAGAGGAGTAGGCGCATGATACAATAGTTTCAAAAAAGATCGCAGCCTACACCTGTTGGTTTATCTGGCTAGAGAGAAACAAAGCCATTTTTTAAGACAATTCTCCTTCAGTCGGGGTTGTGGTTTACAAGATCCTTGGCGCACATAACAAAATCCTTTCTTCCCCAAAATTAAAAACCACTAAAATTTGCATTGTTACTCAGATGGATGGATACACCATGACTTGTTTTGACGGAGCTTCCAGTTCAGGTGGTGGGATATGCAGCGTTGGGGGTGTAATTAAACAACTAGATTCAAAGGTTCACATGTGTTTTTTAAATTGCAGGGCAGGTTCAAATACAATGGCCGAGCTCATGGGAGTGTGGGCGACTCTATATCTTGCAAAGCAGTGGAATATTCAAAAGATTCAAATATTGGGGGATTCAAAAGTGGTGATTGACTGGTTAAATCACAGAGGAAAGCTTCAGACCATTGAGACATTGAAGGTTGGAAGCTTAGAATGAAGGATCTAACAACATATTTTTTAGGAATCAACTTCCAACACTTTTTCCTGGAATTCAATAAAGAAGCTGACGATATTTCCAAACAAGCGCTTCTGGCTCCAAAAGGAAGATTATCCTTCTTCTCTTGGGATAAGGGGACGACGGGACCTATTTCTATCATAAATCTCTTCTAGGCTTCTTGGGTATTTGTCGGTTTTTATCATTTTTTGTAATGACTTTAGATCTTGAAGGCTATGACAATGTCATTATGTTATGATGGACTATCTGTTTGATGTTGAAGGAACCCTTTTGAGATAGATAGATAAATGTGGACAATCTGTTTAAGATCTATTATTGATTTGAACAGTTTGATGTAGTTGATAAGATAGCTGTGATATCCTGGAAAAAAAAAATTTGCTATGTAAACAAATTATACTCTAATGTAATTTTATGCGAATTTTCTATTAGAAAAAAAGATAAATATTTTTCACATATTTGTGAAACAATACCCTCAACACACTAAAATGAATTGTGAAAAGTTCATTTCAATATGGTTAATAATTGGTTCAAAAGAATACATCATATTGTTAGGAAATCTTTCAAAATATAACTTCATTTTAATACATCGTATTTTTATAAAATCTTTCAAACTCCATTTTCCATTTTATGTTTTTGATCATATAAAAAAATGTCGCCGTGCATGATACGGGGGACATGTCGGAACTCTGAATGAAGTGGGACCCCCCACTCTCTTTTCTCTACCTTTACCTGCAATTTTCTTATCTGCACACATGAAATGACAAATTCCCTACTTTTCCTTTAGACAGCTTAATAGCTTTAACAGAATGCGCATGCCTGGCCTTGGATGTGACACTTTTATTTATGTTTCTCATTGACTTCAAAAATTTATATTTTTCTTTGGGAGTGGCTTTGCAATAATACATTTAAAACTACAATTATATTTTTTCTTTTCAAAATATAAGTATAAACTATAATCCAAATATAATTATAATTATATTGGGAGTGGTTCATATTTTTTTTTTTCAAAATACAATTATAATCCAAATATAATTATATTGGGAGTGGCCTTGGATATTCTTGCAAGGATTTCGCAGCATTCTTCGATTCTTTGAAGGGCTGTAATGCAAGAATACTACGACACATTGACAGAAAATGCATAAAATAATTTTATATAAAATGCAGTGTGATTAGGTAATTGGAGAATGAGTGCGTGGACCATACATCGGATGTCGCAGATAGAATGATGGCATGGTCATATTTACTTATAACGTTCCAGAAATCCTATCCATTCCCCACCACAACGCAGTGCAACGTCACGTCGCCTGTGGTGCCCACTATTTTACAGTAGAACATTTAGACTAATGCTTAAATGTCACTATCATTTTTAGACTACTACTGTTTAAATGTCATTATCATTTTATTAGAGAGTGAAGGTCTTTTTGGTCCAACATTTTCTGTAGTACATGCAAAGACTTTAAAACAGTAGAAATTTAAACATGTACTTATACAAAGACTTTAAAATAGTAGAAATTTAAACTGTATGTAAGAAAGCAATATGTACCTAGCAATATGTATATCCCAACTTGTAGAACATTTATTACTTTGTAAATTGTTGCTTGTATGACATATGTTGGGTCCTAATCATTAATCCATAACAGTTGTTTCATTCATGCATTTTGTTGTTACTAATTAAAAAATATAAATGTGATTGTTATTAATTAAAACATTCAATTATAATTGTTATATATTGATGGAGCAATCACAAGGGAGTGGTGTTTTCCATCAATATAATGGTTAATTGGTTTTTCTATAAATTATGATTGTTGTTGGGTCTTCCCCTTTCTTTATATAAAAATATAAAAAATAAAATAAAAAAATATTAACCTCTTTCACATGTTTTCGTAAAAAAATGACAATTACTAAGTCCAATACTCCTAACATTTTACATATATATGTCTTCAAAATGGTTTATATGACATAAATACATCTTTATGCACACATTCAATAAGTTTTTATACATGTGTTACCCTCTCATTTATTAAAAGTCCCAATTATAATTGTTATATGGTGGGAACCTTATGATTGATAACCTAAGAGTGATCCATCTTAATTGTGATACTTATATTTGGTCATCCTTGATCAAATCGACTAAGTGAGGTTACTAGCACCTTTTATGCCAAAAATGATAGAATACTTCCAAGTATATTTTAGTATTTTACAACACATTCATGGGCCTTTTTCGTAACAGTCAAAATCTTGTTGGTTCTCTTAGTAAAGTTGTGCCAAGTCATGACTTTTAGATACTAAACTCATGAGAACCATCATAATATCCTAAAAAATACAAATTGCACACAATGCATATGCCTTCAACATAAATTATGGATGCCTCACACTTATATAATATGCATTTCACTCTTCATTGACATTATCACTCCACTACTTATACAAATAAGAGGTCCTAGGTTGATAAAAGGAAATGATAAGAGAAGGCAACAATACTCTAAAGAAATTTTTAGCCTTTGGTTGATAATCTTTGGCCCTTGTTTTCTCTTTGTTCGAGGTGAACTAACCTTTGGTTCTCCAAGTGGTGATTGAGCTTTTTGTAGAGATTGTTTGGCCATCCTTTCACTACTCTACCGAGGTAAGATTGAGGTTACGTTGATGGAGAGGTAAGATTGTGGCTACATTGATGGAGAGATGAGTACATGTGGCTAAGGACGAGAGGGCCCAGGCTTTGGTGAAGGAGGTGTTGCAACAAGGTTTAGTTAGACACTTGTTGTCACTTTTCCAATTAATAATATAAATCTACTTTCTTCTCTATGCCTTGTGCCCCCCCCATAATATAAATCTACTTTCTTCTCTATGCCTCCCCCCCCACAAAAAATGAAATCTTGTGTATTTGATCAAATATTGTCATGCATGAAAAATAGGATTGGTAGGACTTTGATTTACCTAAAGATCGGGGTTTTATATTTTTCAAATCTTATTACTCATTTGGAATGTCAATATGGAAATGATAAAGGTTGTGGTTATTTGATTTTATGTGTAGTTTGTCAAATATTTTGGATATGGGATCAAATCAACCAAGTTACTCAGTGATCCAGATGGATGTTGGTGGCCTCCCACCTATTCAAACTGGTTCATTTTGGCAGTTTTCCAATTTGGTAGTTTTTTTTCCTAGTTTTCGGGTCCTTGACTTGCGGGGTTGTTTTGAGGCCCTAAACAACGTTTTTATGGCTCACCACAGTAAAAAATGACCTTTGATAAATAACATCAAAATGTGTATTCCTCGGATAGACCTTCCAATAGGCTATCGTGTGCCTAAAACGAAGATCGTATGCAAAAGTTACGACCTCGGGAAGTTGTTGTAATAACTTACCCAAACGAGGCCCACGTGAATTTTGGCGCTTCATCTGTTAGGTTTTTGGATGTCTAGGGTTTTCGACATTCATGTTTATTGTAAAAAGGCCTTCAGAGCCTCATTGTAATCATCTTATTGCGAATGAGCACAACCGTCGTATCTCTTCTCAGAGATAAGCTACCACCATTCCAACAAGCTGGTTTTCTGCTGCATTTTACAGTTTCATCTTATTTCCTTATTTAATAGAAAACCAGTTTTATTGTATCTCTATTATTCCATGTTAAGCATCTTTTAATAATTTGTATTCATTTCGTTCTGCTCATAAAATCCAGATCACTTAGACGATGAAGGACAAACAACAATTAAACATGTGTTTACTTTTATCTTCCATCTTCTATTTCAAGTTATGAATATGAACCCTGGGGAAATATGAGTAGTGTTCTATCCCTCTATCTGACAATGAGCTCAACCCACTCATCGAGGATTTGCTTTATTGTAGATATAATTCTTGTCAACATTAACCAAATAGAAAATTTGGGAAATAAAGGTTGAGAGATTGCAGTTCATTCCAATAGATTCCACTACAAAGGATGAGTATATGGTTGTTGCAGAGGCAACATAGGAGATTGTGTGGCTCCATAAGATACTAGAAGATTTGCACGAGAAACAAATTAATGTTACTCCACTTTTGATCGACAACACTTCTACAATGAAGTTGGACAAGAATCTTAGATTCATTGAACCAAACACATCAACACAAAATACCATTTGATTCAACATCCATGCTCTTTAAATAGAGATCATGGACCAATCGGGTGTTAAGCCACAGATCAATGGCCATTAAGATCAAGGAGATCAGATCACTCTATGTCGGGAACATATCATGACCGTTGGATTTCCTAACTGCAAATGCATACTAAAGAAGCACACTAAGAAACACACTTTTACCTAACGACACATTAGATCAAGTAGATCTTAACTAAATCCTAAGTGTCTAAATATCCTAACATCCCCCCTTAAGAAAAATTTGGGATAGGATTGAAGGATTTACAATAGTGGCACAATAGGAGAAGGAAGGAGGAATTAGAGCCTATCCCCCCATAATGACAACTTCCTAAACTCCTAACATAGATCAAAGTTTGGAAAAATTCACTTATGTAAGAGACTTTGTGAAAATGTTTGTAACTTGATCGTTTGTAGGGAAAAAGATCACTTCAATAACTTGAACATGAATGAGATTTTTGATGAAGTGCATGTGTAGCTCGATGTGTTTGTTGTGCTAATGCTGAACTAGTTCTTTGGCGAGCTTGATGGCACTCTTTTTGTCACACCAAAGGCTAGTAAGATGTTGTTGTTGGAATCCAAACTCTAAAAAAATATGTCGAAGCCATAAGGCTTCCTTACTTGCATTTATTTTTTCTCGGTACTCTTCTTCTGCTGAAGAAAGTGTAATAGCCCATTGTTTCTTATAGGCCCAAGTGACAGGTCCTGAACCAGTGAAACCAACCAATCTGAATCAGTGAAACCAACCAATAAAGGAGTCACCCCTAAACTATAATGTATCTCAAAATGAACTATACCACAGACATAGCAAAGTATCCTTTTAGTTGCTTCCCAATGGATTTCATGGGGTGTTTGCATATACCGAGCAATAAGACCAACACCAAAGGAAAGACCAGGACAAGTATGAGTCAAGTATAAGAGGCTACCAACTAATTGATTGTACAGGGTGGAATCAACTTCGGGAGAAGTACAAGTGGTAGTAAGCTTGACTCTAGATTGGAAGGGAGAAGGGGCTGGTTTACAATCGTCCATGTGAAAATGACGAAAAAGGTCACAAGCATACTTAGACTGGGAAAGAAATATTCCTTCATTGGTTTGCAAAACTTGGAGTCCAAAAAATAGTGCAAAATGCCTAAGTCTGTCATTTCAAATTTCTTCTTAAGGATGGTTTTCACAACATTTAAAAGTTTTGAGTCACTACCGGTAAGGATAAGGTCATCAACATAAAAGAAAAGGATTATGAGATGGCTTCCTACTTTCTTGGTATAGACATTAGGATCAGAATGGAATCTAGAGAATCCGGTGTCAATAAGAAAGTTGTCCATTTTGGCATACCAATCTTGAGGAGCTTTCTTAAGACCATAAGGAGATTTCTTAAGGCGACAAACAAGGCTAGAGTCATTATGGACATAACCAGGATGTCATTCCATGTAGATTTATTCTTGCAAATCTCTTTGCAAGAAGGAGGATTTAACATCCATCTGATGAACCTCCCATTTATGTGAGGCAGCAAGGGCACGAACAAGGTGGAAGTAATTCATTTTGGCTGTGGGGGAAAAGCTTTCATTATAGTCAATTCCTTCAACTTGGGAAAATCCTTTGGCAACTAACCTATCCTTGTGTCTTTCAACACTTCCATCTGATGCATACTTAGTTCTGTAGACTCGTTTACATATGACAAGTTTTCTTCCTTTTGGAAGAGGTACAATATCCCAAGTATCATTTTCCTTTAAAAAATGATACTCTTCATTCATTGTTGTATCCCAATCTGAATGACCTGAAGCTTCTGCAAATGTATTTGGATCATGAGTCTCTGAAACTTGAGCCAAAAGAGAAGAGGCTCGCTGGAACTGTGAACATGTCTGACGTTGATCTGAAGGATCAACGACAATATCACCAGTTGCTTCTCATGTTGAACGGACGCATCTAGGAAGCGATGGAGCTGGTATTGGTTCAGGTTCAAAGGACTCATCTGGAGAAAGGTGAGCAGTTGAAGATTATTTACTTCTAGGCCCTTTGTGCTCCTTATCAACTCATTTACCTTATCACGTGACCAATGTTGTAACCAAGTCCTCTGGTACTTCGACCTTTAGGATTCTGGTCGATTAAAACTCTTTAACTCTCAGATTTTGACCTGTTGAAGTGGTCATAAAGTGTAGGCGGTCAGTTGCTACTAGTTGATAGTACTCCTTACATTGTCCTTCCATTGTACTCAATCGGATGGTTGAGAAATATTCCAGAGGATCTTAGATCAATGACCAACATTATTTTGTGACTTTGGCCTTTAGTGCTTCAAGAATTTTTGCTGGTAGGAGAAAATGGAAATCCCTGGAGGCACTAATCCCAGAGTGATGTAGCATGCTGACATATCCTTGGTTGACACAGACCCATGGTATGTGTGCCAAAAGTCACCTATTGTTGACAGGGTCCTGCTGATGTGGAGCCATGTGTCACCTTTTACCAATGAATGATTTGGATTGCACCCATGAGCTAATCCAATGCCCTGTTATCACCATAACAATTTTAAGTCAGGATCTGAGTCTCGAAAATTTAGCAAAGAGCTACATCACTATGGAAGCGTGATAGTTTGGAGAATAAGGTCACATATGGCGACATATGGACAAATATAGCAGAGACACAGGGATGATGGGACTCGACCAACCACAGATATCAGATGCCATAGATCAACAGTGAGTAATCATATTGGGGATTGAAGTAGCGAGGAGGTTAATTATGTGAAGGTGGGCCAAGGAAAACTACCATGGTTTCTTTCATGGACACGTGTTTTTACATGGAGCACATCAGAGTTAAAAGCAGTTTGGATTAAACCACTCCAGCCCAAGCCCAATGTAATAAATGCACCATTTATCATATGTTTAATGTGCAACATTTTTCCAGGAGTGCATTTCAACAACAAATATGAAAATTCTAATAAACGAAATTCTTCCTCACGGTGAAAAGGTTTTACGGAGGTAAGATTTAAGTTTTACAAATTAAAGAAATTAATGTTTATTTCCATGCAAAAGATTTAAATGGGAAGATGCACGTGAACGAAGACTTGGATAATTCTTTATCCAAAGATTTACAGAAGTAAAAGAAGAAGATAAAAGGTATTTTACCAAAGACGATAAACTAGAAAAAACACACTGTAAATGTTTTTCTACAGTGAAACGGTAAATTGGAAAAACATTACACAGTAATTTTTTTTCACAGGGAAATAGTAACAATAAATGTTTTTTACAAGTGAAATGGTGAATTGGGAAAAACAAGACATGGTTTTAAAGAACCATCAACATGAATTAAATTATGGAAATTTAATTCTACACGATAGGAAATATTTGGGAATTATTTTTATTTCAAATATATTATTCCCAAATGTTTAATGAGAATATGGATAAATGCAATTATATTTGAAGAGTATGAGTGACATTTCAAGGAGAACGTGGCCGAGGAAGAAGCTGGAGTGTCAAAGGAATCTGCAGGGATCATGGAACGTTTTTTTCTGAAAACTGTCATTTGTAATCATTATAGAAGCTGAAACGTTTCATTTCAGTTATTGTAACTGGTTGCACACTGAAGGAACTCGAATTGTATCGGTATTAGAGATTCTGACTGTATTAATGTTGGCATAAGTGCAAGGGCACCTTTCAGTTGTTGTGAATTCTATTGTAATTTTCTGAAGCTGAATTGAATATATATGCAGAAGATTTTGAAATCTCTATGAAAAGATTCTAATGGTGGTGATATGAGATTTGTCCTCCTTCATTGTATGTATTTAATGTGATCTTTACTTCCATTCGCATTTTTTTCTGTTTAAATTGGAGAGTTAGAGGCCTAGAATTCATCTTATGATGCTCTTGGCTTAAGCAATTTAAACTATGTGATTGTCTTCTTAGATAATTCAAAATTCATTTTCGTAATGCTCAGGTGCAGTTATTTGTTTCTCTTTCCTCTTACCACTCTAATTAAATTCAAGTTATAACTCAGATTCATTGCCTCATTTAGCCTTTATCCTTTGGAGAGTTCTACCGGCCAATCATTATTTTTATTCACTTTAAGAATTGTGACTCCATAGACCTGTGTGTTCCTCCCCTTCATTGCCAACAACGTTATTAAAAATCTCCAAAACAAACCAAATCTAGCCACCAATTTCTAAATAAATATCAAGTGACACAAGAGAGCCCTCTCTGAGTTGAGTAGGCTAGTGCCTCAACTCTAAATTTGGTTGAAATAGTTACCTCTGTCATTTGTCTATCATCCAGACAAAATATATAGAGTGATAACATGGCCTACCTTAATCCCGATAAGATAATGATTCAAAGGCCCTGAATTAATCACCTGGTGAGATGGATGGTCCTTATTTAATCTAGGCACTTTAGACAAATCAATGGTTTAGATATAATCAACTATTGAGTGGACGATTCTTATTCATTTAAAACATGGAATTTTACTTAGAATTATTTTATGTGACAGATTCTTTGACTCTCGGACTTGTGGACTCACATGTCTTCTCAAGTGTCATTAAAATGCACGCCCAACTTTTGCAACCTCAAAGATGAACCTATACTTAGAAAAAAAATTAAGTAATCTTTCTCGGGTTTGCGGACTCTCGGACTTGTGGAATCACATGTCTTCTCAGGTGTCATCAAAATGCAGTCCCAACTTCCATAACCTCCAAGATGAACCTATACTTAGAAAAAAATTTAAGTGATTTTTCTCAGGCTTGTAGACTCTCGGACTTGCAGACTCAAATGTCTTCTCGGGTGTGATCAAAATGCATGCCCAACTTCCGCAGCCTTCAAGATGAACGCATACTTAGAAAAAAAATTAAGTGATTTTTCTCGGGTTCGCAGAATATTGGACTTGTAGACTCATATTGCTTCTCATATATCATCAAAAAGCACGCCCAACTTTTGTTACCTCCATAATGAACCATACTTAGAAGGTTTAAGTGATATCGATAGAATATGATACTTAGCCATTTTTTTTTGTTTCTCGGTGGACTCACAAAAAGAGATTCGAGTCATCTGATCATGATTTCATTTTGATCCAATGATCAATATCATTTCTTCATTCTTTACGGTTCGATCGTGCTCTTATTTTGATCCAATGATCCACATTGTTCTTCATTCTTTACTGCCCGGTCATTCTCTTATTTTGATCTGATGATACAACATCAATCTCTTTGATTGACAACTCATATTCTCGATCAAACATTATGTGGGTTTTCGCAAATCAAATGAATGATCATGATTAATCCATAATCCTTTGCGTAGATTTCCTCAATTGCATAAATCTGTTTTTGCTTCACTCAAATGTGCCTTCTCTCCTGAGTTTCTCTGCATTGATCCATCTGACAGATTTTATTCATGATCTGGTAATATGAGGGACTCCTCTGTTCCTTCCTTGTCATCAACCTCATCAACATATTACTGTCCATGTTTGATTCATGTTTCCATCAATAACAATATACAATCAATAATGCCAACAATCTCCCCCTTTGTCATTGAGGGCAACATATCTGTAAAAAAAAATGAGATTGTACCTTTTCTCCCCCTATCATTGATCTCATCTTCAAATTTGGGAATTGAATTTGTTTTACTTCTTTTCTCCCCCTTTGACATCAATGGAAAAAAGTGAGACTCTTATTGCTTCTCTCCCCCCGTGAATGTGTATTTTGTATTATTTTGAGTCCTTTGAGCTAACTTGTTTTTCTCTTTATCTCTCCTCCTTTGATAGCGATAACAGAAGGGGTTGTTTCTTTTCTCCTCCTAAGGTTATACTCCCCCTGAACAAGTGATTCTTTTCTGATGAATTTTAAATTGAGATTATGTTGTTTTTTTTGGATTTTATTTTATTGTTTATATCTCCATGTTGAACATCAATATAGAAGGAAAATTTCCTCTTGTATTATGCAACTCCCCATGTCAACAATTCTTCCCCTTTGACTACTAATCAAAACTTTTCAATAGAAACTGGACCTTTCATCTACTGTTGTATTGTTGCCTCAAGTACTCAAGACACAATTTTCCACAATACTTAGGATATAGTCCTTTTCTAACCAAACTGCTTCAATGATGCACTAGATATCCTTTAGTTTATGTTTCCCTTTAGCTTCTTTCAAGAGTGTGCCAATATTGTACAATTACTTCTCAATAATTATCATCATTACCTTCCAGACTATTCCTAATTTCTTCATGATACTAGTCAATTTATTCACTCATTTGTAACCCAAAAGGGCCTTATTTTTTTTGTATCAACTAGTGATATGGTTCAGTGCCACCTTGTCATAGATATTTTCTTAATCAAATATTTCTACTGAGACTACAGTCAGTCCTTCAATCCATTCGTTTCCTTTTTTCTATATTTTCTGTTGAGGAGGAATTTAGTAGACCATCAAAATAAAGTTGAAATCTCTTCATCACTCAATTTTGTGGGTGGAGCTTTGTCTTAGAGATCATAATCATTACTATTTTTTGTAAAAGATACTTCTTCATTTTCTTCTTAAGAATATTATTTTTGCATTTTCCATTTGTTGGGTAATGGATAATTTATTTGCAGGACATTATCAATTTATGCAATTGTGTCACATTTTTCTTTAGGAGTTTTCTTTTCTTGAGCTTGATCCACTTTATATGAAAAACTCTGATTTTCATATTCCTTATCAAACACTTCACCCATCATTCTCCTATTGTTAATTTTATCAATTTCAGGTGAAATATCTTCATCATATTTCTTCGTTTGTATTTTATATTTTCTTCTCCATATCTTCTTATAATTTTCCTTAATGTTGGAGATACTTGCCTTCATGGAGTACTTTGGAAATCTACATTCATTGGCCTTATGACAATAATTATTGCATGTTTGGCATTCAATATTGAAGTTTTGCAAAGGAGAAAATGAGTTATAGTTTCTCTTCTCTACATTGTAATTATTGTTCTTATATCTTTGGACATTTTTATGATTGTATTGTCCATAAATCTTGCAGTGTACTACCTTATGTCCAAAATTATTGAAAGAGTAGTAGTATCCAATAAATAGATATCTATTAGAGGAATTCCTTCTGGTGATTGTATTCTTCTTGTCATGTTTTTCTTTAGTAGGGAGTGATGATTTTTGTTTATTTGAAACAATCTTCATTGACTTCATCTTTTCCTTGTTATCTTCTCTTCTTAAGGAGCTTTTAAGAGCATTTGCATAACTGATTGGCATTTTGTTTGTCCTTAGTGTCAGACATGTTGAATCTTGAGTATATCCCAATCCTATCTTGTCATTTGGTGACCTTTGATTATTAAGAATATCATTCAATATTTTTGAAATGTTTTTAAATCTTGTTTACTTCTTTTGCTTTTCAACTTCTCCTTTTAGTAGGACAATTTCAACCTCTAGCTTTTCACAGTCTTGTTCCCTATAATTGAGTTGTTTTAAAATGAATTCTTCAATTCTTTTGGCTTCATGGAGTTGATTCTTCAAATCATTGATGACTTTCCATGTTTCTTTGATAGTCTTTGACACTTCTCTTTCTCTTAACTTTTTTGCTTCTTCATATTCTGACAGTTGTTCTCTTAATGATTTATTCTTCTTTTTATACTTCCTTAGTTCTTCAAGTGCATTGATAAATTATTCTTCAAGGTTTACTTCTCCTTCATCTTCAGAATTTTCTTCATTATCATCAACATCAATATTTTTCATTCCTATAAATATAAGCTCTCCATCATCTTCACTCATGTCTAAAGAACTAGTGTCCTCTTTGGAGTAGAGGTTTTTCTTTTTCTTATAAAGTTTATTCTTGTATTGGTCTTTATCCCTTTTATGGTCTCTGTGGTTGTAGGCTTATTCATCATAACTACGCTCTTTCTTGGGATAGGGACATTTGTTAGAAAAAATTCCAATCTTTCCACAGTTAAAGAATATTAGAGGAAACTTTCCCTTGTATATACCAGTTCCTTTCTTGAGTTTCTTCATGAAGTTAGATATTTCTTCATCAAATATTTCCAACTAATCTTCATTAGACACATGCTCCTATTTCTTCTTTGTTTTTTATTCTTTGAACGCATTTTCTCCTTCTACTGGTTTGTCTTGCCCTATTCTCATCTCATATTTTGTGAGAATTCCATGGAGCTCATCCATAGTGAGTTTTTCAAAGTTGTCTCTATCCTCCAAGGTAGAGATCTTGGCATCATATCTCATAGGCAATGATATCAATAACTTTTGAACAATAATTTCATCTTCTATTGTTTCTCCCAATGCTCTATTGAGTTGACTATTTTGTCTACTCTTTGAAAATATTCTGCAATATTTTCTTCTTCCTTCATATTTAGATTTTCAAACTGTGCTTTGAGTGTTTGAAGTTTGTCTTGTTTGACCTTGCCATATCCTTCATAAAAAGATTTAATCTTGTCCCATAATTATTTGGCTGATTTACAATGCATTACTTTCACAAATATAGGATTGGATAATCCTCCTAGGATGACATTGGATGCTCTTGCACTATCATTGCAAAACTTCTTTCCATTGTGTCTGTGGGAAGAGTAGCAGGTGCAGTGTACCCATCTTTTACAGATTTCCAGACATTTAAAACCAGGGACATTAGATAACTTTTCATCCTCACACTCCAAAATTCATAATCATTCCCTTTGAACAAAGGTTCTTTGTTGGAAGACATTCCATGCTTTTGATCCATTGGATTATGTAGAATCTACATTCCAGTTATTAGACTGTGCTAAAGGCACCTTCTCTGATACCAATTGTTGGAAATAATGAGAGGCGAGGGGTGAATCAGTATTACCTTTTTAAATAATTAGTGATTAATTTCTTGTTTTATTAATCACCACAATAGATCAACAATGAAATTTTATTTAAAATCAATTATTTAAATACAATTAACAAGAATTACAAAGTTTATAGAGAATAATTTGTGATTGTGAAGGACACCAATCCTCTTTAGAGAACCAACTCTTGGAGACAAAAATCCCCTTATTTTATGAGCACCTACTCAAGGAACCTACAACTCCCTGCTTCTCTAAGAACCAACTTGAAAGTAGGATTTGACCCCCTGTATTCTTCAAGCACCAACCTGAAAGGAGGCACTGGCCCCATGTTTTCTTCAAGCACCAACTTGAAATGAAATTGCAAATCCCTGTTGTCCAGGCTTTAATATGTAGAGGACTACAATCCTCCCTAGCTCCTCCCTTCCACCCTCACTTCTTGAGTGTCTTCAACATTCTTTCATTGACTATGTTTATGTCTTTGATCTTCTTATGTAGACCACAAAGATAGTTTCTTTCCACCATAATTTCTGGTTTATATAGTATTTCAATAGGTACAAGATTGAACCATTATGTCTTTTGACAATGAACCATTGCACCTCCTCATTTATTTTAATAATAATGTTATCATTTAATAGTTTGATTTAACTTAAAATAATTCAATTCCTTTGTAAGTAATTTATCCTTTCATGTGAAAAAAATCCTATAGAAGCAATGGAATGGTTTATTGTCAATCTTGTCGAATTACTCTATAGACCCTTTAAACTGTTACATAAATCAAATTTTGCAAAGACGCTTTCTTCAACCCACTTTTCCAAATGAATGTGGGCTCAAAAGCATGGGATTATCCACTTAAGTGTTGCTCCTAGCGCCTTACCCTTACTCTTCTACACATGACGTCAATCGAAAATTCCCACAAGCTTATTTACTTCTAGGCCCTTTGCGCTCCTTATAAAATCCTTTTCCTTATCACATGACCAGTGTTGGAACCAAGTTCTCCGGTACTTCAACCTTCAGGATTTCGATCGATTCAAACTCTTTTACTCCCATATTTTGACCTATTGAAGTGGTCATAAAGTGTAGGTGATCGATTGATGTCGGTTGATAGTACTCCTTACGTTGTCCTTCCATTGTACTCGATTAGATGGTCAAGAGAGATTATGGAGTATCTTAGATCAATGACTAGCGTTATTTTGTGACTTTGACCTTTGGAACTTAGAAAATGATTTCCAGTAGGAGAAGCTAGACATCCACGGAGGCAATAATCCTTGAGTGATATGGCATGATGACGTCTCCTAGGTTGATGTGGACCCATTGTTGACATGGTCCTGCTGATGTGGACCCACATGTCACCTATTACCAATGAATGGTTGGGATTGAACCCATGAGCTAATCCAATGGCCTACCTTACTCTAGAGAAGATATTGATCCAAAAAATCTGACTTAATTTCCCAGTGAGATGGACAATATTTATTTTATCTAGGTGCTTTAGATAGATCGACGGTTCATATATAATGAACTGTTGAGTGGACGATTATTATTCATTTAAAACATGGAATTTTACTTAGAATTATTTTATGTGACGGGTTCACGGAATCTCAGACTTGTGGACTCACATGTCTTCTCGGGTGTCATCAAAATGCACGCCCAAATTTCATAGCCTCTAATATGAACCTATACTTATAAAAACAATTAGGTGATTTTTCTCGGGTTCACAGACTTGCGGACTCACAGTCTTCTCGAGTGTCATCAAAATGCACTCCCAACTTCTATAGCCTCAAAGATGAACCTATACTTAGAAAAAAAATTAAGTGATTTTTCTTGGGCTCGCAGACTTGTTCGACAACACAGGTATTCCAATAGAGGATGAACACCTTCAATAACCACTCACATAACCATATCAAAGATCAACACATCGATGTTTTCACATGGTAAAATCCCTACGGGGAAACATCCACGGCCCCATCCAATGCGACCACTTGGAGCAGTTTATTAATGCAAAGAAAAAGATTACAGAGAGATTTTACAAGAGAGTTTCTCACAATCAATCATCAACAAATGACCCTCCATGCTCTTTAAATAGAGATCATGGAACAATTGGGTGTTAATCCACAGATCAATGGCCGTTAAGATCGAGGAGAGTATGAACCGTCATATCACTCTATGTCAGGAACATATCGTGACCGTCGGATTTCCGAACTACAAATGCATAATAAAGAAACACACTAGAAAACACACTTTTACCTAATGACACAATAGACCAAGTAGATCTTACTAACTCCTAAGTGTCTAAATATCCTAACATCCCCCCTTAAGAAGAACATGGGATAGGATTGAAGGATATACAATAGTGACACAATGGGAGAAGGAAGGAGGAATTAGAGCCTATCCCCCCTTAATGACAACTTCCTGAACTCCTAACATAGATTGAAGTTTGGAAAACTTTTCTTCTGTGAGAGACTTTGTGAAAATGTCTGCAACTTGATCTTTTGTAGGGCAAAAGAGCACTTCAATAACTTGATCATGAATGAGCTTTCTAATGAAGTGCATGTGTATCTCGATGTGTTTGGTATACTGATTTTGAACTGGGTCTTTAGTGAGCTTGATGGCACTCTAATTGTCACACCAAAGGCTGGCCGAATGCTGGTGCTGGAATACAAACTCTGAAAGGATCTGTCGAAGCCTCAGGGCTTCCTGACTTGCAATTACCGCTGCTTGGTACTCTGCTTCTGCTGAATAAAGTGCAATAGCTTGTTGTTTCTTACAGGCCCAAGTGACAGGTCCTGAACCAAGGTTGAAAACATAACCTGCAGTAGACTTCTGATCATTAGGGTCGCCGTCCCAATCTGAATCAGTGAAACCAACCAATAAAAGAGTCCCCCCTGAACTGTAATCTATCTCGAACTGAATTGTTCCATGAACATAGCGAAGTATCCTCTTAGATGATTTCTAATGGCTTTCATGGGGTGTTTGCATATATCGGGCAACAAGACCAACAACAAAGGAAAGATCAGGATGGGTATGAGTCAAGTATAAGAGGCTACCAACTAACTGACGGTATAGGGTGGCATCAACTTCAGGAGAAGTACAGGTGGCAGAAAGATTGACTCCAGACTGGAAGGGAGAAGGGGTTGGTTTACAATCATCCATGTGAAAGCGACGAAGAGGGTCAAAAGCATACTTAGACTGAGAAAGAAAAATTCCTTCATTGATTTGCAAAACTTGGAGGCCAAGGAAATAGTGCAAAAATCCTAAGTCTGGCATTTCAAATTTCTTCTTAAGGCTAGTTTTCACATGGTTTAAAATTTTTGAGTCACTACCAGTAAGGATAAGGTCATCAACATAAAGGACAAGGATTATGAGATGGATTCCTACTTTCTTGGTATAGACATTAGGATTAGAATGGCATCTAGAGAATCTCGTGGCAATAAGAAAGCTATCCATTTTGGCATACCAAGCTTGGGGAGCTTTCTTGAGACCATAAAGATATTTCTTGAGGTGAAAAACAAGGCTAGAGTCATTCTGGACATAGCCAAGAGGTTGTTCCATGTATATTTCTTCTTGCAAATCTCCATGCAAGAAGGCGGATTTAACATCCATCTGATGGACCTCCCATTTATGTGAGGCAACAAGGGCAAGAACAAGGTGGATGGAATTCATTTTTGCTACAGGGGAAAATGTTTCATTATAGTCAATTCCTTCAACTTGGGAAAATCCTTTGGAAACTAACCGAGCCTTGTGTCTTTCAACACTTCCATCTGATGCATACTTAGTTCTGTAGACCCATTTGCATCCAACAAGTTTTCTTCATTTTGGAAGAGGTACAAGATCCCAAGTATCATTTTCCATTAAAGAACGATACTCTTCATTCATTGTTGTATCCAAATCTAGATGAACTGAAGCTTCTGCAAATGTCTCTGGATCATGAGTTTCTGAAACTTGAGCCAAAAGAGAAGAGGCTCACTGGAACTGTGAACGCGTCTGACACTGATCTGAAGGATCACTGACAAGATCACCAGTTGTTGGAAAATATTTAACAGACAATGAATGCTTGTCATTGATGGCAAGTACAACAATGAAGATGGCATGAGTATAGAAAGTATGTAATAGATGGGCATTATGAGAAGACGCTGCAGAGAAGATTCGAATAAGCTCAGAAGAGATAGTGTAGAGGATTGTTGGCAGATCATCGATGGCAAGATCAGAGTAAGCAGAACAAAGTAAGCTCGGGAGGAGAAGCAACATTTCTGATCGTTGGATCCCATTTACAATTCTCGATGACCATCAGATCAAGTGTTGATTGGGACTGCTCGGGAGGAGAAACAACATTTCTGATCGTTAGATCCCATTTACAATTCCCGATGACTGTTAGATCAAGTGTTGATCGGGACTGTTGATCCCATGCCACTTCGGAGTTTCGCGACTCGCGACTTGGAGAGGCAAGAAATATAACCATCGAAATCGTGATTTAATCATAGCCGTCAGATCAAGGTGTGATCTAGACCATTGATCCAACTCCATTTCGGAGTTTCGCGACTCGTGACTTGGAGAGGTAAGAAATATAACCATCAAAATCGTGATATGCGAAATCGTGATTTAATCGCAGCCGTCAGATCAAGGTGTGATCTGGACCGTTGATCCGACTCGATTTTGAAGTCAGTTCAGATAAGCTCCATTTCGGGGTTTTGGGGATTGCGACTTGGAGAGTCGAGATACCTCATCTCCAGATTTACGAAATGCGAATTTGTGAAAAGCACTTTATGCATAAGCGCTTGGTCATGGCCTTGGTCATATAGAGGAAGGAGCTAGCGTAGAAAAACTCTGTATCAGAGTTTCGGAGATCACGACATGAAGTGTCGAGACACTTGGCCATAGGAATGCCAAAATGCCGAAACCCGATTTAAAGGCAATATTAATAAAGTTCATCCAACGGTGCAGATAAGCTTGAATATGATCGGAGGTCTATTGTTCTCTCTCACAGTTAATTCATCAGTTATGAATCAGTTAGCAAAATTGATTCATGATTCCTGATCAGTTGGCGTTTCAGTTGCTCAGATGGTTTTTTTTCTTTTGCCTAAGAATATGCGAAGTGTAACTGCTGTGTGTATTGTGCATAAAAGAAAAGGATACAAACTGTGCGAGGTTGGTTGTTCTGGACGAAAAATGAATTAAACTGTAAGAAAGGGAAAATCACAGGATGCGCAGTGTGAGACTGAGAATATGCACAGTGTGAGATAAAACTCAGAGAAGAGTAACATATTAGGAAAAGACTTGAAGTAGAGCAGAATGACAGAACAAGTTGAAGCAAAGCAAATTTGTAGAACAGACAAAGGAAGAGAAGAATTGCAGAACAATTAGAAGAAGACCGGATTTACAGAACAGAGAAAAAGTGGTAATAATCGATTTATCTGTGTAGTTGGTTGTTTAATTGTTTATTTATATTCCAGGGTGGTTGGGAGGTGCTAGGGAGGATTGTTGTCCTCAGAGGTTCAAGTGGGAGCTTGAACATAGGGATTTGTAGTTTCCATTTGGTTGCAGCCAGAGAAACCAGGGTGGTAGGGTGGTGCAAGGGAGAACAAGTGTTCTCTATTATACAGGTTGGAGCCTATGTAACTGGAAGTTGGTGCTTCCATCCAGTTGGTGCTGGAACATTAGGGGAGTTGGTGCTTCCTTCTAGTGGGTGCTAGAGAAACAAGAGGGTCGGTGCTCTCAAACAAGTTGCATCTTGTAAAACAGAGGTAGCATCCTCACATTGAGTTGGTTCTCAATTATAGATGATGTATAGAACTTAAAAGACTGCCTATCATTTTGAAAAAGAAGAGGTTTTCTCCCTTTATGGGTTTCCTCGTGAAAATATGTCTCTGTGTATACCTTATGTTTGACTGATTCTCTTTACTTTTATTATCCATATGTTGTATAATGTTGATGATCACTTGAAGAAAGATTAAGAATGTATTAATAGACTTAAAATTGTTTAAGCACAATAACAACTGATTCACCCCCCCTCTCAG
>JZKD02S0190278.1:807952-837731 GCA_000966675.3 Picea glauca | reverse complement strand
TGTGTTCAAGCACCCACTTGAACCTCTGAGGACAACAGTCCTCCCTAGCACCTCCCTACCACCCTGAAATATCAATCTTTTCTACTGAAACTTATTACAGTGATATAATGTTCATTAATGGCTTACCAGTCTCATCACTATTCTTCTACACTACCCTACTCTGTCTGCCTCATTATCTTCCTGCACACATGCCTTGCACTTTTTGTTCTTCTGCCTTTTATGCTCTATGCGCCATGTCCATTCAATGCACCATTCCTCTTCTATGTATTTCAGCTGCTGCACACTGCCTCTTTCTACATGCCTGAATCACTCTCAACAACATCTCCCATCTTTTCTTTGTTCTACATTCTTATAGTCTCTGTGCACCTTGTGCATGCTATATGCGCAATGCTTCTGCATGCTCTACACCCCGCCATTTTTCTCCACATCAGGATATTCACCGCCACTCCACATTGCCACCGCTTCACTCCCTCGAGAATCAACACACTCTCTCTATTCTGCATGTTCTCCTCATGTTGAGTCCTCTTCCTGGTCATCAAGGAAATTCCTCAACTTTTCTGGTGGTTATACCCACGCATTCATCATCACTGGGTGTTATGCTGAGATTCCTTAGCCTGTCTAGCAGTCGAGAGTCTTCATCTTCTCTATCATAGTCGAGCTCATCCTCTCTGTTGTAGTTATAGGCTCCAACGATATTATATGTGTCAATAGCCTCTATGAACAGTCTTCATTCCACTGGAAGATGCCTCAAGACTCTTCATCTTCTCTGGCGATCACCCTAAAGTCTCTTCGATTCCTCTGGTAGAAACCATCAGTCATTTCTAGCAGTTACAATATGAACCTCCAAGAAAACGCATCAACAACTGAATCGCCAATCATCCAAGAGTCATGATTCAGTTCTGCTAACTGAATCATAACTAATTGATTAATTGTGAAGAGAAACAATAGCCCTTTGATCAAATTTCCAAGTATCCAACACCATTGGATTACAAGCACAGGGTCTCGCGTTGATTTCGCCATTTTGCATTTCGGCATTTCAACATTTCGACATTCCTATGGTGAAGAGTCTCAACTCTTCATGTTACGATCACCGAAAAGGAGCTTAACTTGGTGCTAGCTCCTCCCTCTCACATGACCACTGAAGGTGACCACAACCTACACCAAAATGTGTTTTCGCATTTTGTCATTTCGCAATTTCGCATGTCGCAAATTCCTGTTGCGAGGCATCTCGACTCTCCAAGTTGTGATCTACGAAATGGAGTTTAGTTGTTAGCACCTTCCTCCAACTCTCGATGATGTGACCACAACCTATGACCACTCGCTAATCATTTGTGCACTTTTCTCTTCAGATCAATGGTCCACAATCTGTGGTGATTGGGCGACTATCCTTTGCCCCAGAACTTCAGCTTTCGAGACCTTGGGGGAGAGTTGATGCTAAAACTCCCAAAACTAAATTCCTGGAATGACGTCACTCGATGACGTGTCGTGATCCGTGTGTCTTCCATGTGTCACTCAGAATTGTGATTTTCAGGTTCTTGAAATACCAAATCAACTTGACACTTGTCCTTATATGATTGCGCCACATGTCCTTTCTGATGTAAGCTACCACCTGTCCTTACTGACATGGTCTGCCACATTCACCTCCTGGGTCTGACAACCTAGATTTTTCCTTGATCCAACGACTAGGATTATTTTGTGATTTCGCATATCACGAGTTCAAGAGGTTAGGGAACCCCGTTCCTTTGATCTTTGATTTCCCAGTCTGTGAAACTCCGAAATGGAGTCTTTGTTGATGTGCCTGTTTCAGGATTTTGGGGTTCGCTACTTCAAAGGTTAAAGTTCCTTTGATCTTTGATTTCTCGATCTGCGAAACTACGAAATGGAGTCTTTGTTGATGTGCCTGTTTCGGGATTTCAGCATTTTGCAGTTCGCAACTTCGGGACTCCTGTGATGAAGAGTCTCGATTCTTGACTCCTCCAACTCCCGGTATCCAAAACTCCGAAATGGAGTCAGATCAATGGTCCACAATCTTGATGATTCGACAGTCCAGATCTTTTCATGATTTCGCATATCGCGAGTTCCTGCCATGAGTTGCTTCCTTGACTCCTCCAACTCCTAGTATCCGTAACTCTGAAACATCATGGTTTCGCATTTCACGATTTCATCATTCTTGTCGTGAGTTTCCTTGACACCTCCAACTCCCGATATCCAAAACTTCGAAATGGAGATTAAGTCGTGGTTTCGCATTTCACGATTTTTTTCCGTGAGTTACTTCCTTGACTCCTAGAGTTTATGCTTCTGAATGGGATCCAACGATCACTTGTTGAACTTTCCATTGCCATCCCATTATCCCTGTGCTGCTGGTCATGATCTTTGCCATCAATGACAAACACGCATACTCTGCACTATCTCTTCCGATCTTATCAAGCTTTCTCTGTTGTGTCTTCCCAAAATACTTTTGGTGCCCACCTGGCACATTCTTCCTGTACTTAAGCCATCATTGTTGTTGTGCTTTCCATCAATGACAAGAATACACTGCCTGTAAAACATGCCAACAGAAATAAGTTGAAACTGTAAAATGCAGTGGAAACAAGCTTGCTGGAATGGTGGCGGCTTATCTCTGAGAAGAGATGTGACGGCTGTGCGCATTCACAAGAAGATGCTTACAATGAGGATCTGAATTAATTTTTAAAATAAAAAGGAATGCCAAAAACCCTAGACATTCAAAAGCCTTACCCTAGGAGATGAAGCACCAAAAGTCATGTGGGCACTGTTTGGGTAAGTTAGTACATCAACTTCCCAGGGTCGTAACTTTTTCATATGATCTCTGTTTTAGGCGTATGATAGCCCGTTGGAATGGTAATGTCGAGGAGATTCATTTTGGGGGCTCAATAATGCCTTATATGTCATTGAGATTCTCGATCTAAAAAAAAAATCATTTAGGCCCTCAAAATGGCCCCGGAAGTTAAAACTGCTAAAAATAGTAAATTGCCAAAATTGTCAGAAAACTGTTTTGAGCCAATTGGAAGAGGTGGGTGGCCACCGATATCCACCTGGATCACTTTTTGTCACTTTTTCAATTAATAATATAAATATACTTTCTTATGTATTCCGCTCCCCCCCCGCCCCCAAATAAATCTTGTGTATTTTATCAAATATTGTCATGGATGAATGATAGGATTGGTAGGAGTTTGATTTACCTAAAGATCAAGGTTTTATTTTTTGAAAATCTTATTGCTCATTTGGAATGCCAATATGAAAATTAGAAAGGTTGTGGTTATTTGAATTATGTGTAGTTTGTCAAGGATTTTGGATATGGGATCAAATCGACCAAGTTACTCAGACGAAGAATGACAAACAACAGTTAAACATGTGTTTACTTCTATCTTCCTTGTTCCATTTCAAGTTATGAATATGAAACCTAGGGAAATATAAGTAGTGTTCTATCCTTCTGTATGTGCAATATTCCATATATAATATAATATGAAGAACAAAATATTGAGCAAGCAATAACAGAACAACAATGATATATCCAGAAAAATATCATAATAATAGAAGAATAACACTAGAAAGAGCACCTTTATTAATGATAACAATGTCCACTTGCCTCTTCGAGTGGGAAACCTACAACAGAGTAGAGCTCTATTACAATAATATCTAAGAAAAACTTCACCCATGCCTCCTACACTTGTTTATACTAACTCTATCTTCTAAGGAAACTTCTAAAGGAATATTTTTCTAGAAGTGGAAGCTTCTATTAGGTATTCTTACATTGACTTATTCTCACTTATTTATTAGGCCTTATTAACTAATGTTGACCTTTATTACATATCCTTCTAACTAATGACACATGGAGAGGGGTTAGGATCGGATCCTAACATGCTGTCGCCCTTCAAAGCCAGCCTTGTTCTCAAGGCTGCAGGTGCAGAAACTGCTGAAGGATGGTTGTTGGTTCCCAGGTCGCATTGTCTGGTGATGTGCCCTTCCATTTGATCAACACTTCCTTGATGGTTCGACCACACAATTGAAATTCCCGGTTGTTGAGGATTGCCTCGAGTTGGAGCCGCAGGGATCCCTCTTCATCTAATTCTGATAGGATGGTTTGAACTCGAAAATTCTGTCCCACCACTTTCTTCAGATAGAAAACTTGAAACACTGGTTGGATTTTGGAAGTATCCGAAAGAGCCAATTTGTAATCTATTAAGCCAATACACTTGATGATCTGGTAGGGCCCATAAAACTTGGGTGCCAACTTATGATGTCCTTGAGCTTTGAGAGATGTTTTCTTGTAAGTTTGTAGCTAGAGAAACACCTGATCACCTTCTTGAAAAACCCTTTGGAACGATGTTGGTCAGCCTGTTGCTTCATGTGATTTTGGAACATGTGGAGGTTATCCTTCAAAGCTGTGATGGTGGTTGTCTGACATTGCAACATGGTATCAATAGTTTGAACCTTGGATGTTCCTGGAAGATAGGTAGTGATTGTCAGAGGTTGTTGACCATACACTGCTTCATATGGGGTCATTTTAGTGGTCGTTTCATAAGAAGTATTATACCACTATTTTGCCAAGGGAAGCCATAATTGCACCCACTAGTGTTGTTTGTTTGAAGAAAAACACCGTAAGTAGGTTTCCAAACATTTTTTGACCACTTCTGTTTTTCCATCAGATTGGGGGTGATAGGCTGTGCTCATGTTTAGTTGGGTTCCTTGCAGTTTAAACAACTCTTTCCAAAAGGTGCTAGTGAAAGTGGAGTCATGATCAGATACAATAGAGGTTGGCATGCCATGTAACTTGAAAATATGATCAAGGAAAACTTGTGCAATGAGTGTCGCTATGAAAGGGTGAGGTAAAGCAAAAAAATGAGCATACTTGAATAGGTGATCAACCACTACCATGATGACTGATTTTTTCCCAGCTTTAGGAAGGCCCACTATAAAATCCATGGAGATGTTGGTCCACATTGAAGCTGGAATGGGCAGGGGTTGTAGAACTCCTGGCGAATTTATAGTTTTACCTTTATTACGTTGGCACACCTCACATTCAATGAAAAATTGAAGTATATCCTTCTTCATTCCTAGACAAAAAAAAGAACTACAGACACGAGCATAGGTCTTCTCAAAGCCTAAGTGACCTACAATGGCTGAGGAGTGCAACTCAGTTAAGAGTCACAACTTGAGTGCTGAAGAGGGTGATATACTAGGAGATCCTTATATCAGAGAGTATTTTCTTGCCAAGTGTAGCCAGTGGGAGGATTAGGGTCATCCTGAAGATGCTGAATTATCTTGGATATAGTCGGGTGTGTGAGCCACTCCCGACATACATCCTCCATCCAATAAAGGATTAGTAAGGATAAGGAAAAGAGGGATCCATCCTTCTCATGCTGTTGTGACAAAGAATCAACCAAAATATTGTCTTTTCCTTTTTAATATATGATTTCATAGTCATAACCCAACATTTTAGTTAGCCACTTGTTTTTTTTGGGGGAGGATAACCTCTTCTCCAAGAAATACTTTAGACTATGGTGATTTTTTTTATATGAAAATGATGTCCCAAAAGGTAGGGCCTCCATGTGTGCACTACATGTAGAATGGCCACCATTTGTTTTTCATAAGTGGATCCACCCAAGTTGAGGCCACTCAACGATTGGCTAGTAAAGGCTAGAGGTATACCTTGTTGGGTGAGGACTATGCCTATACCAGTGCTTGAAGAATTCGATTCCAAAAAACAAAATTGTTGAAGTCGAGCACTGCTAAGACAAGAGTAGTGAACATGGATCTCTCTAACTCAATGAAGGCTTGTTCCACCTCAATTATCCAATGAAATGCATTCTTATTGATAAGGTTGGTCAAAGGATTATCAATTTTTCCATAATGGTGGAAAAATATCTGGTCATAGCCCATGAGACCAAGAAAACCCCATAGGAACTTTAAGGGCGTGGGTCACGGCCACTCCTACATAGCTTGTATATTTTTGGGGTCCACTTTTACACCGTCGCGACTCACAATGTGTCCCAAGCACTCCACTTCGTTGGTGCCAAAGGAACATTTGGTATTTTTTACAAATAATTGGTTGTCCTGTAGAAAGTGAAGAACTTTGTCTACATGAAGAAGGTGGCTATCCTAGGTGCGGCTATAAATGAGGATGTCATCAAATAAAACCAGGACAAACTGTCGAAGCTAAGGTTTCAACAATTTATTCAAAAGACTTTGGAAGGTGGATGGATCATTGCATAGGCCAAAAGGCATGACCAAGAATTCATAATGTCCTTCATGAGTTTTGAAAGAACTCTTCGGAATATCAACCTCCTTCATCCTAATCTAGTGATAGCCAGAGTGATGGTCCAATTTGGTGAAGACACAGGCCCCTTGGAGTTCATTGAATAAATCATCAATGAACAAAATGGGAAACTTATCTTTGATGGTCAGTTTATTTAGGGCCCAAAAATTAGGACACATGGGACAAGTACCTTATTTCTTCAAGACCATCACTACTGGTGAATAATATGGGCTTGCACTATTGCAAATTACACCCGCCTCGAGTAATTCTTGTACCATCTTTTCGATTTCATTTTTTTGAGCAAATTGATATCTATAGGGTCTTAAATCGGGGGGTTGACTACCAGGAAGGAGATGGATGATATGATCATGCTCACCTCTGTAAGGAGGTAAGGTAGTGGGTACTACAAATACCTTTGGGTGCTTGTCCAAAATAAGTTGCAGGCTAGATGGAACTATTGGCGAGGCTTGTTCAGTGACATGGATGGCATTAATTTGAGCAATCACACCATGCTAGCCTTTCTTCAACAATGTTTCCATCCTGTGAGAGTTGATGATTTCAAGAGAGCCTGCTTGCAGACCTCGAAGGGTATAGGAGTGAGCCTCATGGTGAAAGATCATTTGTAATTCTTGATAATCCACTGTAATTGGTACCACGGTGCGAAGCCATTCCACACCCAATAAAATATCACAACCACCCATGGAAATAGAGAACATGTGGTTTTTCAAACGATAATCACCCATTTGGAGTTTGACATTTTCACAGCGGCCCCCACAGTTCATAGTACCCCCATTAGCAATGAGAATCTGGAAATTAGAAATAGGGTGGAAATAACAATGGATCTCATCGGAAAGCCTTTGATGAATAAAATTATGAGTGCTACCACTATCAATCAACACCACAACTAGTCTATGTTTGATGTAGCCCTTGATATTCAATGTTTGTGAAGTCGAGATACCGGAATGTGCATGCAGTGAAATGACTAGTTCCATTAAGGTTGGAAGATTGACAATTGGATCTTCAACATGATCACTAGACGATGCCTCCTTGGGGTATGAAGCTTCATCTAATGGAATGTATTCATAGGAGGAGGAAGATGATGCATCAATTTGGAAGAATTTTTGTTCTCTACATTTATGCCCCGGTGCATACTTTTCATCACAATAGTAGGAAAGTCGTTGCTTTCGTCATTTCACCATTTTAGATGGAGAGACCTTTTGTACCTTCAAGGTTTTTTTTGGAGCTAGGGTGGCCCCTGAGTGAGGACGATTGGAAAATGGAGCCTGAAGCATGGTCTATGCTTCCCTGGCTAATTGACATGACTGCAACCAAGTAGTAGGATGATTCATACTCACAAGACCCTTGATGGCGTCCTTTAAGCCACTGATAAAATATTCAAGGTAAAATTCATTAGATAAGCCCTCATTTTTGGTAGCGAACTGTTCAAATGTTGTGATGAAGTCTGATACTATTCCATTTTGGTGTAGCTTTGTGAGCTTGACCAAAAAATGAGATTCATGATCAAAATGGGAAGAAACTGCTTTGGTGAACATGCTCCAAGTGGGGAATCCAGGATAACACTTCTTATGCCACTGCCACCATTCTTGATCTAGGTATAGAACCTCAACATTGAGTTTGGTATTATCAAACTGAATATCATGGAGGATAAAGTGTTGTTCCATTTGAGGTATCCACCCAGCTAGGTTAGAACCATCAAATTTATGCATGTCAATTTTGGGCACCTTGTTCCAAGAGTGTGTAGACACCCAAGGGGAGTGGGATGATTAAGTATGGTCATGCTGGGAAGAATGTGGGTCAACTAGAATGTACTCAACATTCTTACCCTTGAGGTTGTGCAAAACCTCTTCTAGTTTTTGGGAGATTGATTGTTGGGAGTCCTTGATGGATTTAAGGTCTTCCTCTAGGGCTATTTTCCTAGACTCCAAGTTATCGTGGATCTGGGAGTGGGTAGTAGGCATGGTGGAGGAGTGGGTAGCTGGTGAGGTGTCGGGAGGGAAATCTGGGTCTCAAAATTTGATATATACTAGGGTGATTAGTGCAAAAAGAGGAATCGAATGGGATATGTATCAAATAAGGGTGTCTTGGAAAGGGGTGGGATCGTGGAAAAAAATGATTAAAAGTGAAGGGTACCATTGTGATCATAATGGAGAGAGGAATGCAATGAGATAGGTTACAAATAAGGGTACTGACAAGCCCCAGAATTTTATTTTTACTCATATGGAGTTATACTAAGAGATGAATAATATTGCAATGGCCAAATTCTTAATAGGAAGAAATGTGTAGGACTTTTGCAACCTGAATGTAGTAGACATAGTTGCACATCAATAGATCTGGTTGGTTCTATTGTTTTTTCCATCCCAAGGGTTAGGGGATTCAAGGGTTCTACAGACAATGGTTTTCCCTGTGTTATAGCTCTTAGATATATGTGTGGGGTACAACATTAGTACTCGGCCCAATATCTCAGGGAACCAACTAAGGAGGCTAGATCATATCCTTATCCTTACTACGCGACTACCTAGGTATGAGAGAGTATCTTCCTGAGTGCTTTTCTCGGTGAAACTATAACATTGAGGCGGTTGATCGGTTTATCGATGGAGGGCTTCAGGATGCCTAGGCTGATCCATTTACATATGTTTTTTGATGCACTACCATTCGAAGGGGTACCAACATGGGTTACAAGGGTGGCCAACAGATGTGTGCTTAAGCACCACTTGTATTTCTTGTGTGTATGACTCCTCGACCGTGAGTCAATGCGTGTAACAAAATATCTCTGTAGCTTAAATACGTTGGAAGACGTCTCTACCTTGAAAATTTATTTACTCCACAATTCATTCCCTGGAAAGAGCTTTGATACCACTTGCAATATTCCAGATATAATATAATATGAAGAACATAAATATTGAGCAAGAAATAACAAAACAACAATGATATATCCAGAACAATATTAGAATAATAGCAGAATAAGACGAGAAAGAGCACCTTTATTAATTATAACAATGTTCACTTGCCTCTTTGAGGGGGAAACCTGTGATGTCCCCAGCCACCAACAGGCTGGGAAACACCACTACTCTGACACGTCACTTAGCTCTGATACCATCTCGTAATGTCCCCAGCCACCAATAGGCCGGGCAACACCAATGTTCGTAGAAATAACAATTAACATCTTCCTATAATTAAAACCATAGACAAACACCATATTCTGCTAATACACAAATTGATGGAGAAATAACAGTAAAAGCATACATGTAGTAATCTAGACCAATCCATAGATGTAACAACATATATAAATACATAGCATGTGAATGAAAATGGAATGAATATTTATATTTTAATTGATATCCACCAATTGCGTGCAGACCTTCCATGAACCTCCCAGCCTTAGACCACGCTGCTCATCGCACTCAGCAGTGGGTCACCCCTGAGATGGGACTAAGCTCCACCCAGGGAAAAGGAATCCTAGAATAGGCTGAGGTTACAAGAAACTGCACAATGTAACTAGAAGGATTCTCTCCAAGAGCCTTTTGACACCCACTACTTAGAGAATCTCATTCCCCACATGCCCGTTCCACCCCGGGAATATGCACCTTCAATGTTCCACAATCCATCAACTACTCTACTTCCCCTTTCAGGGTCTCGGAAATAGGATGGATCAAGAATTCTCAGAGCTCCGTAGCTGGTGCTGTACTCTCTCTAGGATAAAATCACTTCCCATCAAACTCTCTCACCTGGAGAGAGCTGCTCATAGGCCTGACAACCTACCTCTTCAACCATGATCCTGACAAACCGCTTCTTCAACCACTTCAACTTAGTTCTAGCAGGGTGGGGAAAACAACAACAACAACACCATTCAGTTAACACACAGGTGACGACAACAACAAAAATGGGCATGGAACTGAAAATGACAACAACCAAACGCTAAGACACAACATGACTTAGGCGAATACAAAATGTGTTGGGCTTCACAAGAGAACACAATCCAACTCCGCGGTTACTGGTTTCAAGGTGCGTGAAAAACAATGCAGAGGTCGATGATGGAAGCCAAACGAGTTCGACGAAGGATGGGAGAATGGGGGAGAAAAATCCCCAACGACATGACTCTCAATCTTTAACTGCATGAGCCCAGGTCGACACATGTCTTCGTGGAGTTGAATGCACTCCATTTATCATTCGTTTCCCTTTCCCAAGAACTTAGGATAACTGGGTTTAATTTTCCCCACTTTAATATTTTCATTATTCAGGAATATATTATAATATTCCCTTGGGTTAATCCCTCTAGCTTAGCCCCTCTTTCCTAGCCTCTTATTCCCATCCCTTTCCCTACCTGGTGGAGCTTCGTCCCCCATCACTCTTTCTTTGTGGTCGGTCTACACGTAATGATGCATTTTATTAATAATTTGCATAATTACATATACAAAATGAGGCCCACTGACCTTAGCATCTAGGCTCTTCAGCCTAATAACACATAAGCCTACCATCTTATAATTACTTGGCTCACTAGTCTACAAACATTATTACATTTCACAAGGGCTCGGTCTTGGGGTATTACAATCCCCTCCCCTTATTTTTTCACTGTCCTCAGTGCAAATCATTTACATAATATCAACAAGATTTTCAAAATCTTAAAAAATATGTGGGTATTCTGCCCGCATAGCATCTTCATTCTCCCATGTCACGTCTACAGGACCGTACTAGGTCCAATGGAACTTTACAAGCTCTATGGCTTGATTATGGAGATGTTTTCTCTTTTGGTTCAATATGCACACCGGATGCACTTGAAAGACGCCTTCTTGCTCCACCTGAATCACATTCCAATCAATAACATGATTAGAATCAGGTATATATTTCTTAAGCAATGAAACATGAAACACATTATGTACAGTCATGGATGCAGGAAATGCAAGAATATATGCAACTGTTCCAATCGTTTCTAGGATTTAAAATGGCCCACAATATCTGGCTGCCAACTTGGAACAATTTCCCAGCTTCAGGGAACTTCTATTGGCTTTCACTTTCAAGAAAACATGATCACCCACTTTAAACTCCCTGTGGGTCCTATTCTTATCAGCATAACTTTTCTGCCTGTCTTGGGAAGCCTTTAAATTCTTCTTAATATTCAACATTTTCTCTTCCATTTCCTTGAGAAACTCTAGCCCAACCACTGCCCTATCAGCTGGGTTGTCCCAGATTATTGGTGTGTTTCACTTTTTTCCATAGAGTGCTTCAAATGGGCTCATCCGCAGTGATGCTTGATACCTATTGTTGTAGGAAAATTATACCAAGTGTAGGTAGTCTTCCCATTTAGATGGTTTGTCTATCACATACATCCTTAGCATATCTTCTATCACTTGGTTCACCCTTTCTATTTTCCCATCAGACTCAGGATGATAAGCAATGTTGAAGTTTAGATTCATTCTGAACCCTTTTAATAACTCCTTCTAGAACTTTGAGATAAATTTCGAGTCTCTATCAAACACAATTGTCTTGGGTATGCCATGAAATCATGCTACTTCCCTTATATAGATATCGACAACACTAGCTACCTTGTGAGTAGTCTTTAATGGAATAAAATTGACAGATTTCATAAGCTTATCCACCACCACCATGATGGAGTCATGTTGTTTATTTGTTCTAGGTAATCATGTGATGAAATCCATTGTCACCACTTCCCACTTTCACTCAGGAATGGGTAATGACTGTAGCAACCCACCTGGGTGCCTATGCTCAACGTTGACCTTCTAACACTCCATACATCTGGTGATGTATTATGCAATTTCCTTCTTCATACCTAGCCAAAAGTAATGGCTCTTTATTGCTGGCACTGTTTTCTGATATCTAGGGTGCCCAACATAAGGCACATTATGCATTTCTTTCAAGATAGTAATTCTCAATTCCTGGGAATTAGGTACATAAATTTTGTTTTTGTACAAGAGTGTTCCATCAACCTCCAATTTATAATCTTCCACTTTTTGTAGCATCTTACCTTGCTGTAGCTTTGCTACCAATTCCATGTACTGAAAATCTGCATTTGCAGCTTCTGAAATTCCACCTCTAATATTAGTTTGGTACATGCTAATGGCTGTATCATATAGTTCATGCACTCTTCTGCTGATTGCATCAACCATTTTGTTCTTCTTTCCTTTGATATGCTTGATATCAAAGTCATACTCACAAAGGAATTCCAACCACCTACTCTGCCTAGCATTCAGAGTTGGTTGGTCAAATAGATACTCTAGACTATGATGGTCTGTGCTGAGTTCAAACCTCTTTCCCATGATGTAATGTCTCCATTTATCTAGCATGTGTACAATGGCTGCCAACTCCAAATCGTGATTTTCATAGTTCTTTTCATGCTCTTTCAATTTTCTGGACTCATAACATATTAGAAACCCATTCTGGCTGAGGAATCCTCCCAGTCCTTCTTTTCACACATCTGTACACACTACAAAATCTTCATTTGGATCTACAATCCTCAGGATTGGAGCACTGTTTAACAACCACTTCAATGGCTGGAGTTTTCTCTCACATTCTTCTGTACATTGAAATTTCTTCTCCTTCCTTTGCAAGGAAGTGATGGGGTGAGTTATCCTTGAGAACCTTGCAATGAACCGTCTGTATTAGCTAGCTAGACCCATAAAGGATTTGACTTCTATCACATTCTTTGGTGTTGACCATTCTCTAATGGATTCTATCTTCTCAGGATCCACAAATATCCCATATTTTGAAATGATATGTCCCAACTAATGGATCAACTTTTGATAGAATGAGCACTTTCTCAATTTGGTATACAGTTGGTGCTCTCTTATCACCTACAACACCATCCTTAGATGATGTTCATGCTCTTCCTCTGACTTGGAATATCCCAAGATGTCATCCAAAAATACTGACAAACTTGTGTAGGTATTATCTGAATACACCATTTATTAGGCACATGAAAACAACGGGTGCATTTGATAACCCAAATGGTACTACTATGAATTCATAATGACCATACCTTGTTCTGAAGGCAGTATTGCTGATGTTTTCATCATTTATCCTTACCTAGTGGTAACTTGACCTGAGATCTATTTTTGAAAATATCTTGGCATCCTTCAACTGATCAAAGAGGTCATCGATCCTTGGAAAAGGATACTTTTTCTTAATAGTCACTTTGTTCAACTGTCTGAAATCAATGCACAATCTCATTGTCCCATCTTTCTTTTTCATGAATAGGACTGGGGCACCCCAAGGTGACACACTTGGGCATATATACCCCTTCTTCAGAAGTTCTTCAAGTTGCAATTGCAGTTCTTTTAGCTCTGGTGTACTCATTTTGTAAGGAGTTTTTGACACTGGAGCTGCTCCAGGCATAAGGTTTATAGAGAAATCAATATCTCTCTTTGGGGGTAGTTCGGGTACCTTCTGGAATACATCCTCAAAATATTTTAATACTGTATAATCTTCAATATTTGACACCTTATCCTTAGGTGCTTCATCCATATGAGCTGCAAATATTTGGCAACCTTTCCTGTAGCACTTCTTCAGCTGCATTGCTGAGATTTCTCTGATAGCAACTGGTCTGGGAATTCCTTGGACTATTCTCTGATTTCCTTCCTCATCTAGGTAAGTGAATGCCTTACTACGATATTCTAAGATGGCATGGTGCTGGCCCAACCAATCCGTCCCAATTAGACAATCATAGGAACCTAAAGGTAAGATGTTCAATTCATCCCTTGTGCTCAACCCATTCATGTCCACTGGACAAGATTTAATCAACTCGGTAACTTTTCTTTTGGCTCTTGTAGCTAGCTGCAGTAACCAATATTTTCCATGCTTGTTTCTTGGAAAATGAAATACTTCCACCATTCTAGGATCTATACAACTATGACTAGCCCCTGAGTCAATTAAAATACTAAAGGCATGGTTATTGATCACACCTTCAACTTCAATCATGTGTGGTTGAAACTCAACTTGCTTGTTGTCCAGGGACTCATAGATCCTTGGTATTCTACTACCCATGTCCTCCACTATTTCTTCTTGCTGAACATTGTGGACAATTCTTATTTTTCTATTTTTGTGGGGACAATCTCTATACTTGTCATCTCCCTGAAAACCCCAACATTGAATGGGCATTTTCCTTGGCCTTTGTCCCCCTACCTTAGCCATCCTCTGCTCTCTAAAAGATGGTTGTCTTGAGGATTTTTTCTGAAAAAGAGAGGCTTGTTCCCCTTCTATCTATGCTCTTTCTTGAACTTCTTCTTGTCATCCCAAGCCTTCCAGAAAGTGGGCTTTTCTCTTTGCTTCTCATATAATAATTTTCCTCTCCTTATAGTTTCTTCCATAGTTTTAGGATCATCATATTGGATCTTGTCACTGATGGAAGGTGGCAGTCCACTCAAATACCTTTGAATTTTGAAAATATCATCCTTGATGAAAGGAGCATACTTCAACAAATCCAAAAACCTTCCTTCATATTCATCAATGGTCATGCTACCCAGCTTGAGTTCAAATAACTCTTTCATATTTCTGTCATAGTATCTCTTAGTCAAGTATTCTTTTTGAAATAATTCTTGAATTCCTTCCAAGTAACATTTTTCTCTTTAATGTGTTGCACCTGCACAAGTTGATCCCACCACATGGATGCCTTTCCTTTCAGTTCATACATTGCAATTCTCTCTTCTGCATGAGAGGAGTAATTCTGTAGTTGGAAATATTTCCTCATGCCAAGAAGCCACGTCTCGACATATTCCTCCTTCTTGTTCTCTCCATCAAATGTAGCAGGCTTAATCTTGTTCATTTCTCCCTTGATTTCATCCACTCTAGATCTCCTATGATTTCTAGTAGGAGATGGGCTTGAACTATTGTGTGCCCTCCTCTTGGAGTGTCCTTGGGAGTGACATTGGTGTCTACCAAAACTCCTTGATTTTATCTTCTCATCAGGGGACCTGTGACTTCCTGATTTACTAGAGTCACTCTCCTTATCCAATTTCCTTTCTATCTTTTCCAGGCTTTGTATCAGCTTTATGTTGAATTCTCCCCGTTGATCCCTGAATTTCACGAGCTTTCTGTTATCTGCTCGGTGATTTTGGACATCTTTCTGCAATCTTTCAATGATTTTCATGATGTTTCCCTCCTTATCTATCTCTTCTCCATGCCCATTGGAGTTTGATCCTTCAACTCCCAAATGGACATCCATTCCTTTAGCTTCATTCCCTGAACTCGAAGCATTCTGTGTCTCCATTTCTCTGCATTAAGAAGTAATTCGGTTCAGTTCTGACAATTGTTAACTCTGCAAAAAAAATGTGTTGTCAACCAAATTTTGTTAGTCCAATAGTCCTTAACAAATTCCATAGTATTCATAAACCAATCTGATTCAAGAAAACGTTTAGATTTCATTCTGCGGTTCTTGAGTAATCAAGAATCCCCACATATCATTTCTTTATGAGCTTTGCTCTATTTTGCAACAATTTTCAGGCACTAGATCCTTTCTCTTAGCCCGCAACCCATGCAACCATGGGATGTGGCCAAGAAATAGGTCGATAAGTGCTTACTTGAGACTTCGGGCCTCCATCTTGAGAAGTTTTCAAAGCACATCACAACAATCTCTCGGAGTTCCGGATTAACGAACTTGTGTAGTAGGGTGGATCAATAGTCTACGACCACCCCACATCCAATGACGGACACCTACCATGGAACTTCAGGCATTTGAGCTCCGGGACTTCAGAGCTTCAGGACTTAAGAGGATTTCACATTCGCACACCCCAAATCATTAATCTACGAACACATCCATGTCAACTTTGGTGATGTCATTACATCTCATCACCTCGGCGTTATGAAATTTTTTGAAAGTTATTCCTTTCGTTCCCTTATGAAACATTCTTCTGGAGTGTCAAGTCTTTGGACTTCACAACTGGCGCCACATGCCACTGTGACCATCAGGCCCCACCACCCATACTCAAGAGGAGGTCGACGTGACGAAACATGAGAAATGGACACGTGGCCCACTCAGATAGGTGGCACATGTGACGTTCCAAATGAAATTTAAATCTTTGGAGGGCCCAAAACCCATTGACATGTGATGCACATCCCATGGGTCCACGTCGTTCCTGATGACATCATCATGCCACGTTACTCCATAATTTTGGGCTTCAAAAGTTTTTACACCTGCTTCCTTCCAGTCTCCCGAATTTTGAATTTCCAGACTTATTTACCTTCTGGGTCCACATAGTACAACTGTCAACATTCCAAGTGGGGGTACGTGGGATGTCTAGGAAGGTCCACATCACCCATGGCGATGTCATTTTGCCCCACCACATCTGCTCTTTTTCTTTACGACTTCAGGCTTCGAAAGTTTGTGCATCAGCACACCCCACTTCTCCCGATTGCCGAAATCGGAAGTTACAATTTTCCGTGAGATCTACAACTCACAACAACTTGCGTGTAGATCCAACGGCTCTGATATGCTCTTCACCACATGTCTTACCCTCTGCTCTTGGATTGATCTAAAGGTAAGGCTTATCCCCAGATATATAGTGTAGATATCCTCTAGCACTTCAGAGCTTCGGGCTTCGACCCTTCTCTTATTTTTGCACCTAACTTCACCAAAGTTACAAAGTCCAAAGGGCTTCCAAGTTAACCCTCCTGCACTTTCTCCAGATTTGACGGTTGTGAAGGATTCTCCTTCTCCCGAACAGATCCTATGACCCCAACACCACAAATGTTGTGATTTCTTTCTTTGTGTCCATTTCTTGAACTTATTACACCTCCTATGTTTCGAACAAAGTCCAAGTGTTCTTTCAACGCCCTTCTAGCACTCAAGGATGCTCTGAACTTCGAATTTTATCCCTTTCGACAAAAATTTTCTATGAAATATTGGTCTCGTTAACCACTAACATGGACCATCCAGGCGCAGTGTAGAAACCATGGCTCTGATACCATCTTGTGACGTCCCTAGCCACCAACAGGTCAGGCAACGCCACTACTCTGACACGTCACTCGGATCTAATACCATCTCCTAGCGTTCCCAACCACCAACAGGCCGGGAAACAACACTGTTCATAGAAATAACAATTAAAATCTTCCTATAATTAAAGCCATAAATAGACAACATATTCTTCTAATAAACATACTGATGGAGAAATAAAAGTAAAAACATACATGTAGTAATTCAGAGCAAACCATATATGTAATAACATATATAAATACATAGCATGTGAATGAACAGGGAATGCATAGTTATCTTTTAATTGATATCCACCAATTGTGTGCATAACTTCCACAAACCTCCCAGCCTTAGACCACGCTGCTCATCACGCTCAACAGTGGGTCACCCCCAAGATGGGACTAAGCTCCACCCAGGGAAAATGAATCCTAGACTAGGCTGAGGTTATAAGAAACTACACAATGCAGCTGGAAGGATTTTCTCCAGGAGCCTTCTTACGCCCACTACTCATGGAATCTCATTCCCCACATGCTTGTTCCACCTCGGGAATATGCACCTTTACTGTTCCATAGTCCATCGGCTGCTCTACTTCCCCTTTCAGGGTCTCGACAACAAGACGGATCAGGAATTATTAGAGCTCCGTAGCTGGTGTTGGACTCTCTCTAGGAGAAAATCACTTCCCAACAAACTCTCTCACCTGGAGAGAGTTTCTCATAGGCATGAAAACCTGCCTCTTCAACCATGGGCCTGAAAACCCTCTTCTTCAACCACTTCAACTCAGTTCTAGCAGGGTGAGGACAACAACAACAACAACATTCAGTTAACACATGAGTGACGAAAACAACATAAAATACGCATGGAAACCGAAAATGACAACATCCAAACGCTAAGACATAACACAAATCAGGCGAATACAAAATGCGTCGGGCTTCACAGGAGAATACAGTCCAACTCCATGGTTACTGGTTTTAGGGTGCGTGAAAAAGAAATGAAGAGGTCGATGATGGAAGCCAAACGAGTTCAACAAAGGATGGAAGAATGGGGGAGTGAACCCCCATCGATATTATTCTCGAGATTTAAATGTGTGAGCCCAGGTCGAATCTTGTCTTCCTGGAGCTACATGCAATGCATTTAGCATTCGTTTCCCTTTCCCAATAACTTAGTATAACTGGGTTTAATTTTCCCCACTTTAATATTTTCATTATTCAGGAATATATTATACTATTCCCTTGGGTTAAGCCCTCTATCTTAGCCCTTCTTTCCTAGCCTCTCAGTCCCATCCCTTTTCCTACCTGGTGGAGCTTTGTACCCCATCACTCTTTCTTCGTGGTCGATCTACACATAGTGATGTATTTTATTAATCATTTTCATAATTACATATACAAAATCAGGCCCACTGACCTTAGCATCTAGGCTCGTCAACCTAATAACACATAAGCCCACTAACTTGTAATTACTTGGCTCACCAGCCTAAAAACATTATTACATTTCACAGGGGCTTGGACTTGGGGTATTACAAAACCTCTAGCAAAGGACAACTCTATTACAATAGTATCCAAGACAAACTTCATCCATGCCTCCTACACTTATTTATACTAACTCTAACTTCTAAGGAAAATTCTAGAGGAAGATCTTTCTAGAAGAAGAAACTTGTATTAGGTCTTCTTACATTGAATTATTCTCATTTAGTTATTAGGCATTATTAACTAATGTTAGCCTTTATTACATAGAAAACATATCCTGCTAACTAATGACCCATGGAGATGTTGGAATACTAAGAGGGGGGTGAATCAATAATAGAGAAATCTAATCCTTTTTAACCATATAATGCAAGTGTTATATCAATGTAGCATTATCATCCAATATTTGCAAAGTAAATAAACAATGAACAAATGAACAATCATACACATACATAGTACACCAACATTTTTACGTTTAATCCCAAAGCAGGAGAAAACCATAGAATGCTTTTTCTTATATGTCTTGAAGAATTACATTAATTGGAAGCACCAACTTCCTTTGTTTTCCAGCTGCAAATCAAAGGAGGCTCCAACCCCCTAGTTTCTCAAGCTACAGCCTGAGGGAAGCTCCAAATTCACAATTCTCTGGCTACAACCAGAAGGAGGCTACAACCCCCTATGTTCTCCAGCTACAACCGAAAAGTGGCTACAACCACCTGTCCTTGCCCCATCCAACAACCCTGACATATAAGTAAAATGATGGAACCACTATCACACTATAACTATGAGATATACTGTTGTAAACCTGTACCAATAAACCTGCACCAAACAACTTGAACCATGTATCAACCATGCATCAACCTGTACCTCAACGTGTAATCAACCTGTACCATAAACAAGTGCATCAACCATGCACCAACCTGTACTAAACAACCTGTAATCAACTTATACCATAAACAAGTGCATCAACCATGCACCAACCTGTACCTCAACCTGCAAACCTTCCTTAAATTTAACAACAAGAGACTAGCATTTTCATCAAACTCTACTTTAGTCTCACATGACTAGTTTTGGAGTAGTCAACAACCCTAACTTGAAATAATCATAACTATGTACCTGTAATGAATAAAGATCTGGAAATAGTACATAATGTTCTTTAGTATGTTTTGTGCAATTCCTCAAGGTGTCACTACTTGGAACCTCTCATAAAATGAGTTATAGAAAAAATGACATACCTTATTGAACTCTGGCTTATTCTAGAGAGCAAACTTGTAGAGCGTTCCCCGCACATAATGTTTGTTGTATGGATATCAAAATTTTACACAAAATACTACAGATTGTACTCTAGCCAACACATTTGGTCTTACTAAATTTGGATATGTAATGAAGAATTTATGACTTTTTTTACCCGAAACACCTGTTTTAGACTAGTTTCAGGACTAGCCACAAACCCTATTTTACACGGAATGTAACTCCAAAAATACAACGAACCACAAGCTGAAATTTTCATCACAACTACTTGGATATGTTTTCTCAATGGCCTCCCGATTTCATGGTATGAATCATTCTAGAAAAAAAATTATCTCGAAAATGGTGAGATGACCTGCAAATAACATACCTTAGAAAGCATCATCAAAATAATTTATCCTCCCTTGAATTTCGTCTTTTTTTACTTCACCTTCCCTATGAAATTCAGCTTAGATATCCTTTGGTTACCTCAGTCACCTGTAGATATTCAATATTCTCAAGTGTGATTAAAATGAGAGAGCCTTGCCTCTTATTTATACTCTCCAAGTAGCTTCCTTAGAAACATCTTCTAGGCCACTTTGTCCACATAGCCACTTTGTCCACATAATCACCTATGTCCAACTTTTACCAAATTTCCACTTGTCCATATATCCAATAGACACTTGACCACTTAACTCATTTTCCTCATTTTAGGGTTAACCTTCTTATAACCACTTTCCATAAGTAGAAAGTTCTCCATTTACTTTATTATTTAAATAATCCTCCTTGACTTTGTCACTTCACTTTATTATTTAAATAATCTTCTTTGATTTTGTCACTTCACTTTATTATTTAAATAATCATCTTTGACTTTGTCACTTCAATTTATTATTTAAATAATCCTCTTTGACTTTGTCACTTCGCTTTATTATTTAAATAATTTATTCTTTGCAAGCACTTTGACTTCTTTGACCTTTTGGGGTTTCAAGCCAATCATATGAGGGTCCTTCAACTTTGTAAGACCATAACTTAGAAACCGTGAGGAGTTATGTGATGTTCCACATATCACCAAAAATGGCATGACATGTACTATCCATCTAGAATAGTCTTACATGCAAATATATCAAAAATCATACCATTATACATCAAAAACACTTGGGTCTATTACCCAAACCTTTGTTCTACCGAAATTCTCTATCGGACTTTCTTCAAGGGTTGACATCAATGACAACCAACCCAATTAATCAAAAATACCCCCCTTTGGCATTGATGACAACACTCTGATGCAATACTGAAATCATATCACTCATGCTCCCCTTGGAACCATGCCTACATCTCTGTGACCAACGCTCCCCCCTGGAACCATGCCTCTGTCCTCTGCATCTGCTAAATCTCTCCCCCTTTGTCATTAATGGAAAATGTATCTTTCCATTCGGGGCTGCTCCCCCTAACTGACTCGTTTGATCTCCCAACTTGAAATGTTATCTTCATGGTGCTTCCTCGTGTACATGTAAGAAATATAAGATAAGTATTCAAAAGCATTAATTTTGGAGTAGAAATAACTCCGAGTCTTTGGCAAAGATACTCAAAGGCTTCTCGTGGAAGCGACTTTGTAAAGATGTCTTCCACTTGTTCTTTTGTGCCCACATATTCAACTCTGATGTTCTTTTCTTCAACCTATTCCTGTAGAAAGTGATACTTGATTGGAATGTTCTTCATCTTGGAGTGCATCACCGAGTTCTTTGAGATACTGAAGGTGCTTGTATTATCACAATAGATTGGAATGAGCTCATCATAATAAACTTGTATATCTTTCAGAGTTTGTTTCATCCCTAGAACCTGTGTACAACATGTTGTTGTTGTTGCAATATACTCTGCATCGGCAGTAGTAAAGATACTGATGATTGTTTCTTGATTACCCATGATACTAAACACTCACCCAAGTAGAACGCTGCTCCACTAGTGCTTCGTCAGTCATCAATGAAACTTGCCCAATCTGCATTTATATAGGAAATAAGTGATAGATCCTTTCCTTTTGGATACCATAATCCAAACTCTTATGTTCCTTTGAGATATCTGAAAATCCTCTTCACTGCTAATACATGTGATTCCTTTGGTGCTACTTGAAATTGTGCCACCTGTCCAATTTCCTGCATTACATTTGGTCTGGATGCTGTCACATATAGTAGGCTACCAATCATTGACTTGTATTTCCTCTGATATGTAGACTATGAATCATCATATTTTCTCAACTTGCAACTGGTTTGCATGGGAGTGATAACTGGTTTGCAATCTTCCATTCCAAACTTCTTTAGCATTTCTCTGATATACTTGGTTTGAGAAATAAAAATTCCTTGGTTTCTTTGACATATTTGATGTTGGAGTTACTTCACACACACCTAGGATTTATTTTTCCTAAGGTTCTTCCTTGTTTATTATTCATAATTAGTCATTATCTAGTCTCCTATATTTTAGGGTAGAATATTCCACCCGAAGAATATTCTCTTTCAATTGACACTTCAGTTTGACTAGTTGAGTTGAGTTTAGATGCTGCATTGGTTTTGTCACCATGAAACATTGGGATCATCACCAGCTAATGTGCACTTTCCTTGGGATTATCACTAGACTGGCGCATTACCCTTTATTTCCCGAGTTAACTCCTCACTACTCTTTGTTCAGTCAGTTAACTGAAGACTAGTTGACTAGTTAACTCAACTAGATGGCAGTTCACTCCTGTAACTGCCTGAGAGACTAGACTAGGTGGTATTTCACTCCCATAACTGCTAGTGTGTGTCTAGATCACTCTATACCACCACTATGTAGCATTGGTTACTAATGTATCTTATATCTATTGTAAATTATTCACTCTTTGAATGTGGAATATGATTAATGAGAATTCTTTCATTCTTTCTCTCATTCTTATTATTTATTCTATTCTCTCTGCAAATGTGTGTATTATTGTTTAGATAGATCTATTCTATGTAGGTTCAACACATTTACATGGTATTAGAGCTGACAGACTGCTAAGAAAAGCTACACCAAATTATTTTTGCAGGTACTGAAGATTGAAGAACACAAAAAGATGGAATCTATGTTTTACTCATTGACAATACTTCTCATGCCTCATAACTATTTGGAATGGAAGACAAAAATTATGCTTCATCTCATATGCAGAGGCTTGTACCAAATAACTATGGCAATGGAAGTAGATCCTGATTCCACCGATGAGAAAAATGACTTTCTCAATAAACAAGATATGGCCATAGGATTTATCTGCTTGTCTATTTCTCCAGAAATTCTCCACCAAGTATGTGATGTCACATAAGACTTCACTCCAAATGAATTATGTACCATATTGAAGGTTCTATTTTGGAATAAATAAGATTGTGAAGATTTCATGTAGGAGGTTGAACATATAGAGCCATAAGAGAAGCCATCAAAAGATCAAACATTTTATTCCGAAGAGTCTTCTACACAAGTATCTACAAAAAATTATATTCCATTAATTGCAGATGATGTCTACTCCATTTCAGAATTGTTTTATGAATTTCATGTGAAATATATATTTCATGCATCTCAGGAGTCACATGTAGACACTTTTCCATGCACCATGCATGTATCTCAGGAGCAACATGCATGCACCATGCATGCATCTCAGGAGACAAAAAGGGAACCACGCACATCATATTCAATTATGATATTTTCTGTAAACAATTTGTAGAAGAAAATTGAATATTTGAATTCCTCTCAGGAAAATATCCAATTTCAAAAAAACAACCGCCCGAAACGGAGTCCGGAAAGTGATGTTATGATCTTTTTTAAAATCAACAAAATTTCAGCATTTTTCCGGAAACGGCCGCACGGTTTTCAAAGTTTCATCCAAACTTTATTTGGATATTCTTCATTACAAGAAGATAAAGTGAGTATGTGTGGACATCTAAATGGTTCATATACTTCATCAGATCCATGCATACATCTACATCTTCAACAAAATCTTCAACGAGCACAAACTTGCACAGTTGCGAGGTCTTCTTGGAGTGAAGGACATAGTAGGTTAGCAACTGATTTTTGTTCCTTCTCATTTTTATTTATTTTTATGAATTGTTATTTGAGGGGGATTTTTTCCCATGAGGTTTTCCCTCTTTCCTCATTTATTTTAGTGTATCTTTTGTATTTGGTTACCTAACATGGCCTCGTTGCCGGGACCCATTCTTTATTTTCACCATAGTGATGTTCAGGGGGGGCTGTTGGAGTTACTTCACATACACCTAGGATTTATTTTTCCTAAGTTTTTCCCTTATTTATTATTCATAATTAGTCATTATCCAGTCTCCTATATTTTAGGGGAGAATATTCCACCTGAAGAATATTCTCTTTCAGTTGACACTTCAGTTTGACTAGTTGAGTTGAGTTTAGATGCTGCATTGGTTTTGTCACCATGCAACATTGAGATCATCACAAACTAATGTGAACTTGCCTTGGGATCATCACTAGACTGGTGCATTACCCTTGATTTTATGATTTAACTCCTCACTACTCTCTATTTAGTCAGCTAACTGAAGACTAGTTGACTAGTTAACTCAACTAGGTGGCAGTCACTCCCATAACTGCCTAGGATACTAGACTAGGTGGCAGTTCACTCCCGTAACTGCTGGTGTGTGTCCATATCACTCTAGACCACCACTATGTAGCATTATTTACTCATGTATCCTATATCTATTGTAAATTATTCACTCTTTGAGTGTGGAATATAATTAATGAGAATTCTTTCATTCTTTCACTCCTTCTTTCTTCTATTCTCTCTGCAAATGTGTGTATTATTGTTTATCTAGATCTATTCTGTGCAGGTTCAACACATTTACATCTGAATATCCAGAAAGAAGGACAGTTCTCCAAGTAATGACATTTTAAATTCATTTTGCATGTCCTTTGCAAATTTCTGGGTTAACCTGTCATCAGTACTTCCAAAAATAATATCATCAGCATAAAATTCAATTAATAAAATTCTATATTGAATTATCTTGATGTAGAGGTTGTTGTCTTCACTTGCTTTTCTGAACCCTGCCTATTGTAGATATTTATCCAGTCTAGAGTACCATGCTCTAGGAGCCTGTTTTAGATCACACAATGCCTTCTTTAATTTACACACATAATCTGTGTTCTCTGACAACTGAAATCCTTCTGGTTGTTCAATGTAGACTTATTATTCAAGTTCCCCATTCATAAAATATGATTTTACATCCATCTGATACACTTTAATATTTTTGGAGCATGCATAAGCTAAAAAAATCAGTTTTCTTCCATTCTGGAAACTGGGGCAAATGTCTTTTCAAAGTCGATTCCTTCAATTTGTGCATATCCTTTACATACCAATCTAGCTTTGTTCCTTGTAACCTATCCATATTCATTTAATTTATTCCTGTATACCCACTTTGTGCCGATCACATTCTTATATTTTGGTCTTGGAAGCAATTCCCAAGTGTTATTTTCTATATTTGATCTAATTCTTCATCCACGGCCTTATTCCAAAATTCATCCTTACTGGCCTCTTCAAAATAGTTTGGTTCAATCGTAGATGAGAGTGCTAGGTGCGTTTGTTCTAGTGAACATATTCTTCTTCTAGTCTCAACTCCTGTATCTTTGTTTCCGATAATTTGATCTGAATGATGATTCTTCTATACTCGTCTGCTAGGTGTCTTTGGAGGCACTTGCTGAACTTGTTGTTACGATTCTATCAGATCCTCTTCATCTTCCCCTTCTACTTATTTTTCATCTTCTGATTCTTCTTCGTAAAGTTGTTCCATTGATTCATTTTCTTCTTCCTTTAATTCTTGTCTACCTATTTTATCAATTGTTACATTGATGCTTTCCGCAACTTTGTTCAATCTCAGGTTGTAACAATTGTATGCTTTCCTTGTACTTGAGTAACCAACAATTAATCCTTTGTCCAAACGAGAGTAAAACTTTCCCATTCTTCCATCTTCTCTGTTGATGTATCATTTTCTTCCAAAATCTCTGAAGTGCTTCAAGTTTGTTGTTCTTCCTTTCCATAGCTCGTAGGGATTTTTGTCAGTGTTGTTTCTGAGAGTTAATCTATTTTGAATGTGAACTATTTTATGCACTTCCTATGTCCAAAATATATCTGTCAATTTGGAATCCATTAGAATTGTTTGAGCCATTTCGTGTACTGTCATGTTCTTTCTTTCAACAAATCCATTATGTTGAGGTGTCCTAGCAACAAAGAATTTCCTTTTTATTTCGTGCCTGCTGTAGTAGTCCATAAATTCCTTTGAAGTGAACTCTCCTCCATTATCATATCTCAAACATTTGATTTTTGAATCCATTTAATTTTCAACCATTTCCTTGTAGACCTTGAAGTTTTCAAAAGATTCTAACTTATTCCTAAGAAAAAAAACTGCAGACATTCTTGTATAATCATAAACTAATAACATAAAGTATTTATCACCTTTTAAACCATTTTTTGTAGTTGGTCCAACTAGATCAGTATGCACAATTTCTAGTGGTCTTGTCATTGAATATTCTTTTGATTTAAACCCAGTCTTTGTTTGCTTTCCTTGTTGATAATGCTTGCATAAAGTGTTGGTTGGTTTCGTGATCTGAGACATTTCTCTAACTGCTTCCCTTTTGCTGAATTTGACAAGGTTATCAAAATGTATGTGACCCATTCTTCTATGCCATAGCCAACTTTCATCTTCCTTTCATAGGCAACACTTTTCATTTGCAATTTCACTTAATACATATATGTTGCTTCAAGTTCTTGCAGTCGTTGCAAACTATTTTCCTAAACCTTCTTTTTTTATCTCACATTTTTGTCAATCGAAAGTAACTTTATGACCTTGGTCACACATTTGACTCACACTTAGAAGATTATGTTTCATATCTTCTACTAGTAGAACATTTTCTTCCTTGGTATTCTTATTCCCAATTTTCATTGTGCTTTTTCCAATGATTTTAGCTGAATCATCATTTCCCAAGGAGAATGATCCATATATTTCCTTTCTTAATGTAAGAAACTTGTCTCTATCACCTATCATGTGTTTTGAACAACCACTGTCAACATACTAACCAAGTTTATTTTACTTAGCTTGTAGAGGGAGTGTGGATTCTTAATTGCTATATTGATTCTGCTTTCTTATCCACGTCCTTTTCAGAGGTTCCTTTCTATGACTTTTGTTTTTCTGTTGTGGTTCTCTAGGAGGGACTGTCATTCTGCAATATTTGCCCATGTGTCCAAAGTTGTTACATTTGTAGCATTCCAATTTAGTGCTCAAAGATTCAAACCTGTTGTAACTTCTTCTCTGTGTTTCACTAGGCCTTCTTGGATAACCCTTTTGTGTATGACTTTCAAATTTGTTTATGTTCCTGTTGTTAGCTCTGCAATTCACAACTTTATGTCCAAAATTATTACATGCATAACATAAACCAAAAAATATAGTTTGATACCTGGGAGTTGAAGACCTTCTAAAAGGAGGTACTCTTATGAATCCTTCTTCTTCTTGAGGCCTATCTGTTTCTGTCGTTCGTTGGTTCTGAAATATGAATCTTCTCGATGGAGGAGTGTACCTGTAATTTTCTTTGTAGACCTTCCTATCTTGTTTGATTATTTCTGCATAGATTTTTGGATATGTTTCTTGTTATGTTGTTTTGGAGCTTGATCCCTTTTCTGTCTGATTGTATCCAAGTCTGGACTTGTCATGATGTGGTTTTTTATTGTTGATAATGTCATTCAAAACTTTTGAGTTGTTCTGCATATTTTTCTTTTGAAGATCCTTTCTTAATGTGACAATTTATTCTTCCAAATTTCCAATGATCCTCTCTCTTCCTTCTAGCTGTTGTTTGAGTGATTCTTCAATTGTAGCATTCAAATTTGTGATTATTTATTCTAGTTCATGAATGCCTTCTTTCTTGTCTAGTTTCACTTGTAATTTCTTATTTTTCTTGTTTTCTTTTCTAATAACTTCTATGGCACAGAACAATTCTTCTTGGTAGTCAACTTCTGCCTCTTAATATTCTTCTTTGGCCTCTTCATATTCTTCTTTAGAGTCTTCTTTATTATAGTCTTCTACTGCCATGAATAAAACTCTTTCTATCTCATTGTCAATGACTTCATTTTCATCTGATGATGAGATGTCTTATTTGGTACATAAGTTTTTCTTGAAAACATTCTTTGTGGTTCTTTTTCCTTTATATGTTTGTTTTCTATTTGAGTAACCTTCATCATTTCTCTTTTTCTTATGAGGACATTTGTTAGAAAAATGACCAATACCATCACAATTAAAACAAATCAAAGGAAGATTACCTCTATACTCTCCGTTGGTTCCCTTGTTCAATCTTCTAACAAAGTTGGCGACTTCTTCACCATCTTCCGAGATGTCACTGCTACTGCTATGTTCTTTTTGTTTTTTCTTCCTCTTTTGCTTTGACCTTTTGGATGCTTTGAAGGATGCTTCTTTTATATCTAGATTTTCCTGTTCAGTTCTCATTTCATATGCTATGAATATTCCATGTAGTTCGTCCATGCTTATTGAGTTTCTATCTTCTCTTTCTTCTAGTGATGATTTCTTAGGGTCAAATATCATAGGAAGAGATCTTAGTACCTTTTGAAAAATTACAGATTCTTTGATTTCTTCTCCCAATCCCAAGATTTCATTTACTGTTTCATCGACTCGTAAAAAATAAGCTGCAATGTTCTCATCTTCCTTCATCTTTAGTTGTTCGAACTAACCTCTGTAAGTTTGAAGCTTTGCTGCTTTGACTTTTGAATCTCCTTCATAAATATTTTGAAGTTTGTCCCAAATATCTTTCGTAGATTTACAATGTGTAACTTTGGTGAATACCGATTCTCCAAGACCATTTAGAAGTGCATTTTTTTCTTTGGAATTATTTGGACTGAGTTTCATAGCTTTGTCATTTGTCGGTGAAACTACTGGTGTTGTGTATCCATCTACAATTGATTGCCAAATTTCAAATCCCTATGCCTATATATATGTCTTCATCCTTATGCTCCAAAATGCATACTTTTGTCCATCAAACTGTGGTATTCCATTTTTATACATGTTTTTTCTCTCCATGATCTACCACTAGTACATATGACCAAATTTGTGATGGTTTTTCATTGATATTTCCACACTTATTTGTCGCAATTTCCACGAAAGATGAGTTTTTTTTTCGTCGAAATAATTTCATCGCTCTATCGACGATCTAGGTGTGCATGGAAACATTGATGAAATTATCTCTCCACGTGTCACCACATTCAAGTTCGGTTAAAACTTTTCATCATCGCAATTTTGATGAAACCTCGTCACAAGTAGAATGAACAACCGTGGAAAAAGTTCGTCGCAATTGCGATGAAAATTTTTGACAAGTCAAAAACTTATGATGCAGATGTTGTATGTGCGATGAAAAACCATGGCAACTTGCGAAAAATACCCATGGAAATAGTGACGACATTGAATCATCAAGACCAAAGTTACGACGAAGATGCTGTATGTGCGGCGAAAACCTGTGGCAACTTGCGACGAAAGTTCGTCGCTATTGCCACGGTGGTCAAAATGCAATTTTTTTCCAACGAACTATCGTTGATATTGTGATGATGGCATTAAGTTTTTTAAAAAAAATTACACGAGATATGGTATTACCATATTACATTGAAATATGGTATACCATATTACAATGTAATATGGCATTACCATATTACATTGTAATATGGGATTACCATATTACATTGTAATATGGTAATTCCATATTAACTCACAATTAATTGCAAGCCAACATGAAGAAATATGAGCTTGGAAAACAATTATTGTTTTGTATGGATTTTGTAGTTAGAGGATGTGAATTTTGTATTGACCTAAG
>JZKD02S0190278.1:754588-770204 GCA_000966675.3 Picea glauca | reverse complement strand
ATTATTTAAATAATCCTCCTTGACTTTGTCACTTCACTTTATTATTTAAATAATCCTCTTTGATTTTGTCACTTCACTTTATTATTTAAATAATCCTCTTTGACTTTGTCACTTGTCTTTATTATATAAATAATCCTCTTTGACTTTGTCACTTGTCTTTATTATTTAAATAATCCTCTTTGACTTTGTCACTTCACTTTATTATTTAAATAATTTCTTCTTTTCAAACACTTTGACTTCTTTGACCTTTTGGGGTTTCAAGCCAATCATATGAGGGTCCTTCAACTTCGTAAGGCCATAACTTTCAAACCGTGAGAAGTTATGTGACGTTCCACATACCACTGGAAATGGCATGACATGTACTATCCATATAGAATAGTCTTACCTACAAATATATCAAAACTCATATCATTATACATCAAACAAACTTGGGTCCATTACCCAAACCTTTGTGCTACCATAATTTCTTCAAGGGTTGACATCAATGACAACCAACCCAATTAATCAACAAGAGAGGGGTTAGGATAATTTCGTAACAATATTTCAAGGATCTCAACCTACTCATCGGAGATTTGCTTTGGTGTAAATAGAATTCTTGTCAAGATTAACCAAATAGAAAATTTCGGAAATAAAGGTTGAGAGGTGAGACAAAAGGCAATGAATACTTTGTTTTACTAGCTCTAAGATCAAATAACATAATACATTGTATTATTTTTTTAAATAATATAAGATATTGTATTAACATACCCTGAAAGTGTGGGAAGTGAATGCCTAGGGTTATACATTGGTAAAAAATAGGAGGAGATTTTTCTAAAATGGTCTATTTATAATGAGTGCGCATTCAACATTATTTATTTATTTTTCATTCATTAATACATAGATAATAATGATGTGTCCAATGCTAATTAAAATGAGAATTCAATGAATTAATTGTCACTAAATGTATTGTGGAAGGATGTGACATAGGAGGTTATGAAATACATTAACACCTTCAAATAAACCCCATATAAAAAACATAGACAAATACAGTATGGGTGGGATTCCATAAGTTTTTATGAATTCCATCATCCTTAAGGATGATTCATTATCAAGATTTGGATTGTTATATTAATCCAACGTCCCCTTCCCTTCCACCTTCAAGCCACACTTTCAATCATATATCCTACTTAATATATACGAGTTTATGCTATATGTCCCTTTTATGATAAGCACCTAAAGGTTTTAACATCAAAATGTGAATTTCCATTTAAAATTTTTTAATGGGTGGCCAATGAATTACCATGACGTGTATTTTAAAAAATCGAAAACATAGTTCCATTTGACTCTCTTCAAATTTCAATGAGGAAATACAAACTAAGGAATCAATATAATACATATTAGTATAATTTAATACATGTATTTTATCTTCTTCTCATTTTTTTTCTGAATTCCATGCCACTAGATTGTTCATGCTCCCATAGGTTTGGATGAGGAGATGTTGTAAATGGTTTTCTAATTTTTTCAGAGACGATTTTTTTTTTGATAAAATATGGAATATATTCCCTCATATTACATTGAAAAATACATAGATTCCACAACTTAGGAGGAATCCCCTTGATCTAGGTGGACATCTGTGGCCACCCACATCTTCCATTGAGTCAACATGCGTCTCCATGTTGACAATTTCTTATTCTACAATTTTCAATTCCTAAACTTTTGGGGCCATTTTAAGGCCTTAAACAACATTTTCTATCTACTTGGGGGTCGGGGATGGAAATGGCCTACTTGATGCAGGAGCATCGCCAACTCATCAAGCAAGCCAACACATCAGGTGGAGATCAACTGGACAAACCAACCCAAATTTTTGAAATACTTTGGAAACTGTTGCGTAACTCTTAAATGAATCATTTAAGAGATGGCGCTTTTGTATATTGTATCAGACCTCGAGCCATACGCTCTTGTCTGAAGTAGATATGAGGCATTTAATCTAGTTAATGCTGGTAGATAGGATTTAAGTCTAGATTTGACAATTTAGAGATTCGAGAGGGAAAACAAATATAGACACCCTCCTTTGTACATTGTAACATTATCAAGCATTCAGGAGAGAAGAGCAATCAGAGAAAATTGTGAAGAACACCCATGTACAGGCGTTTGAATTAATAGAAGATAGTTCTGATTCAAATTCATGGCTTGTGTTGTTTTCTCTGTGTAGATGGTTTATGTGCTCATGAATGTTTTCTTTCTAGTTATGCATTTTCTTTGTATATGCTGCGCATGCGATTTCAGGTTCTCAAACTGAAGTATGAGAAGGGAGAGAATAAGTTTCAATTGTTTCTCTATCTGAGCCAGGAGATTCCTGCAAGGCGTGCAGTTGAATTCATCCGCAAGAAGTGCCTTGATGAAGGCTCAGTTAGTTTAACACTTGTTCTCATTCACCCGGAAGTAAAAGAGGGTTGTTAAATCCGTGCAAGGAGTGCGCAAGCTGAAGCAAAAGTCTTAGTTGTTAATCTGAGCAAAGGGAGGTCAAAGACTGCTGTTGCAGGGAGTGCGCAGAGTCTGAAGGATTCAACACCTGGGAAGTTGTTGAATGTTGAGCGCAAGGAGTGCACGCAAGTTCCTCTGAAGGAATTAGAGTGGAAAAGCTCAGGAGGTAAAGTACCTTCGTGGTATCGCAAAGGAGAGCACAGGAGGTGTGCTGGAAACTGTTTCAAGAACGGGTCTCAAGAGAAAACATTTGAGGGCAGTGCTGAGAAGGAACACTTAGCCATTCGCGAGAAACCTTCTAAGAGGAGGAATCAACAGTCAGGATTCACCGAGGGAAATAGCGAAATCCCGTCAGCCATTAGATCCTGAGGAGATGCGTATGGTTTAAGCGTTAGCGTGCAGGGAAGGAGCTAGGGCTCATCGGGATTCGGCTCATCAGAGAATTGGAATTCCCAGAGATGTAAACCTCTCACAGGAAGGAATCGTGATCCGCGATTTCCCGAGAGGATCAGAGCCATTGATCTTGGCAGGAACACGTGTCAAGAAGCAGGGAGCCATCGGGGTTCAGCCCATCGAAGATTCAGGGTTTCCCGTGACAAGAAATTGTTACAATTGAAATCGCGATTTCACGATACCTGATAGCGCGACGAGGAGGGGTGACGTAGAGGAGAGAGCCTGCACGTGTATCGGGGTTCAGAATTTCAGAGTTCTCGGTGACGAGAGACTCACGACAGGAGAAGTCACGAAGTCCCGAAACGTGAAGGTCCCACAACAAAAGCAGTTAAGTGAAGGAAAGGTGTCGGAAGGTCAAACCTTGTCATGGGCCAACACTAAGTGGCATCGACATATCGCGAACTCGGGGTTCGTGAGTTGGAGCTGCAAAGAATTGCGTTGAAAGAGGCAAGGACACGAGGTTACAAAAGCGCGATAGGAGGTATCGGTTTCTCGGCTCATTGGGACCCAGAAGTTGAAGAACTGAGGGCTGGAGGTCACGAGTAGCGAAGGTGCGAAAGAGAGCCAAAGTCCCGACCAATTGGGTTAAGGTCAACATTGACTGACAGGTGGCATTGGGGATCGGGAATCGGGGATCCGTGAGAGTAGCGGATCACAACAGTGAAAAGGTCGATTTCCCGACGGGGATATTCCCGATAGGAACAAGGAAACCGTGAGCGGATACTCATCGAGTTTCGGGGATTTGGGAGACCCGAACCTGTGAGTGCAGGACTCGTGATCACGCGAGGTCCGATTTCCTGATAGGCAAAGGGAAATCCTAAGGTGAGTTCTGTGGGTGCAGAAAAGTCCCGATAAGGGATTCGAAGAGTGTTTCAGCTCTTTGGGGCTAGGGAAGAGAAGGTCCTGGTGGGAGCAGATGTGTCCTGGGTGGCGCGTTTGCGTCAGAGTGGTATCAGATCAAGATCTTGTCTGTATATTTCAGGCAGGAGGACCGAAGAAGGGAAGGAACATCAGAGTGGTATCTGAGGAGTGTTTTCTGTAGTAGAGAAGAAAAGATATTTTCACCATGCCGCCAAGGAGAGAAAGACAATCACCCGATCTAGAGGATAGGGGAAATCAGAGAGGGAGTGGAAGACAAGCACATAATACATAAATGGAGAGGTAGATACGTGATCTCATATCGAGATTAGAAGATATGGAAGCAACGCAGAGACACACAACAAGTGCTGGAGATGTGAGTGACTCCGAAGGAGAAGTTGAAGATGAACAACAAGGAGAAGTTGCAGCTGAAGATGAAGCCAATGAGAGATTGATTAAAGCTATCACACAAATGATTTCAAAGACAAAGATGGACATTCCAGTTTATGAAGGGAGTCTGGATGCAGAAGAGCTTATGGATTGGATTAGAGCTCTTGACACCTACTTCGACTATGAGGATATCGAAGAGGATAAAAAGGTTAGGCATGCTGTTACCAAATTGAAGGGACACGCAGCATTATGGTGGGACGAACTTCAAGCAGATAGACGTTCCAAAGGCAAGCAAAAGATCAAAAGCTGGGATCGAATGATTGCGAAGATGAAGGAAAAATTCATCCCAAGGGATTATCAAATCACACTGTTCAGGAGAATGCAGAACCTGAGACAAAAGCTGATGACAGTAAAGGAGTATACTGAGGAATTTTACAGGCTAAATATTAGAGCAGGTCATCGGGAGAGCAATGATGAAAAAGTTGCCAGGTATATGAATGGCTTAAGATATGATATCCAGGATGAGATGAGTATGACAACCATCAGAATGGTGGAGGATGCATATCGGATGGCATTGAAAGCTGAGGAAAAACTAATCCGTAAGCCAACACAGCGAGGCCGAGGTAGGAGCCAACCAAAAGGTAAGTCAGTTGCCCAAGATAGGTTCCAGAAATCTAGGGATGACTGGAAGAAGCCTCAGACCCGAACAGAAAGAGGTGGAAGTTCACAGTGAGGCCAGCACGCTGAACAACGAAGGCAACAGACAGAACAGAGCGGAGGATACGCTGATAATAACACATTTCCTCACACCAGAGGTAGAGGAAGAGGTAGAGGTGGAGTCATCACATGCTTCACGTGTGGAAAGAATAGCCACAAGGCAGTTGGTTGTCCAGATAGGAAGAAGGATGGAGGAGAATCTCACATCGCCGAGGTACAACGGCGAGCTGCTGAAGCAGAAGATGCAGAAGACGGAAGGTCACTGATGATGCATAAGGTTCTCTTAACACCCGAGAAGGAGGTGGATGACACGGCTCAGAGAAATCGAATTTTCAGAACCACATTCAAGACCAAGGACAGGAAGTGTAAGGTCATTGTGGACAGTGGAAGCACAGACAATATCGTTTCAACCGAGATGGTGGAGAAACTAGAGTTGGAGACGAGTGATCACCCGAGTCCATATAAAGTCTCATGGCTACAGAAGGGACATCAGGTAAATGTCACCAAACAATGCTTAGTTGACATCAAGATAGGAGGATATAATGATAAAATACTCTGTGATGTTATTCCTATGGATGTATGTCATTTATTGCTAGGAAGACCATGGAAATATGATAGGAACATAGTTCATGATGGGAAGATGAATACGTATACTTTGGAGAAGAATGGAAGAACACACATGTTACTTCTGATAAAAGATAAGGAGGTGAAACCGGAAGTGAACAACATGATACTTCTCATGAGTGGGAAGGAACTTCTGGTAGAAGTAAAGAAGAAGGAAGATCCACAATTCTTTGTGGTCAGGAAACCAAAAGTTGTTTTGACCTACACAAGGGTGGATGACTTGCCGAAAGAAATTCAAGAACTGCTGGAAGAGTTCGCTGATATAGTGGTGAATGAATTACCTCATTCGTTACCGCCAATGAGGAGTGTGAGTCATCATATAGACCTCATACCGGGAGCTAGTTTTCCAAACAAAGCCGCGTACAGGTTGATGACATAGGAGAATGAAGAAGTGAAAAGGCAGGTGCAGGAACTGCTGGATAAAGGACTGATCAGGGAGAGTTTAAGTCCATGTGCCGTTCCAATGGTACCAAGTCCAAAGAAAGATGGAGGTTGGAGAATGTGCACTGATTCCAGAGCCATTAACAAGATAACCATCAGGTACAGGTTTCCATTGCCACGGATGGATGACTTGATGGACTGCTTAGGTGGAGCCAAATGTTTTTCAAAGGTTGATTTGAAAAGCGGATATCATCAGATTCGTATGAGGGAAGGCGATGAATAGAAGACAGCCTTCAAAACCAATGAAGGGTTGTATGAGTGTCTAGTCATGTCATTTGGCTTGACAAATGCACCAAGAACCTTCATGAGATTAATGAATGAAGTGCTGAAGGAATTCATTGGTAAGTTTGTCATTGTTTATCTAGATGACATCTTAATTTTCAGCAAGACAAAAGAAGAACATCTGAAGCATTTAGCTGCAGTAATGAGGAATCTACATCAAGAGAAGTTGTTGATCAACATGAGGAAATATTCATTTATGAAGACAGAACTCATTTACTTGGGGTTTTTCATATCGAAAAATGAATTAAAGATGGATCCAAGTAAAGTGGAGGTAATTAAGAATTGGCCATCACCGAAGAATATTTTTGAGGTGAGAAGTTTCCATGGATTGGCTAGTTTCTACCCAAAATTCATCAGGAATTTCAGTGGAATTAGCGCAACAATGATGGACACAGTCAAGAAAAGACATAAATCTTTTCATTGGATTGAAGAGGTAGAGAAGAGCTTCAATCTGTTGAAGCGAAAGATCACCGAGCAACCGGTTTTGGTATTGCCAGATTTTATGAAGACCTTTCAAGTGAAATGTGATGCAAGTGGCTTTGCCATAGGAGCGGTCTTGAGCTAGGAGGACAGACCAATTGCATATTTCAGCAAGAAGCTGGATAAGGCAAAAGTAAAGTACTCCACATATGACAAAGAATTTTATGCTATCATAGAGGCGCTGAAGAAGTGGAGGCATTATTTGATTCCGAAAGAAATTGTTCTGTATAGTGATAATCATGCATTGTAGTTTGTGACTCAGCAAGAAAATTTGAATCAGAAACATGCTAAATGGGTAGAATATATGCAGAATTTTACATTTGTAATTAAACACATTTCAGGTACTACTAACAAAGTGGCTGATGCTTTGAGCAGGAAATGTTTGTTGCTGCAGGAGTTTCGATTCAAGACATTGGGTTTTGAAAACCTTAAGGACATGTATGTAGGTGATACAGATTTTGTAGAGGCATATGAAGCAACTGAGAATCCAGTTCTCAGAGACAAAAGCCCATGGATAGATTACATGATCCAAAATGGACTGTTGTTCAGAGGAAATCAGTTATGCATTCCGAATTGCTCCATGAGGGAGAATATGCTAAAAGAGAAGCACAATGGTGAATTAGGAGGGCATTTTGGCCATGACAAGACATTTGCAAAGCTGACCGAAGCATTCTTTTGGCTAGGGATGCGGTCGTAAGTTAAGAAGTTTGTTGACAGGTGAAGAATTTGCCAGCATTCAAAGGGAAGGAAGCAGAATGCAGGATTCTATCAACCATTACCCATTCCCGACAGGCCGTGGGATGAGATCAGCATGGATTTCGTATTGGGATTATCGAGGATGCAAAGAGGAAATGATTTGATCTTTGTGGTGGTTGACAATTTTTCCAAAATGGCACATTTTATTCCATGCCAGAAGACCAGTGATGTGACTCACATCGCAAACTTATTTTTCAAGGAGGTTGTTAGACTGCATGGACTGCCGAAAAGCATAGTTTCGGACAGGGATACCAAATTCATTGGACATTTCTAGAGGACACTGTGGAAGAATATGGGGACTAACTTAATGTTTAGTTCTGCCTATCATCCACAGATGGATGGGAAAATAGAGGTGGTAAATCGAAGTCTGGGATATTTATTAAGAAGCTTGGTGACAGAGCACCATAGCAGCTGGGACAATGTGTTATCACAGGCAGAGTACGCGTACAATGATTCAGTGAATCAGAGTACAGGTAAAAGCCCATTTGAAATTGTATATGGCAGGCAGACAAGAGGAGTATCTGAACTGAGGGACTCAAAGCATATAATGACTAAGAGCGCAAGCGCTGAGGGATTCGCAGAGGCGATGCAAGAACTTCACAGCAGGGTGAAGCAGCGACTGACAGATTCAAACTAGGAGTATAAGCGCAGAGCGGATTAGCATCGGAGACAACTTCAGTTCGAAGTTGGTGATCTAGTTTTGGCACATCTTAGGAAGGAAAGGTTCCCAAGGGGAACATATAACAAACTGAAAATGAAGAAAATTGGACCATGCAGAGTCCTCAAGAAATTGGGAGAAAATGCTTATGAGATTGAATTGCCGGATGAGATCAGAATATCTCCGACATTCAATGTCTCAGACTTATATCCGTATAAGGCTGAGGAAGCAGGAGCTGGGAGTGATGAACAACCAAAAATCCAGTGGCAGAAGCAGATGCCGATTGCAGAAAAACCACAGATGGAACGTATACTTGACAAGAGGGTGAGCAAAAAGACCAGACAAAGGGAATACTATGAGTATCTGGTGAAATGGAAGAACCATCCAGTGGATGATGCCAGCTGGGAAAGCAAAGCAGAGATTTAAAAGCATGGACGAACCGTGCAGGAGCTCATGGACAGGATCCCATGAAAGTTTTCAAGCTGAGGAGTATGATGCAGGAGCATCGCCAACTCATCAAGCGAGCCAGCACATCAGGCGAAGATCATCTGGAAAAACCAACCCAAATTTTTGAAATACTTTGGAAACTGTTGCGTAACTCTTAAATGAATCATTTAAGAGATGGCACTTTTGTATATTGTATCAGACCTCGAGCCATACGCTCTTGTCTGAAGTAGATAGGAGGCATTTAATCTAGTTAATGCTGGTAGATAGGATTTAAGTCTAGATTTGACAGTTTAGAGATTCGAGAGGGAAAATGGATATAGACACCCTCCTTTGTACATTGTAACGTTATCAAGCATTCAGGAGAGAAGAGAAATCAGAGAAAATTGTGAAGAACACCCATGTACAGGCGTTTGAATTAATAGAAGACAGTTCTAATTCAAATTCATGGCTTGTGTTGTTTTCTCTGTGTAGATGGTTTATGTGCTCATGAATGTTTTCTTTCTGGTTATGCATTTTTTTTGTATATGCTGTGCATGCGATTTCAGGTTCTCAAACTGAAGTCTGAGAAGGGAGAGAATAAGTTTCAATTGTTTCTCTATCTGAGCCAAGAGATTCCTGCAAGGTGTGCAATTGAATTCATCCACAAGAAGTGCGTTGATGAAGGATCAGTTAGTTTAACACTTGTTCTCATTCACCCAGAAGCGAAAGAGGGTTGTTAAATCCTTGCAAGGAGTGCGCAGGCTGAAGCAGAAGTCTCAGTTGTTAATCTGAGCAAAGGGAGGTCAAAGACTACTATTGCAGGGAGTGCGTAGAGTCTGAAGGATTCAACACCTGGGAAGTTGTTGAATGTTGAGCGCAAGGAGTGCGCGCAAGTTCCTCTGAAGGAATCAGAGTGGAAAAGATCAGGAGGTATAGTACCTTCGTGGTATCGCAAAGGAGAGCATAGGAGGTGTGCTGGAAACCGTTTCAAGAACAGGTCTCAAGAGCAAACATTGGAGGGCAGTGCTGAGAAGGAACACTTAGCCATTCACAAGAAAGCTTATAAGAGGAGGAATCAATAGTTAGGATTTGTCGAGGGAAACAACGAAATCCCATCAGGCGTTAGATCCCGAGGAGATGCGCATGGTTTAAGCGTTAGCGTGCAGGGAAGGAGCTAGGGCTCATCGGGATTCGGCTCATCGGAGAATCGAAATTCCCAGAGACGTAAACCTCTCACAGGAAGGAATCGCAATCCGCGATTTTCTGAGAGGATCAGAGCCGTTGATCTTGGTAGGAACACGTGTCAAGAAGCAGGGAGCCATCGGGGTTCAACCCATCGGAGATTCGGGGTTTCCCATGACAAGAAATTGTTAGAATTGAAATCGCGATTTCGCGATACCTGATAGCGCGACAAGGAGGGGTGACGTAGAGGAGAGAGCCTGCACATGTATCGAGGTTCAGCATTTCAGAGTTCTTGGTGACGAGAGACTCACAACAGGAGAAGTCGCGAAGTCCCGAAATGCGACGGTCCCACAACAAAAGAAGTTAAGTGGAGGACAGGTGTCGGAAGGTAAAACCTTGCTATGGGCCAACGCCAAGTGGCCTCGGCATATCGTGAAATCGGGGTTCGTGAGTTGGATTTGCAAAGAATTGCGTTGAAAGAGGCGAGGATGCGAGGTTACAAAAGCGCGACAGGAGGTATCGGCGTATCGACTCATCGGGACCCGGAAGTTGGAGAACTGAGGGCTGGAGGTCGCGAGTAGTGAAGGTGCGAAAGAGAGCCAAAGTCCTGACCAATTGGGTTAAGGTCAGCATTGACTGACAGGTGGCATCGGGGATCGGGAATCGGGGATCCGTGAGAGCAACGGATCACAACAGTGAAAAGGTCGATTTCCCGATGGGGATATTCCCGATAGGAACAAGGAAACCGTGAGCGGATACTCATCAGGTTTCGGGGATTTGGGAGACCCGAACCTGTGAGTGCAGGACTCGCGATCACGCGAGGTCCGATATCCTGATAGGCAAAGGGAAATCCGAAGGTGAGTTCTGTGGGTGTAGAAAAGTCCCGATAAGGAATTCAAAGAGTGTTTCAGCTCTTCGGGGCTAGAGAAGAGAAGGTCCTGGTGGGAGTAGACGTGTCCTGGGTGGCGCGTTTGCGTCACTACTCAAGCTGATCCGTGATATTTTCATCGAGTGACTTATAAATAATTGCAATAAATGAGCATAAATTAAAGTGCACCATTAAAGAAGGAAAAAATCAATAATGAAGAGACATAAGAATCAAATCTAAACACAAAAACTTGATAATGGAGTTCATCCCTGGTGGACTACATCTCCAGGTCCTGCTCTCAAATGGGTAGGCTTTTCATTAACTCAGAAAAAGAATTTGGAAAAATACATAAGTATACCTCATTCTAAAATCAAGATGCAGAAATATTGCTCAGATCAGAAAACAGATAGTACCACTGAATTCATGGCGTCGAATTACCCAAAAATGACTGTCTCCATGCCTCGATCTGACTCTGGCACTCCCAAGCCCAAGAAGAATTTTGTCTCGATTTCGGTTCTTTGCAACCTATAATAAACGCTGACATACTCTATCTCATAATGTGTGCCCGAACGTATGGATGTGTGCCTCCTCGGATCTCTGGGCGAATGCACCTTTTAGGCATTTTCCTGGGCATTATTTACGACACAGGGTCGTTGGCCCATTGGTTATGGCGTGAGTATTAAGGTGTTAAGGAGGGATGAGGTCCCGGGGTCAAACCTGCATGCCTCCCCCTTTTGACTTTATTGTTGTAACAATGCATATATATATATATATATATATATAGAAAGTCTTCTCTGCTAGATTTGGCAAAGGTTCTATCCGATAGCTTGTGGTCGGATTTGGCGTGGTCCTGCCAGATTTGGCGAACCCGCCAAATCAAATAGTTTTTTCAAATTTTCGGATACGATATGTCATTGGGAATTTTCCCACTACCATGTGGTAGCCCATGACTAGGCCACGTGGCATCCTCCTATTCTACCACACCATCCACTGCACTGTTAGCTTGCCATGTCAGCTCCATGTCATCGTATGGATGCCACATCACTGCCAACTCACCATGCCACATCATCATTCTAGTTCAGTGCCATGTCACTGTATGGAACATATGGATTCCACATGGAAAAATCCTACTGGTCCATGGATCGGTCCAGAAGTGACAAATACGGGTGACACGTGGCAACCTCTAGTGTTTCCATCTCACCATGTTGATGTCATACTGATGTCATCATGACACATGTCACCTCCTTCTCCTACCATGTGTGTTGTACAGATGTTGACATCATTTGTACTGGTGCTGATGTCCACAGTACGAATGCTGACTCATCCCCCTACTGACTGGGCTAGGTTGACCAAACTTTGACCACAAATATATTTCGATCTGTAACTCTGTTTGATGAGTTATTTGTGCCGTTAGAAATATTGCGTCACACTCTTTGCGATAATGTCATTTCCATTGAGTTTTGAGAACTTTGAATTTTTTTTCCTTTATTTGTTTGCTGAGGCCATTGTGAGCCTCCCGAATTTCTTCTGCGAGTTTTGAGTTTTTCTTAGTCTTCTCTAGATCCTTTTTGGATGATGCCTTCCCATTGAGAGATTTTTGGACCACCAAAAGATTTCATCAATCAACAGATAAATGAGGGAAGAGTCCCCTGACTTTGTCCTTCTCAATCCACTTTTCCTTTCTTTAATGTGTACCCTTTAAGCCTACTCGAAGATAATCAACATCACCCCTGCATGAATTCCTCTTCCTTATGTCCAGGATGATATCTTCCTATAACTCTTCCAAGTACTCAAGAGAAAATTCATCAACTAAAGGTATTGAAACTTCCTCATCCCGATCCATGATCATGGGAGGCTAAAAAAGTTTCAAGTTCTCTACATTTACAACTAAGTAAATATGCATATAAGGTGGAAGATCTAGACGAAAAGCATTGGTATGAATTTTATCCAAGATATTGAAGGGTCCATAATGAATGAGATTGTGTTTATTGCCTTCACCCTTCAATCTATCCTTGCTGATGTGAAGCCATACTCGGTCTCCAACTTGGAACTGATGATCAACCCCATGCTTATCATGCTGAGATTTATACTGCGCTTGACTTTTCTCCAACTGTTCCCTGACTGCCTGGTGCACCTACTAGATCCTCTGGATGAAATTGCAGGATCTCTCCTCTGTTATTTCTTTATTTGCATCAGTATATCTCCCATACATCAAGTCCAAAGGGACCTTAGGTAGGTAACCAAAACATGTTTCAAAAGGAGAACACTGAGTGGAGGGATGTAAGGCTCGGTTGTAAGCATGTTGTACATAGGGTATCTGTTCATCCCATAACTTGGGATGCTTTATGCAGTAGCCTTGATGCAAAAGTACCACTATTCAGTTTACCACCTCCGTCTGTCCGTTGGTTTGTGGATGGAAATCAATGCTCCTCTTCAATTTGGTGTCCATCATTCTTCATAATCTTGTCCAAAAATCCCCAAGGAATCGAGTATATCGATCCGAGATAATGGATGTGGGTAACCCAAAGTGAACCCAAACATATTGAAATAAGAGATTAGTAGTTTGCTCAACAGTGATCTACTTTTTATATGGCATCAAGATACACATATTTCTGAACCTATCCACTACAACATATAAATATTCATGACCCCCTTTTGACATTGGTAAACCCACTACAAAATCCATGGAGATACTTTCCCATGGATGGGATGGAACAGGAAGTGGTGAGTATAGCCCCAATTTTCTATTAACCGGATTACAAGTAGAACACATCACACACCCCTTTACATATTTAGTTACAATTGCTTTCATTTGAGGCTAGTAACAAAACCTCTGCAAATGAGCCATAGTTTTTCCTACCCAAAAATGCCTAGACACAAGAGAAGTGTGAGCTTCTTGTATTACATGGACTCGTTGACTTGTAGGAATACACATCTTTCCAAGATGGTAGAGTAATTTTCCTTGCAGACAATAGTTTTCTACCTATGCACCATGGGTTAGCTTCTCATATACTTATTTAAATTCTTCATCAATGACATATTGTTCGACATAACTATCATGAGATAAAGAGGTATTCTTCAAAATAATAGAAGAAACAATAGGAGTTCTAGAAAGCATATCAACTACCTTGTTACTTGTACCCTTTTTGTACTTTATTACCATATAAAATTGTTGTAGAAAACCCATCCATCTGTAGTGTCGAGATTGTTGCAGTTTGGTTTGTGCTTGGAGATACTGTAAGGGTTGGTGATCTATATGTATGATTGTTTCCTTTCACAACAAGTAGTGCTTCCATTTCTTTACGCTTTGAACTAATGCATACAATGCTTTATCATATGTAGGATAGTTAACAATAGTTTGGTTAAAAGTTTCAGAGTCATAACATATAGGCCTACGATATTGCATACAATCACAAAATCATCTAGGAAAGGCATGAATACATCATTCATCACACACATTAAAGTTGACAGAGCATTACAAAGCCCAAAAAACATAACCAACCACTCAAACAATCCCTGTTTGGTTTTAAAGGAAGTCTTCCATGCATCCTATTTTGCAACCTTGATTTGATGGTATCCACTGTGCAAATCTAACTTAGTGAAATAAACAACATTCTTGAACTGATCAAGTAAATCATCTATACAAGGAAGAGGGTATCGATTTTTCACTATGATTTTATTGAAGTCTCGGTAATCGACACACATTCTCCATGTGCCATGTTTCTTTGGCACCATCACTATCGGAGAACCACAAGGAGATGAACTGGACTTGATGACCCCTTGATCCAGTAAGATTTGTACCTGCTTCTTGATCTCTGTCATCTCCATAATTGAAATCCTGTACATGCCCACATTAGGAAGAGGAGAATCCTACTGAAGATGTATCTCATGTTAGATTTCCCTCCTAGGAGGTAATCCATTTGGTTCCTGGAAAATATCATCATATTTAGAAATAATATCAATTAATTCCTTCTTATGAGAAGGATCACATCCTTGGAAAGCGTTGGATATCTTGACATCTTTCTCTCTTACGACCATGAGTACATATCTCTTATTAGTGTTTATGGGTCTCTTCATTTGTCCCGCACTAACAAGTGTTGGTTTTACCCTCATGTTGTGAGATCTAACAATATATTCCACTCCCCCCTTAGTAAGGTGGTACTTGTTCTCATGACAAAAGAAGACTACTTTTCTATCATAAATATAAGTAATTCCCAACACTATGCCATATATATCAAGTGATACAACATCCAAATCCACTTCATCAATCAATTTTGAAGCAATAGGAAATATGACCCTACATTGTTTAGTGAAATTAAGTTTTTCTTTATCACAAACCCAACCAAGAGGATAAGGCTTCAAATGTGGTTTCATTTCAAGACCCATATTCTTGACAAGTTCTTCATATATTAAGTTTACTTGGGAACCCGGATCAAATAATGTATCTATCTTAGTGTGTTTAGATACAACTCTTATGTGAAATAATTCATTCCTCGTACATTCATCATCATGAGATTCATTATTGGAATTTGAACTAGCATGAAGAGAATCTTTACCTTGTACTCCAACCACTATGATCTTTCCTTCGTCTCCTCAATCAGAACCAAGATCTTGTTGCATTGTAGAAACAATTTTTGTGTTCCCCTTTCCACCGAAATTATTTGGTAACTTCTCTGGATGCAGTTTCCAACAATGTTCATCATCATAACCACTTTTATTTCAATGAGTGCAATGTGGATTTCCCCCTCTCGTTACTATGGCGGTCTTCTTGTCCTTCCTTTTAAACTTCTTGAAAGGTTTATGTGGGAGATTGGAAGGTTTCTTTGTGGGATCTTCTTGAAAATTCTTTCCCATGTTCTCAAGGTGAGTGGCTTGCACACAAACTTCATCAAGACTGGTGGGGTTAAACAAGAGAAAAGTATGATGAATATAACTGTGAAGTGCGCCAATATACTTCATTAAAGTTTCATAAGAATCCAAAGGAATGTTTAATACAAGATATTTCTTCCTAAATTCTT
>JZKD02S0190278.1:735095-745440 GCA_000966675.3 Picea glauca | reverse complement strand
CCATTTCAAATTAACTAAGGAAATGTGTCCCAAGACACAAGAGGAGATAGAATACATGTCCAGGGTCCCGTATTCATCAGCAGTTGGTAGCTTGATGTATGCAATGGTTTGCACAAGACCAGACATTGCACATGCAGTGGGAGTTGTGAGAAGGTATATGAACAATCTATGTAAAGAACATTGGGAGGCATCAAAGTGGATTCTCAGGTATTTGAGAGGTACTGCTACTCATGCATTATGTTTTGGAGGTTTAGACACTTTTCTACAGGGATATGTTGATTTAGATATGGTAGGTGATAAAGATAGTAGGAGGAGTACCACAGGGTATGTGTTTACTATAGGTGGAACAAAAGTAAGTTGGATTTCAAAACTGCAAAAGGTTTTTTCACTTTCAACAATAGAGGCAGAGTATGTTGCTACTACAGAGGCTAGTAAAGAGATGATTTGGTTACAAAGGTTTATGGAGGAATTGGGAAAGAAGCAGGAGAATAACAGGTTGTACTGTGGTAGTGAGAGTGAAATTCATGTTGCAAAGAACTCAACCTTCCATTCGAATACTAAGCATATACAGTTGAGGTACCACTTCATACGATCTACCTTGGAAGATGGACATTTGAAGTTGGAAAAGATACACACTAGCTAGAATCCTGCAGACATGTTAACAAAGGGAGTAACTAGAGAGAAACTGAGTTCCTGCTCAGTTTCAGTTGGTCTTCAAGAATGAAGATGAATACGAGGAATTTTCCAGGTCCAAGAAGGTTCAGAGTCCAACATATACAATAGCGACGAAGTTGTTGAGATCAGTCTCCAAGTGGGAGATTGTTGGTTGTGGAGCCCGATTATCTTCCTGATTCAGAGGTTATTTGCTTTCAATCGTGTTTATACCCCATGAAGTATTTACACCCCAGAAGTATGTACACTCTTCCATGTGGGGGAGTGCAGAGGGGGGGTACCCTCTCTGTGGGGTCCGGGGGGGCTATCCCCCCGGTTGGGGGGTCTAGGGGCAAGCGGGCCCCCAGCGGGGGTTTAGGGGTGAAGCCTCCGAAGGAAAAATTGCCTTGTAAATGTATATTGTAATTTCATTGTAAATATGGACCGTTCATTATAAGGTCGCAGATCTAACGATAGAGATTATGTTAGGGTTTTTTTCCCTAGAAGGAAACACTCTTTTCGAGGGAAATGTATTGAGGTTATGGTTGATGGTGAATATTGTATTATGAGATAGGATACTGTGAGAGAAAGAAGAGGAAGTTATAGCGGGTTTTGCTGTAGGTTGTATCCCTTCATATGATGGATAATAATAAAGGAAGGACTTGACAATTTCTCTGGTGGACGTAGCCCACACTGGGTGAACCACGTAAATCTGTGTCTCTATTGTATTATGTATATTCTATGTTTTGTTTTCGCATTTGTTTTATTTATTGCTCCACGATCCTGTTTTTATAACAATATTCATTAAGGAACCAGAAGTCGAGCTCATAACAGAAGAAAAAAAACAGAATAGACAGACAGTGAAAGAACTGTTGTCATGGTACCATGTGCAGGAAGAAGTACCAGATGAAGATGATCTGCATGATATTCAGATTGAGGAAACTGAAGGTGAAAGAGAAGTGGAGGGTCCACGTCTAGAGTTAGAAGTAATTGTTGTGCCAATCAAGGTGAAGAAATTCAACATTGTGATAGTTGAGAATCCCAAAATGGTGAGCATTGGAGACTATTGGGATGAGCAAACAATGGAAAGAATAACAAAGTTAATGTGCGAGTACAACAACCTATTCCCCAAAATGTTCATAGAAATGAAGGGCATATCGGGAGAGCTAGGTGAGATGAATATACCATTCAGAGCTGAGGCAAGACCGATCAGACATCGACCATACAGACTAAATCCAATATATAAGAAAAAAGTCAAAGTTGAGATTGATAGGAAGCTTGAAGTTGGAATCATAGAGTTGGTGGAAGAATCAAAATGGATAAGCCTGATGGTATTTCAAGAAAAAAAACAAGGAGGGATAACAATATGCGTTGACTTGAGGAAGTTGAATGATGCATGACAACATGACCCATTCCCTACACTGTTCACACATGAGGTGTTGGAAAACGTAGGAGGACAAGAAGTTTATTCATTCACCGATGAATTTTTAGGATACCATCAAATCAAGATAACACCCAGAGACAGATACAAGACAACTTTTTCTATAGAATGGGGATCCTACCACTACATGGTCATGTCGTTTGGACTAAAGAATGCACCAACAATATTTTCCAGAGTAGTCATAACTGCATTTCAAGAATTTATCCACTAGTTTCTAGAGGTATAATTGGATGATTGGACAATCTATAGTCTGTTAAAAGACCATGTAGACGTCTTGCAGCTGATTCTAGAAAGATGAAGGCAGTTCCAAATATCATTAAACAACAAGAAGTGCATCTTCAAAACACCACTTGGGATACTATTGGGCCATATAGTATGAAAGCAAGGTTTACTAGTAGATCCTACCAAAATTGCAATAATCGTTACCTGGACACCACAAAAAACAGTCCATCAACTAAGATCGACATTGGGACACACAAGATACTACAATTTTTTTATAAAAGAGTATGCGTAGATCACCGCGCCAATGGAGAAAATGATAAGGAAAGATACAAAGTTCCAGTGGAATGAGGATTGTCAACATAGTCTGGATACGCTGAAAGAAAAGATGGTAGCAACACCAATACTATTATTCCCATATTGGGAGAAGACATATCATGTACATGTAGATGCATCAACCATAAAACTTGGAGCTATTATGGCTCAACAAGTAGCAGGAGAATTGGATCATCCTATAGTGTTTGCTTGAGAAAACTGTCAAAATCAGAGCATAACTACAACACTATAGAGAGGGAAGGCCTAGCTATGGTCTACGCACTTCATAAGTTTGGACACTAATTATTGGGGAAACATTTTAAGATGTTCAGAGATCATTCAGTGCTCAAATACCTAGTCAACAAGCCAGTGTTGGTGGGGAGAATTTTCATATGGCTATTGTTGTTCCAAGAATTTTATTTTAAAGTAATATTCAAGCTAGGGAAGCTAAACGTAGGACCAAACCTCCTATCAAGGGTCACAAACGGAGAGAAACCCACAAATTTAGAGGAAAAATTTTCAGATGCACAATTATTTTCAGTCCAGATCACCGATGAATACTTCGCAGACATCATCCGATAATTGAGTACAGGGACTGTGCCACAAGAACATAACACCGCATAGAAGAAAAACTTAAGATTTAGGGCTGCATACTATTATCTGATTGTAGGACACTTATACAAAATGGGCGCAGATAGCATCTTTAGAAAATGTGTTATAAAACATGAAATAACAAGGATTTTAGCAGAAGCCCATGAGGGAATAACAGGACGACATTACACAGGAAAATATACCACACAAAAGGTCTTGCGCACAGGACTATGGTGGTCGACTATTCACAGAGACTCAAAAGAGTACTGCCAGAAATGCGATGTATGTTAGAGGGTTGGTAAATTGAATAGAAGGGATGAGATGCCCCTGTAACCACATATAATTTTGTAGGTATTCAATAGATGGGCAATAGATTTTTTGGGACCAATTAACCCACCATCCAAGAGGACATGAAAAAGGTACACCATCATCATGACATAATACCTGAGAAGATGGGCGGAAGCAACACCAGTCAAAGATTGCAGCACATAGACAACAACACACTTCCTGTTCAGGCAAGTGATCACTATATTAGGTTTCCCAAGCATTTTCATGAGTGACCAAGGAACTCACTTCATTAAAATTACTATTAAGGCTATGAATAAATAATTTGAAGTCCATCATAAAAAAGTTACACCATATAATCCCCAAGCAAATGGAACAGTGGAAGCCTTTAACAAGATTCTTGAAAATGCACCGACGAAGATCTGTAATGTCAATAGGGATGATTGGGACCTAAATATACCAACAATATTGTGGGAATATAGGACCACATGCAATACGTTGATAGGACAAACACCATTCATATTGGTATATGGACACAAAGAAATGGTGCCACTAGAAGTTTTGGTACCTAGTCTGCACGTAGCAACAATTACGAACATGACAGAATGAGTCACAGTAGAAGATAGGTTGAATCAACTGATGATCATGGAGGAATATAGGATCCTAGCAGGGTTCCACCAAGAAACTCAGAAAGCAAGGGACAAATTTTGGCATGACAGACATATCAAGAGGAAAAATTTCAGGGAAGGAGACTTAGTGTTGATGTATGACGGTAAATCCCTTCAACACCTAGGAAAACTCAAAATGGACTGGTTAGGACCATACGAAGTAAAAACTATCATAGATGGGGGATTTGTATAGTTGAATGAATTAGGAGGCACAAAAATCAGAGGGATGATCAATGGGAGCTAACTGAAGTTTTACAAGGACAGTCGACCACCTACAACATGAAAGTTGCCACACAGAAAAAAAACAAAAAAAATAGAGGCATAGTGCCAGACATCAAAAGATAACAACCGAGGCATAGTGTGCCGAAACAAGAATGAGAATGCATACTTAGAAATTCTATCTCGACAACGACAAATCCAACAGTCAATATAAAGAGAAAACAAGCGGGAAAGGAGGATACGACAAAAGAAGTGCCAAATGACGGCGGCTATCGAAATTGAATGCCAGAAACAACTGACGAGATGCCACATTAATCGCGCCAATTGGTGACGGTAAGGGAAATAAATGGAAACTACGTGGAAACCAACGGTTCAATTAAAGCACAATCGCGGGTAACATCTCCGACAAGATTCACACTACACCAATACAAAGCAAGCACGCAGGAGTGAAAAGGTTATTGCAAAATCGAGAAAAGCATAGAACAATAGAGCATATGAAGTAGAGAGTGAAGGTTGCATAGGTTGTAGAGAACACTAAGATCAAAAAACGACATATTTACAACCATGGAATCACCTAAACAGGGAGAACTGAGCCAAACTGCTAGACAACCCCTAAGTAGTATGACAACACAATCACAACCAAAGGGAAGCAAACAACAACCATCTTGTCCCCCAAAAGTCATCAATGTGGATGAAATATCATCGCCTAATACAACACCAGGAACCCCCACACCCATTGTGGAGGAAACCTAGAAGACAACACCAGCGTGTATGGACATTGATATGCCAGAAGAGGGACAAGGCGAATAGGATGAGGATGATGGAAACCAAATGCAACCCGAAAACCCTAAAGAAGCCCCAATGTTAGTTGGATGACTCCAAATAAGGAAGAAACGACTGTGCCAGAAAGATCATAGAAAACCATGTCAGAACAACCATAAGAGGGAGCAGTGGAAGATGTCACTGGTTGACCAGAGGATTATGTGTAAGAATGAACAATGGAGGTTGGAACCTCGAGCCAGCCATCACAGTGAAAGGGTAAGAAGACAATACCTAGGTCACCGCACAGGCAACCCACCACAACCATTGTCTTTCCATGCATTTTGGAAGAGGTACGTGTACCAACAAATTTTTTAGGTCACATAGAGAAATTGAGGTACTCAGACCATGATGTAATGGACACAGACAAGTCCCCCAAGTTCGCCAAGCGAGTCTACCTACAGATTGTGGGTATAGAACCCTTTGGTGAACCAATTAATCAACCAGTCCAGTGGGCAGTAGGACTGGCCAAAACTGAGATTCCAGGTCTGTTGGACCTAGCACACTTTGGGAGGGGCCAATATACAAACAAATGCCCCAAACAACTGATGGAAGTCAGACATGGAGGATACCTATGGACAAAACAACTCATGCCAATATACGTAGAGCCCATCACATCAATCACATGGCTTCCATCATGGGGGGAGGATCCCACACAGTTCCTGGAGGACAAAACAAAGGAGAAAGCATTGGTCGAGGAGATGAAAAGGAAATACAAAATTGAAAGGGGGTCGCGCAGAATCATCATTAGGTGTATTAGTGACGCCGTGATACGAATGGCCACAAAAAATATGGCATGCAAATTACTCAGGAAATTCCACAAGGAGGAAGTCTCAGCCAGGGTTGTCGCAGCTGCAGCATAATGTGCTGAGGGCACCACACCTAGCTGGGCCCCTTATTTGTTGAATATATTCCTAGACAACTGGAAGGATGCATAGGATCTAGGGACATAATTTCATTATTCATGGCTACTCATCCTGATAGCTGTGATTGGATGGAAGGAGACAAAGTACTCATTTTTAGACACTAGACCCACTCCCTGCCACAGAGTGCGATACTTATCGCTCGAGGCCACTTCAGACTCTAAGAACAGAAAAATGAATGCAACTATATTAGAAGGTTATCTCAACAACATACATGACATTATCACCAACACTTGGAGGGTAACACCGGAGGCAATTGCATAGTATCAGGGAATATCCAACATCAAAGATACTAGACACGCGATGTGGATCCAGGCACAAAAATATCACGATAATCAATGTATACAACTATGCTACTGCATCACACAAGTGGACATAGAGATGACCATTAAGGATTGGGAAGATAAATGGAGGATTCAAGTTCTCATTCGAGAAGTACCAACAAAAATAGAGGAGGAGGAGGAGATAAGACAAGAAGAGACACAACCCGAGGAGGTAAATGTGCCAAAGAAACCAGAGATAGGTTAGAACAAGGCAAAAAATAAAAAAGGGGGCACATCCAAGACAGGCTCCTTGGTGGGGAATAAGAACAACACACATGCACCCCAGGTACAACAGAAACAAGCTGAGGAAGCATAGGGAACTACATCAAGTGCTACTCCACAAGAGCAAGGCCAAACTAAGAGGCCAGTCATCCAGATGGGGGATGTGTGAAAGAATGTGAAGGCACACAAAAACCCCCTAGAATAAATATTCACTGAGGACGATGCAGACATGGTGGCCCAAATGATCCAGGATCGCATAGTCGAGGATTTCGAGAATGATGTGCGCTAAAGGGACAAAACACCCCTAGAATAAATAATTACTGAGGACAATGCAGACATGGTGGCCAAAATAATCTAGGATCGCACAGTCGAGGATTTCGAGAATGATGTGCACTAAAGGGACATAATTGAGGAAGAGATGGAACACATACGACAACTCTTTAGGCAGCTCGGGGAAGTGCAAGAAGTCGACAATAGTGTAGAAATGACACCATCAACATTTGAGATAGGACGTGAAGATGTATCAAGTGAGTAGGACATGATCTAGATGATATCACAGCCAAGCTAAACATTTCACGTCACACTCAGCATGATGCGCATGGTCGAAATTGTGGGGTAGACACCCCTAAATAACTTGGCTCAAATAAAGTTGGTATTGATGTGGATACCAACCAAGGCCTTGTATAAACTGCAAGTCAGTGTTACACAGAAGGTACAGTCTCGTGCACGCATAGATACAACGAAATTGCAACAGATAAAGGACAATCGAGATGAGCTGTAATTGATACTCGAGCAGGCTAAGCTCTAGACCAAAGATGAGAAGGACCGCGTGAATGGTCTAGAGAAGAAAGTGGTCGTATCTTATGAGAGAATCCCAAAGAACACGTAGACGGATGAACTCACGGTGACATAGAAGATTGATCATATTGTGTAGACAATCGATCAATACCAATAGGATATTGAGCACCTCAGGGAGAAGATCACACCTACCACCCTACCAGAGGTGAAGGAGAATGGTAAACAAGAAGAAACAACACAGATAAAGTAGATAGAGTGACAAGTCCACATGACGACTGACTTGTTCGAGAAAGTAGCACAACTATGGATGAAGCTAGAAGAGGATCAACAAGTCCAACAGTGGGACCAGGAAGGAGAAAGGATAAGTCCAACTATCCAAGACCTCAATAAGAGGAAGAAGAAAATGCCAATCATGGAGCACATCAAAGGAGTGTAGGACATAAAGAAACTACAGGAAGAACTCATAGCTATGCAGACACAGAAAAAGGAGTGCCAGGTTCAAATGGAACCACTCCAGGAGTGAGAAATAGAGGTCATTGCATAGGCAGAGGAAGCCAAAACATATATGGCACAAACCTAGGTAGAATGCGCAAGGATGTTCAACAATGATATTGCAGTACATGTATTGGAAGCACTCAAGGAGAAGACCGCATAGGCACAAATGCAAGCAAAAAATCTCACAGTGAAGTTTTAAGCGATCACACGAGAGATCAATGAATTAGACAAGGGTTAGGTGGCTCGGGATGAGCCATGTGTCAGTGTTGGGGGCCAGTTGGAAGCAGGACAAATCATAAATAAAGTCCACTTTGGGAAGAAAGGAATGCAAAAGGAAAGCGACAACTGGAAGGAAAAGCAACACGCACACATGCATGGAAGACCTAATGATGCTAGGGTTAGGGTTTTTGTAATACATTGTAACGACTAATGAGCCATATATATATATATATATATATATATATATATATAGAGAGAGAGAGAGAGAGAGAGAGAGAGAGAGAGACACCTAGGAGAGAGAGAGGGGGGTCTGAATTATGGAGTATCAACAAAACTATTGTAGTCCGATACCTTTTCGTAAGTTGTTGAGCTGTAGGGGGGTCAGGAGGGTAGATCTTGAGGGTTAGATCACATGATGAGGAGATTAGTTTGATCTAGTCAGCCTCATAATAGATCTCGACCCGATTGAGAACGCATTGTAACGGGTGTGACGCTGTATTTTTGGAACTACCATAATATAAGAGCTTGAGAGCCAAATTTTTGTGGATGTATCCCAGGAGGGGGTGAACCACGATAAAACCTATGTTATGTGATTGAATGCTTGTATCTCTTTTACTGTCTATGATTATATGTTAGAATGATGTATGAATGAATTAAGGGATCCAATTACATTACATGCATGAATGAGAATGATAGTATATTGCTTTAATAATTGGATACTACTCTTAGCACACAACTCACAGATCCCCATTTAGTCATGGATTGCAAGCACTTGAGTATTGCAATAAACCATTAAGACTATCTCGGGTCAGAAAACATAGTATACTCTGTGTGCTACGCTACCTTTTGGTTTACCAAGAGGGCCGCTAGTTTTTGAGGTTTTGTTGGATGCCCAGTAGACAAGAACCTAGGTCAATCATGTTAAAGGTATAACTCAGATAAACAACCAATAACCTTCCAACTAAAGAGAATCCAGTTACACTTTAACTTCCTCTTCATCAATCTGTTGAACATGCCAATATACTTCAACCTGTCGGATCCAATTATCTAGCTTTTCAGGATTAACATCTCCATTAAACATAGGTAAATAAAATTTTACATCAAGATTTAACAATGGTTTCTTAAAAGAGGTTTTATGGATAGAATGCTAAAAATGATGAGAATTCTTAGAGGAAGAAGAAATAGAACTTGATGGTAAAGATGGAGGCTTAGGAGGGTCTCCTCCAACCCCTTGGTTCACAAAAGCATCATCATCAACATGTGTTTCATTTTTCTTCCCTTTCTTCTTCATCCTCTTCTCGTAATCTCCATACATTCGTTCAACCATTTCTGACATGCGATAAAAGACCTTATGAAAAATTTTCTCCTGTTCATCATGCTCGTCTTCTTCTGCCATTTTCTTCCTTCATGTTGCATGACCAACTTCGAGATTGAAAGTCTTAAGAGTTTCTTCACCTTGCTTATGCTTGGCCCTAGTAAGCATTCACATTCAAAAATTCAAGTCAAAGATGACTGCTCTGATACCAACATGATCTGGGATCTTTTCATCGAGTGACTTATAAACAATTGCATTAAATGAGCATAAATTAAAGTGCACCATTAAAGAAGGAAACACTCAATAATGAAGAGACATAAGCATCGAATATGAACACAAAAACTTGATAATGAAGTTTGTCCCCGGTGGACTACGTCTCCGGGTTATTCTCTCAAATGGGTAGGCTTTTCATTAACTCAACAAAAGAATTTGGAAAAATACATAAGTATACCTCATTCTGAAATCAAGCTGTAGCAATATTGCTCAAATCAGAAAACAGACATCACCACTAAATTCGTGGCATTGAGTTACCCAAAAATGACTATTTCCATGCCTCGATCCGACTCTGGCACTCTGAGAACCAAGAATAATTTTGTCTCGGTTTTCATGCCCTGCAACCTGCAATAAATGCTAGATGCCCTATCTCATAATGCATGCTCGACCATACACATGCATGCCTCCTCGGAGCTTTGGGTGGATGCACCTTTTAAGCAATTTCCTGGGCGTTATTTACAACACAAGGCCGTTGGCCTATTGGTTATGGCATGAGTATTAAGTCATTAAAGAGGGAGGAGGTCCTGGGGTCAATCCCACGGGCCTCCCCCTTTTGGATTTATTTTTGT
>JZKD02S0190278.1:714678-734682 GCA_000966675.3 Picea glauca | reverse complement strand
TTTTGGATACAGGCTGTCATTGGGCATTTTCCCACTGCCACGTGGCATCCCATGACTGGGCCACGTGGAAACCTATTATTCGACCACGTCATCCACTGCATCGTCAGGGCTATGTCATCGTACGGATGCCACGTCACTGCCAACTCATCATGCCACGTCGGTGCCATGTTACTGTACATAACGTACGGATGCCACGCGGTAAAATCCTACTGGTCCATGGATTAGTCCAGAAGTGCCAAATATGGGTGACACATGACAACCTTTGGTGCTGCCATGTCACCATGATGATGTCATGCAGACATGATCATGACACATGTCACCTCCTTCCCTGCCACGTGTGTTGTACAGATGATGATGCCATCATTATTGGTGCTAACGTCAGCAATACAAATGTCGACTCATCCCCCTGCTGATTGGGCTAGGTTGACCAAACTTTGACTGTGAATATATTTCGATCCGTAACTCCATTTGATGGGACATTTTTGTTGTTAGAAATATTGCGACACACCCTTTGCGATAATGTCATTTCCACTAAGTTTTGAGAGATTTGAATTTTTTCCCTTTTTCTATCTGCTGAGGCCATTCTGAGCATCCTGAGTTGCTTTTGCGAGTTCTGAGTTGTTCTTAGTCTTCTCTAGATTCTTTTTGGATCAAAAGCTTTCCAAAAATTATACTTCTCAGTTATATCTTTCAAATAATATACTATCTTCCCTAAATGGATATTTTATGCAAAAGTTGCACCCTTGGGAAGTTGACGTATCAACTAACCACCTCGAGGCCCATAATATTTTTGATGCTTCATCTCATAAGTTTAGGGTTTTGGATATTTAAGTTTTAGTACTTTATGTTAAAATGACATTTTATCCTCTTGTAATTTTATCTTCAAAATGGGCATAGCCGACACCTCTCCCTTCATAGATAAGCTACCACCATTCTAGCTAGTTTGTATTGCTTTGCATTTCACAGTATTTTTTGATTTAATTTGTTAATAAGATTTGGTTCTCACTATATTATTTCATTCCCTGCAATATTTATATGTGTGTGTTTCCATTCATATTATTTCCTTTCATTTCGTTCTCTCTACAATCTAGATCAATGGTATTAGAGTAATATGTTATTTGTTGTTTCTTAGCGCATGTACCTAACAAGGTCAATGTATAGAGAGTTTGGTAACAAAATAATTTCTCTTAGGGAAGACTAATCTCTCTGGCCCAATGATCCATGTGGATATCGGCGGCCACCCACCTATCCCAACTAGCTCAAAACAATCTTTTGACAATTTACTATTTTTAGTAGTTTTTCGGGTCCAAAACTTTCAGGGGCCATTTTGAGGGCCTAAACGACACATTTTCACGATTGGTAACCTTAATGATATCTAAAGAATTTAATTGATCCCCTAAAATAAATCTTCTCTTCGATACCTTTCCAAAGAGCTATTGTTCACCCCAAAGAGATATCATATGCCAAAGTTACGCCCCCGGGAAGTTGATACATCAAACTACTCAAAATAGGGTCCACAAAACTGTTGGTTTTTCATCTTCAGGGGTTAGGGTTTTGGATTTTATTTATGTTAAAAAGGACTTTTGAGCCTCAATGTAATAATCATCTTCTTTCAAATGTGAGTAGTCATCACATCTCTTCTAAGAGATAAGTTGTCACCATTCTAGCGAGTCTTTCACTCTATATTTCTACAGTTTTGTACATTTTGCTCATTAATAGAAATTGTGTATTACTGTATCTTTGTGTTTATGATTATATCTCTGATATATCTCTGCTATATTATGGGATATCTAATATATCTCTGTACATTTCTTTATTATATCTCCTCTCTCATTTCGTGCTCAAAATAATCTGAATCACTGGTATTAGAGCAGGCCGCTCTTGATCGTTTTTCAGAGCATGTCCCCAAAGAGGTTCGAGTATAACAAGTTGGGTCTCGAGCTTGTCTCTCTTGAGGAAAATAGCTCTCACATGCCTAAGAAATCCTATATGGTGGAAGAAAACAAAAATGACAGAGCATAAGATTCTATTAATCTGTTACTTGAACAAGCTCTCACGCGATAGAGGGATGAAATAATGGAGATTTTTCCCCATATACTTCAACGCCTACCGATGAAAACAAACACGTCTTCATCAAGAGACCACTTTGGAAGAATCTCTCCTTTCAAGGTACAATTTAATTTTGATATTCTCGTAATTAAAAGTCATATAGATGCAGATGCCCTAGAAAAATGGTGAAATATACTAGAAGTTTTTTCTCTGTTCACAATTTTTCTGACAAGGAAACGATCACCTCTGCACTCCTTAAGGCTCTCCTTCATGTCAAACATTACTGGGAGAAAATTTCAGTAGAGGAGTCTAGAATATATGGGGCCAAGCCCACTTAGGGAATTTTTGTGGATGTGGTCAAGGAACAATATTACCTTGTTGGTAAGTATGATGACCAATACATGAGATGGACCACACTGCATAAAGAGAGGGTCCAAGCAGTGCCCGAGTTCACCAATACCTTCCATACCTTGCACACCAATATTGGTATCAAAGACTTGAGTGAAATTTGGTTTTGAAATATCGTGGGGCTCTACATAGATACATCCAAACTAAAATGGATTTTCTAGACATCTTATCACTAGGTGTTGCTTATCGATATGTTGTTAAAATCGAGCAGAAATTTAATCACTAGAACAAGCAGGAGTTTAGGTTTGCAAATATGCAACAACCAAAGTATGGTAAAGATGACCCTAACAACCATCCTTCAGAAAACCAGTCCAAGCCACAATAAAAGAAGGGTAACGAAAAGACAAAGAAAGAAACTGGAAAATGGTGTGATTTCCACAAAATCCCCTAGCACAACACGGATGAATGTCGCTCAAAATAGTCATGATCGAGATCAAAGAAAAGGAGCCAAAACCTAATTCAGAATCTGATTCAAAAAATGCTAGTGGAAGACAGATCATCGATGCAGACCCCACTGCTACTATCACAACCGAAATAATACAACCAGAAGAAATAACAGATCTTGAAGAGGGGAAGCACATTTTTCATTCACAAATGTGGGTGAAGGGGACCCCGCTCCATTTTATTATTGATATCGGAAGCCAGAAGAACCTCATCTTAGGAGATGTCTTCAAACAATTGGGATTGTCGATAACACTACACTCGTAGCCATACAACATGGGGTGGCTTCGCCAAGGATTAGATCTTCGTGTCATCCAACAATGTTAATTATCATACGACATCCAACCCTTCAATGATGAGGTATTATGTGATGTTTACTCACTGTATGTTTGTGACGTTCTTTGTCACCAGAGCTATATGTGGAAGCACCATGTTATTTATGAGTCTTGTCTCTGTAGTATCATTGTTGCTATGGGGGGTCATTTGTATAGGATAAGAGAGGTAGTTCTAATTATTGTCCCACCTAAACAGTGTTGCAAGGTAGTATCTCATACTACAAAATTCAACTTCTTCACAATCTGTTCAAAAGGTGAACAGAAGGACACTGTAACCACTGTAGCCTCGGTCTAAGCACCTTCTATCCAACAGAAATAGGTTGACAATATTGAAACAAAGCACAAAGATTTTGTCTTCAAAAAATCATCTCAGGTAGTTTGAATGGTTAAAAAGGTACAACCCTTCCAACGTAAGGTTATCGAAAACCTTCCACAAGGCAAGTAATGCAATTTCATGAACAATACAAGTAGCTCACCAGGGTTCAGATTCAGGAAACTCTTTTGCCTATCCCCCAGGAACTCAATGAAATGAAGACCATTGCTTCCTAAGGAGGGAGAATTTATCTATGTGGATATTGATGGCCACCCTCCTACCCCAACTGGTTCAAAACAACCTTCAGACAATTTACTATTTTTAGTAATTTTTGGGTCCTAAACTTCTGGGGCCATTTTGAGGGCCTAATTGATTTATTTTCAGGATCAGGTACCTCAATGATAGTGAAAGGCTCTGATTGAGACCCCAAAATTAATAATCTCATCGATACCTTTCCAATGAGCTATCGTGCACCCCAAACAAAGATCGTATGCCAAAGTTATGCCCTCGATAAGTTGATACACCAAACTACCCAAAATCGGGTCCACAAAACTGTTGCCTTTTCGTCTTCCGTGGTTAGGGTTTTGGATTTTATTTATGTTAAAAAGGACTTTGGAGCCTTATAGTTGCAATCATCTTATTGCGAATGTGAGTATCCATCACATCTCTTCTTAGAGATAAGTTACCACCATTCTAGCGAGTCTTTCACTATGTATTTCTATAGTTTTGTACATTTCACTCATTAATAGAAAATGTGTATTACTATCTCTCTATGTTTATGGTTATATCTCTGATATAATTTTTTTATATTATTGGATATATGATATATCTCCGTACATTTCTTTATTATATCTCCGCTCTCATTTCATGCTCAGAATAATCTGGATCAGTGGTATCAGAGCATGCTGCTCTTAATCATTTTTTCAATGGATGTCCCCGACGAGGTCCGAGTATAGAAAGTTGGGTCTAGAGCTTGTCTCTATTGATAAAAATCTCTCTTGCACTCCCTAGAAGCCCTCCATGGTGGAATAAAATAAAAACGATAGAGCAAAAGATTCTATTAATCTGTTGCTTGAGAAAGATCTCACGCAACAAAGGGATGAAATGATGGAGATTTTTTCCCACATCCTTCAACTATTGCCAATAATCGTAGGCACGTATTCATCAAGTGACCAATTTGGAAAAACATCTCCTTTCAAGGTACAGGTTAATTTTGATATTCCCATATTTGAAGGTCAGATAGATGCAGATGCCCTAAAAAAATGGTTAAATCTGCTAAAAGGTTATTTCTCTATTCACAATTTTTTCGACAGGGAAAATATCACATCCACACTCCTTAAGGGTCTCTCCCATATCAAACATTGGTTGGAGACTTACTGGGAGAAAATTTCCAGAGAGGAGTCTGGGATATATAGGGTCGAGCCCACTTGGGATTCTTTTGTGGATGTGTTCAAGAAACAATATTACCCTGTTGGAAACTATGATGACCAATACATGAGATACAACACACTGTGTCAAGAGAGGGGCCAAGTAGTGCCTGAATTCAACAATACGTTCCATACATTGTGCACCAAGCTAGGTATCAAATAATCCGAGCAACATTTTGTTCAGAAATATTGTGGGGATCTACACATATACATCCAAATTGAAATGGATTTTATAGACATCTCATCACTGGGTGATGCTTATTGATATAATGTTAGAATCGAGTAAACCTTAAGCACCAAAAAAAGTGGGAGTTCAGGTCTGCAAATCCGCAATAACCAAAGTATGGTAAAGACATCCCTAACAACCAACCTTTAGAAAAATAGTCCAAGACAAAAGAAAAGAAGTGTAACGGAAATACAAAGAAAGGAACTGGAAAATGGTGTGATTTCCACAAAATCCCTTGGCACAACACTGATGAGTGTCCCTAAAAACAATCATTGGTGGCTAATATCTAAGAAAATGAGCCAAACCCTAATTCAGAATCTAACCTAGAAAATACTAGTAGAAGCCATATCATTGACACAGACCCCACTGCTACTATCGTGACCACAACAATTCAACCAGAAGAACCAACAGATCCTATAGAGGGGGAGCACCTTTTTAATTCACAGATGTGGGTGAAGGGACCTCCATGCATTTCATTGTTTATAATGGAAGCCAGAAGAACCTCATCTCAGCAGAGGTCATCAAACTGTTGGGATTGTCAACAACACCACACCTGCAACCATACAACATCGGGTGGCTTCACCAAGGATGAGATCTTCATGTCAACCAATACTGTCGATTGTCATATGAAATCCATCCCTTAAGGGATTAGGTATTATGTGATGTTTCCCCACTGGATGTTTGTGATGTTCTTTTGGTCTAGCCTTATATGTGGAAGCTCCATGCTATTTATGAGTATCAACCCCATAGTTTCATTGTTACTTTGGGGGGTCATCCCTATAGGATACTTTTGGTGCAAGTTTGATCAGACCAGGGTCCTTCTCAGGTTACCAACAAAATGTACCGTGTAGTCTAGAGCGCTAACATTTTCATCTCCTCCGAAGAGAAGAAGTCTCATCCGAAGCACTGCTGAGACATATAGATACAGAAGGGTAGGGAAAAGAATTAATTGGATCCATAGAGCCTTCATGAATCATCCTTGATCTTGCGCAAGAGACATAAATAGATATGAAACATATATGTGCAAGAATCAAACCTATTTATGTTAAGAACAAGCATCTAAAAACAAAACCATCGAGTAGAAATTATAACCTAAAAAGAAGAAATCTAATGCATAAGGAAAACACACAGAGACACATCATATTTGAATTTAAGTCCTTCATATTATCTTCAAAATATTTCTTTGATTATAGACTCAAAATTACACAGCAGTGCGCTGTACAGACTCTTGACTCTGGACTCCTGTCACAAAGCTCCAATTCTCAAACTGATAGATCAAATTCATTACAGACTCAAGACTCGAATTGACACAAATCCCCACAATCAACTCAAAACCAATTCGTAATCAACTGACCAACAACAAAAACAATGTCAACAACAACAACAACGTCAAAAACAATAACAACATCAACAACCAACCCTTTTACACTTATGTTCAACCCTATATATAGCTAGGTTATGTCTTCTATATTGGCTTGCACGCTTCCTTGTTCTGTTGCAACCGTTTGATTCTTAGTTGGAGTTGCGTTGATTTTTTCAACTCCTTTCTGTTACTCTTTCTCGTTCTGATGTCCATCCTTTGTTAAGGCTTGCACAACTCATGCTCAGTAAAAAATTGTGCAATTCCTTATCCAAAAACAAAGGGCCCAACAAGCTCCGACCACAATCCTTGACTCTCCCTCGAGTCAAGTGCTTGGTTCTTTCGCATGTTCTAGGAGCATCTGCTATTTTCCCTTATCCTCCTTTTCTTCTTCCTTGGTGTTACACATTATTTTGCTCACCCTGGTGATGTTTCTACAAGCATGGGTTCAGGCTCCCAAAAGGATCTTTCTCATGAGAAAAGTGATTTATTTCCTCCTCTACAAAAATTGTTTTTAGAAGGACGTCGTAGGCTATACATAAGATACAGTGCAAAAATGCCCGATTTCTGCAGGTTGTCCTAAACTTGGCTTGCGGAGTTTCTGCAGGCTACTCTATAGACAGGGTGCAATGACGTTTGAAGACTAAGGAAAGGACGAAGTTCATGAAGGTTCTAGAAGGGAATATTCTAGAATACGAGGTGGCATCCATATGGTTGGGATCCTACTGGCTTCTCTGATTTAGTGGGATCATCCTAATCTCTTTAACCATCACTCCTCCTATATAATAATGGATTTATCATTGAAAAGGTTAAGCAATAAGAAGCAAGTAAGAAAGAGAAAGTAAGATCAAGTAAGGAATTTATGAAGGAATAGGCTGAGAATTGTGTGAGAAACTCTACTCCAATTAATGTTTGAGGTCTCCATTTGATCATCAATCTATTGTGGATCATCTTCATACAAGTTTGGAGCAAGTGTGTGTGTTGGAGAAAATGGCCACCGAAAGGGAACCTTGCAACATCAAGGTTGTTTAGTTGTATCTTCCACTTTTACTTAATATAATACAGTGGCATTTTTCTTTCCCATAAAAATATTCTCATTTTATTGCATGACTCCTTGATCACATGTGTAAGTTTTCATTGAATATATTATTGTTGCTTTCACTTTGGTTGGTTTGTGTTTCATCACAGATCCAATATCACAAGAGCACCGAAGCAGAGAAGGGACAACAAAGATATAAGGAAGCAATATTCAAAGGTATGCCATTCATCTCTTGTCCGATGGTAAACTCAATGATTAAATCTTAGGGAAAGCATCATGTCCTGTCTTGTTTTGTTCTAGATTCAGGTGGATCTAGGGGGATCAATTTATGTTTGCATTCATCGATTTATCCAATAACAAAATTGGTGACCGTACTGGGGATAAAAATTGTTTTGGTTTTTTTCTATCCATTTTCCTTTAGCCTACCTCTTTTCATTTTAAAACAATCTCTGAGTCTGTGGGGGATCCATCGAGACTCTCTTGATCTGAAAGTTCTTTTAGACTCTTTGCCATTTTCCCAATTTTCCTTTGTTTATAGGAATTTTCACACTGTATCCCATATATAGCCTACGAAAACCTTTGATACCCGCACCCTAATTATTTATACCAGTGCATACTTTCCACAACCTACACCATAGCTAACTTGCGGAAAACTTTAATTCACACATTGTACCCTATTGTTGGGCTGCGACATTGCATGTAATTTTTTTTGGATTGGGTCTTTTTGTCTTCTACTACCCAATTTTTCTTTGATCACCTGGGAAGAACTTTTAGTTCCAGTATTTGAATGTTCTATGAATGTAATACTTGTCGTTGATTGGTTTTCAGGGATTGAAAACCCTTCTTCATCATTTCACAAGTTTTTGCTTCTTGATTTTTATCAATAAGGATATAATCTCTGATTTCGAGATATGAGTGCTTGATTGATAAAAGTCTTTGATTTGATTTAAAGTTTTGGATTGTCTTACATTTTATGGATTTCTTGTTGATTGGAAAATTATTTTCGTATGCATTTAGCAAAACACTTTCTCGTCATCTTCATTTTTATCTTCATTGAAAGTTTGATTTGGGTATTTGTTGAGCGTATCAATTTTATTTTATTACTTTTCCTTTCTTCATTATATCCCTGAGTTGGTTTTGGAAAGGATGAATTGAATTCATCTATTTTTTGTAGTAATCATTCATAAGAAAAAAAAGTTCGTTCATTTTTTTTTTACAAGAGAACAAATTGGAAAATTTCATTGCTTATGATTGTTTGAAATCGTGTTCATTCGAGAAAAGGGAATTATATTTCATAGCTTTCGTGTTTTCTGAAGAAATACTTTCTCCCTCTTGTAATTAGAGTTCATTGAACTGAAAGCATTGCATCATCCATCTCTTTTTTCATTTTATTGGGTGAAGGTATCATACAACATCAGTTTCATCTCCATCTCCCTCTTGCATAAACAACAACCTCTAAAATAATACGTAATTTTAAATTTATTAGTAACTTTTTTATTTTCTAGAAACTCTTTCCACCAACATTAGCTAGGCTAGCGCTTTGGAATAGTTTGTGAGGCACAATCTCCAAAGAATAAAACACACTGTAGCATCTTGTGATAGGGAGTGTTCAAATCCACTTGCAACATTTTGTCCTGGGAAGCCCTTCTCAGACAAGGGTCAAACCTGAGGTCGCATTAAGGATGGAAGAGTTACTCACCCTGCTTTGCTGGTCTTGGTGTAGAGATTTCGCATTTTATGGGGGTCACTTGAAGGTATGCCCACAATTATGATTGGAATCCTTTCGAGTTGATTTCGGGCTAGATACCCTACCCTTGCGTGTGGATCGAATTGTTGACTGTTTCCCCAGGCATCACTTTTGTTCTTGGTAACCTTAGTAGCTTTTATTTTTATGGTATTACACGAGGTGATTGTGGAGGGGCAAGTCTTCATGGTACCTGGAATCAACATTGGCCAGAATCACTCGGGCTCCTTGGAGGGTATACCCACGATTATGTATGGGATCTTGCACCAGTGTGTAAGTCCACTAAGAAGGTCGTTAACGTAAATTTTTCAGCCCCTCTATTCTAGCCCCTTCTTGTCTTGACTTCGCAATGTTGGATTTCATCACTAGCTAGTGAATTCGAAATAAGAAGGTTTTCTTGCTTGGTTTGATTTCTAGAATTTATTAGCGAGTGTTGTTTGTTTCCGTAGTTGGCCATAGATTTTTTCTGTAAAATTTTTGGTTCGACCAACATCGAACCTCCACACTGTTCACATAGGATGCAAGGGATAGCCCCCAGAAGATACAGAAGGGTATATCCCTTTTCCTCCTAATCCACTGGAGGGCTCTCCTCAACAGAATGAGATCTAGGACAATGTAACCTGATAAGAAGAAGTTTCTACCTCTTTAAAAAAATTTCGAATTATTTTCGATTCTCTAGAGGATTTTCACATTCCTCCTAGATATGAGAGACATATTCTCCAGTTGAATTCATCAGGAGAACTTATTGTTGAAACTTTTGGAATACTGACTAGACCCCATACGGGCCCTGGAGCCAAGAATCCCCTTTGGACTATCGACATATTTAGAAGCCTACCTTGCACAGTGTGGGACGTTTACGACAACTTAGGGGTTAGTCCTAATACACCCGTCACCTCCCAACTTCCTGAAACATCTGTTACCTACACGATACCTTTAGACCATTTTGCTGGTACAACTAGCAACATCACTGTCAGTCCAGACACAGATTCAGTTGGTCCCACCTCGATTATTTCTCTCCAGATGGCCCATTCTACTATGGTCACACACATTATGAGTATTGTTATCAGGAATGTGGTGATTAACCAAGCTCACATTGGCACACCACTCTCGTATAGACCTATCTCGTCGCTTCCTCATGGGTATTACACTTTGAATCCTTCCACCGCCATCCCTACCTAGGTTCCATCTAGAGTTCCTAGACTTTTTGTTCCACCTGGGTACAATGTTGTTGTTGGTTTTGTTCCTACACCTTCCCAGGTCCTCTCCGGAGGGTCTTATCCACCTTTTCCTGGGGGATCTGGCCGTAGTGGCTCCAATCTAATTGGAAGCACCCATCATCCATCCACTTCTAGTTACCAGATTCCCATTGGAGGGAAATCTCACGTTGGGGGGTATCCTCCACTTGGAGGACAAACTCAGGTTGGACTTTATAACCAACTATATGGTCATAACACATCAGGATCACTAGCCCAACTTTGGAACCTTATTTCCCAAATAATTCCATAATCATCTGGGGGGAAACAACCTCAAGTCACCTCTTTTGTTCCCTGTCACTCTGGCCAACCATATCCCAGTTCTTTAAATCCTTCTTGGGGTCTGAACGTTCATCTAATGTCCCTTTTCAAGGGAACATTTCCAACCAACCCAACCCCATGGTATACATTCCTCCACATACACGTTCAAATATTTTAGGAACTTCGACTTACATGCATACTACTTACGGTCCTACTGGTTTACCAATGGGACTTCCTCCCCAAAGTCACCAGTACCCTCAAGTGAATCGACAGTTTCCCTTTTTAGCCACTTTGGATTTTCTCAACTTGTCTAGAATCTTGAATGATCCTATCTTACATTCTCCCCATTGGCCCATTATACCAACCAAGTTACCATTTGACATTCCCAAATTTGATGGTAGACCAGGAGAAGACCCAAACAACCATGTTATGAATTTTCGCCTTTAGTTCTCGTCCAACTCTTTGATGGACGACTCCATTCGGTTACGAATATTCCAACGAACTCTCATGGGTTCGGCTGCAAAGTGGTATGTAGAATTACTGCGAGGCTTGTTTAATGACTTCAATACCCTCTCCATGTATTTTCTCACACATTACCAATTGCCCATCCGCTATGAGATAGGAACTGATATTTTGAGTTCCTTTAAGCAATCTTCGGCCACTCATATTTATGATCACATCCATGAGTGGAGATGAAGATGAAATTTGATCAAACTCGACCTTCCTGATTAATTATTGGCTGAATGGTTTACCAAATCATTCGTCAATAAAATCTCCCGTGATATTTCCATGGGTGGAGTTGTCACTAAAGAACAAGTGATTAGTCGCGCTCGGTACCTAGATCTCATTTATTCACAAATGGGCATTGTTTACGACTTGCTGCCTAACACTCCTCACCCTTCTACCACTGCTACCTCAACAACCTAAGACATAGTGTGTTGAGGATATGGATACGCGTAAATGTCGATATCCTTGCCTTATCTATGGTGACAATCAGTACATGATAGATTGTCCAAGACGTGTTGAGGTCACTAAGTTCCTTCAAGGAACCGAAAAACCTCCCACATCTGTTGTTTTGTCAAAACCTTTCCCTTCTTAACAACATGCCCAATTGGTCATTCATGACCAACCCTCTCCTTCCACCACTTCATATGTTCATATGTGTACTAGTAATTCTACCAAGAACGACATTACAATCACCACTTGAGCCAAATATTATTCTCCTTCAAAGGATAAAGTTGACGATTTACCACCTTCCTTGGTTCAACCGCCTCCTTCAACTTCACCTCCCAACGGTCCTCTTCATCTCAAACGATCGACACCCGATATAGTTCTCCGCTCTCCCCCAAATGGCGTTGTTCAGAAGTCTACCTTCAATCCTCATGCATGTGATTCTCAAAACTAAAACAACCTCTGCGATGTCAGCGTTCAAAGTCCTTCAAAGTTGTCCCACTCAACATAAGACACCGTTAAAGGCCATCGGTGGAATTGATCCCACATATACGAATTTAATAATATTTGACCTAGAAGATCACATTCCAAGGCTACATCCTCAGTTAACGTTTCAGATCCAAGTTGTTGTAGAGAACAAGAATATATGTAGAACTATTATTGATGAGGGAGCCTCGACATGTGTTATGCATGTGGCTTGTCACCTAATCACACAACACACTCAAGGCTTTCAATGGTTCTGGTTTTAAACCCTACGGTGTTCTTCCCTCATTGTCTATTACGTTGGAAGGAAAATCGGTCAATGTTGAGGTCGAGGTATTTGATGGGATTCTTGACTATAAACTCTTACTTGGCCGTAGCTAGATTGATTCCATGCGTGTCATCATGTTGAACCTTTTCCATGTGTTACGCTTCCCACATCAAAGAAAATTCATTACGGTTGACCAACTAGCCTTTTTCAATTCCAATTACTGTACTAGCAATGTACCCTTTATCTCGAAGACACCTCCTGGGTATGAGAATGTCGGGGTACCCTTTATCTCAAAGAAACCTCCTGGGTACGAGAATGTCGGGGTGGGTGTCCTAAAATATTCGACTTTTATGGGCACCTTAACCACACCGCCACCCGATGTTCCACCTCCTATTGTCACCTCATTCAACATGATTTACACCTCTATCTGTGAAACCCCCGCGTCTCATGACTCGTGGATAGTACTCAATCCTGGTGATTATCTTCGCTATGATGAAGAAAGGCCTTTAAGTCTAGTTGAATCCACTTATCAGGACATTCAATAGGCAACCCTTTCTACCCCTTCTCTCTGTGATTCATATCCCGATCCATTTCATGTGATATTTCCTACTGATGAGATGATCATGTCAGTCATGTCCATGGAAGACACCCCATGGGATGGTGGACATCATCGTTCCATTCTTTTCCTAGAACAACACACCATAGAGAGTTACCAAAATGGATTTCAAATCTGTTGACCATTGTTGTCATTTCCTCTGTTCCTGAGTCATCCCACGATGTTTTATATGAAGGGAGCCTAAGTAATATATCACCCACCGTTCCTCTTGACATATCCATTAAACCTAGAATCATCGAAAATGTTCACATTGGAGCCTCATGTTCTGTTGATGAGGTCGTCACTTATAAAGACATTTTTCAAGAATTTCGTGACGTTTTCACTTAGACCTATGAAGAGATGCTGGGTATTGACCCCGATATCATTTTTCATGAAATTAAGGCCTACCCGAATGCTAAACCTGTCCGGCAGAGACTTCACCCAGTCCACCCTCGTAAAGCCACTGCTATCAAGCTCAAAGTTGAAAAACTTCTTAAGGCCAACTCTATTTATCCTGAGGCTTTAACTGATTGGGTCTCCAATCTAGTTTCGGTCAACAAGAAACAAGGCATGATCCATGTATGTGTAGATTATAGGGATATCAATAAAACTTGTCCTAAGGAAAATTATCCAACCCCCTTCATTGACCAGATCGTCGCGATTGTGCTAGGAGAGAAATATTCTCCTTAATGGACGGTTTCTCCGGCTATAATCAGATTAATATTTTCTCATGGATCAACACAAGACTAATTTCATTTGTCCTTGGGGTACCTTTGCCTACCGGAAACTACCTTTCGGCTTGAAGAACGCTGGTGTGAATTTTTAATGTGCCACGTCTTATGCTTTTCACGATATTAAGCACATAGTACAACTGTATCTTGATGATCTATCGGTACATTCCATGTGTCGCCAAGATCACCCAGCCCATTTCCGAACCATTTTCCTTCATTGTTGTTACTATCGTATGCGTTTGAACCCACAAAAATGTGGTTTTTGTGTGGAGTCTGACCAACTTGTAGGTTTTAATGTGTCACTTCATGGAATTAGGGTAGATCTTTTGAAGGTTGAGGCTATCCTTAATATTCCTCCTCCTTTTGTTGGACAACTGAGAGGGAGGGACCTGAATCAGTTGTAACCTTGCTTAAACAATCATACTTATTTTAGACTCTTTCCAGATCACTCAATGACAATCACAATAATGCAGGGAAGTAAGCAATAGACCATTCAACATCATTCACACAAATGAGATACACAGAGACAGATATTTCTTGAGGAAACCCATAAAGGGAAAAAACCTCTTCTTCTTTATATCATAAGTAATATGTACATTCTTTACATTATCATACATATGAGCACCAACTCATAATGAGGCTAAAACCTCTATTTTGCAAGCTACTACTTGTTGAGAGCACCAACTCTCTGGATTCTCTAGCACCAACTAGAAGGAAGCACCAACTCCCTGGTTTCTCTAACACCTACTAGAAGGAAGCACCAACTCCCTAAGTGTTCTAGCACCAACTGGATGGAAGCACCAAATTCCAGTCACACATGCACCAACTTGTATAATAGAGAACAACAGTTCTCCCTTGCACCACCCTGCCACCCTGGTTTCTCTGGCTGCAACCAGATGGAAGCTACAACTCCCTTTGTTCAAGCACCCACTTGAACCTCTGAGGACAACAGTCCTCCCTAGCACCTCCCTACCACCTTGAAATCTAAATATTTTCTATTAAGACTTATTACAATGATATAAAGTTCTTCAATGGCTTATTGGTCTCATCATTGTTCTTCTACACTACGCTACTCTGTTTTCATTAGTGTTTTCTGCACACTCCTTGTGCTTTCTATTCTTTTACCTTTTATGATCTCTGCACCATGTCCCTTCAATGCACCATTCCCCTTCTGTGCATTTATATTGCTTCACTCTGCCTCCTTCTTCACACCTCACTCACACTCAACAACAAAAACAATTTCTTCTTTGTTCAACATTCTTATACTCTCTGTGCACCTTCTACATGCAATCTTCTTCTTTCTCTTGCCTCCTCTACAGCCCCACTCTCCTCCACATCGGGGTGTTTTCTTCACTTCACTCTTCCAAAACTATCCCATCTCCTGTGTGCCACGTTGTCTCTCTCTGTTCTGCATCTCATGCTCATTTTGAGTGCTCTGCCTAATCATCATGGTAACTCATTAGCTTCTCTCCCGGTTTTCCCCACGCATCCATCATCACTGGGTGTTATCTCGAGATTCCTCAGCTTCTCTGGCGGTTGAGACTCTTCATATTCTCTGTCATATACGAGCTCATCCTTTGGCATAAACCATCATTTGTTTCTAGCAGTTACACTGTGAAGTGCAACAGTAGCCCTTCGATCTTTTTCAAATTCATCTGCATCGTTGAATTGACTTCATTGAATCTTGTGTTCATTTCGCCATTTTGCACTTCGGCATTTCAGGATCCCCGTGGTGAATATTTCATTACTCTCCATGTCCCGATCCCCGAAACTCCGAAATGGAGCTTGTCACTTCAATTTCTCTTCTACAGTTCTTCGACGATGTGACCACCATAATAGGACCCCTCTCCAATCATACAAGCGCTTCGATCTCCAAAGCAACGGTCCTCGATCCGTGGTGATCAGACGGGTATCCTCTGCCCTAGGGCTTCAGCGTTCGGGAATTTGGGGGAGTGATGGAGTTAAAAATCCCGAAGAAAAAACTCCCGGAGTGAGGTCAGTCTTGCATCACTCGATGATGTGTCATGACCAGAGTGGTTGTCACGTGTCACTCAGAATTGTGATTTCTAGTGCCCTGAAATGCCTAATCAACTCGACACTTGTCATTGTCTGATCATGCCATGTGTCATAGTCTTCCACCTGTCCTTTCTGAAGTGGTCAACCACATTTTCCTCCTGGATCTATCGGCCCATATCACTTCGCGATTTCTCATATCACGATTTCGACATTCTTGATGTGAATGTTCTCGACACTTCCAAGTCCCAGTCTGCGAAACTTTGAAATGAAGTCAGATCCATTTTTCGGATTTTCTCACTTCGCAACTTCGAGACTCCTATGGTGAGGAGTCTCGACACTTGACTCTTCCATCTGCTGGTATCCGAAACTGTCTCCTGCTTTGGGGATTTCAGTGTTTCGCATTTCACGATTTTGGGACTCCTGTGGTGAAGTGTTTTGACACTTCAACTCTCGGTATCCGAAACTGTCTCCTGCTTTCGGGATTTCGACGTTTCGCATTTCACGATTCCAGGATTCCTGTGGCGAAGTTTTTTGACACTTCAACTCCTGGTATCCAGAATTGTCTCCTGCTTTCGAGATTTCGTCGTTTCGCATTTTGCGATTCTGGGACTATTGTGGTGAAGTGTTTTGACACTTCAACTCCCGGTATCCGAAACTGTCTCCTTCTTTCGGGATTTCGGCATTTCGCATTTCGCGATTCCGGGACTCCTATGGTTAATTGTTTTGACACTTCAAATCCTAGTATCCGGGACTCCGTAATGGAGTTATTTCCCGGTCTGTAAAACTCTTGTTGATGTTTCTCTTTCAGGATTTCAAGATTGTGGATTTCGCATCTCCAGGACTCTTGTGTTGAAGAGTCACAACTCTTGACTTCTCAATATCTCGGTATCCAAAACTCCGAAATGGAGTTGGATCAACATATTTTGACATTTCGCATTTCTCCGTTTCAACATTCTTATCATGAGTTGCTTCCTTGACTCCTCCAATGCCGGGTATCCGAAACTCTGAAATGGAATTTACACTTCTGATCTTTCCATGCAATTATTCCTGCGCTGCTGATCTTCCTTGCCTACCTGTTTGCCATCAAATAAAAAAGCACACTCTTGCACTCTTCGTGCACCTCTACACTATCTCTTCTGAGCTTACATTGTCCCTTTTTCCATCACTGCATACTCTGATATTGCCATCAATGACAAGCACATCTGCCTGAAAACATGCCAACAATATCCCCCTTTATCATTGATGGCAACCCTGAATGACTGCGCTAATCTATGTGGACCTCCAATTGTAGCATCCAGTGTAGAATAATCCTTTTCTCCCCCTTTGACATCAATGTCAAAGAAAACATGCTCCCCCTGAGGTGTTGCAGTATTTTTAGGAGGTATCAGATATTTAATCAATACAAAGCTCCCCCTAATAGGATGGACTCTCTTAGGTGTGAGACGGGATGACACTGAGCTTCTGTTAGAGATATTCAAATGGTGTCTTGGCTAGGGGTTTAGTAAAGATGTCTACAATTTGTTCTGTGGTTGGAATTTAATGGACCTGAAAAACATTATTGGTGACCTGATCTCTCAGAAAATGGTATTTTATGGGAATATGCTTGGTCTTGGAGTGGAATACAGGATTCTTGGACACACTGACAGCTAGAAAATGACTCTATTTAGGTGCAGACTGATATCTTCCTACCATTCCAACAACATGCATTATGTCTAGGCGATATGCTGTGATGTAAAGCAGGCTACTAATCATTTATCTATATGAAATTTAATCAACATCAGGTGAGTCATCATCCTTACTTAATTTGCATCCAGTAACCATAGGTGTGCCCACAGGTTTAGAGTCTTCCATTTGAAATCTTTTCAACATTTCTCTTAGATATTATTCTTGAGAAATGAACATCCCTTCAGAATTCTAAGTAATTTGCAGACCAAGAAAAAATGACCGTTCACCTATCATAGACATTTCAAACTCAGACTCCATGGTAGAAGCAAACAATTGTACTGACGAATCCTTATTACATCCGAAGATGATGTCATCTACATAGACCAATACGATGAGTAGATCATTATCCTCTATTTTGAGATACAAATTTTTATCATCTGTTCCTCTCTTGAACCCTTTGTCTTTGAGATATGTATCCAGTGTGTGATACTAGGCTCGAGGGGCTTGTTTTAATCCATATAAATCTTTCTTTAGCTTGCATACTAAGTCAGGATTATCATACAGTTTGAAACCCTCTGGTTGTTCCATATAGACTTCTTCACTTAAATCTCCATTTAGAAAAGCTAACTTGACATCCATTTGATAGACTTTAAACCTTTTATGACAAGCATAGGAAAGAAACATTATGATAGCTTCTAATCTTTCTACAGGAGCAAATGTTTCATCAAAATCTAGTCCTTCTATCTGAGCACACCCTTTACAAACCAATCTTGCTTTGTTCCTGACAACTTGTCCTTGCTCCTTCAATTTATTCTTAAGGATCTATATGGAGACAATGACATTTTTATCTTCAGGTCTATGAACCATCTCCCATGTATCATTTTTCTCAATCTGATCAAGTTCATCATTCATTGCTTTAACCCAATGGTCATCTTTTCTAGCTTCATTAAAATTCTTGGGTTCCAGCATGGATATGAAAGCTATATGTGATTGTTTGATGTTTTTGATTATCTTTCTCCGGGTTTGTATAGATTTGTCTTTTTCACCAATTATCTGACTTGTAGGATGATTCTTTTGAGTGATTATAGAGGAGGAATTTGAAGTTGTCTGCTGATTTGAGTCTATCTGAGTATCTATGTCTTCATCTGATTCAGAGTCTTCATTTTCTGATTCTTGGACCTATTCATCTTCAACTTTAGTTGTGTCTTCTGTAGAGGACTCATTACTGTACACCTCTCTTGCTGGGATTCCCTCATCAACTTTTATGTCAATATAGTCAACTATTTTATGAAGCCTCTTATTATAACATCTGTATCCTTTGTTGTTTGTAGCATACCCTAAGAAGATACCTTCATCAACCCTGTCATCATATTTTCCAAGGTTCTCATCATTATTCTTTATGTAACATTTAATCCCAAAGACTTTGAAGTGTTTAATTGAAGCAGGTCTCCCATACCATAGTTCATAAGGTGTCTTGTCACTTTGTGGTCTGAAGTGGGATTTTTTAAGAACATGGACTGCTGTGTGTATTGCTTCTACCCAGTAGGTTTGACCAATGTTCTTCTCATTCAACATTGACCTGGCCATTTCCTGAAGTGTTCTGTTTTGCCTCTCAACTACTCCATTTTGTTGTGGAGTTCTTGGGATGGTGTATTCTCTCTTGATCCCATGCTTATCACATAATTCCTTGAAGTCACTTTTCATAAAATCTCCTCGGTCTGATCTTACTACCTTTAACCTCTTTCCTGTTTGAGTCTCAGTTAAAGCCTTAAATATTTTAAACTTCTCAAAAGCTTCAACTTTTTCCTTGAGAAAGGAAACCCAAGTAAGTCTGGAGTAATAATCAATAATCAACATGAAGTAGTTTTCTTTCCCTGTGCCTTCCTGTCTTGATGGTACACATAAATCCATATGAACTAGTTGGAGTGGTTTCTCTGTTGAAGTAAAGTTCTTGGATTTAAACTGTGTCCTGGTTATCTTTCCTACTTGGCAGGGTTTACACATTGAATCTTGGGACTTTGATATTCTCGGAAGATCTTTACTGACTCGAGATTTTTGAGCTTGATTAAGGGGTCAAAGTTTAGATTTCCAAGTCTCCTATGCCATAACCAACTTTCATCATGTTTGCTTAGATGACACTCTTCTCTATTTTCTTTCAACACATATACATTATTTTCTGTCCTTATGCCTTTGGCCACCACTTGTCCTGAGTTTATAGACTTTATCTTGCAGTCTTTAGACGTGAACACCACTTCACATCCTCTGTCACACATTTGACTTACACTTAGTAGATTATGTTTCAACCCATCTACAAGTAGAACATATTGGGCTTTTCCTTTTCCATTACTTAAACTCACCATCCCTTTACCCTTTATTTTACCTGGAGCATCATTTCCAAAGGTTACATTTCCTAATTTTCTTTCACTTAGAGATAGAAAC
>JZKD02S0190278.1:664988-705858 GCA_000966675.3 Picea glauca | reverse complement strand
AAAGCCAGTTGTACTAGATAATAAGGATGACAAGCTAGAATTTAGCTTCAATGCTAAGGCTATGAATGCTATCTTGAGTGGGCTTGCAGAAGCAGAATTCATAAAAGTTATGCACCTAGTAACTGCCAAAGAAATGTGGGACAAACTCATTAGCAGTTATGAAGGTAATGAGAAGGTAAAGGACGCCAAGCTTCAAATCTATAGAGTACAATTTGAACAACTGAAGATGAAAGAAGATGAAACTGTTGGAAAATACTTTCTGAGAGTTGAAGAAATGGTAAATGCAATGAAAGAACTCGGTGAAAAAATTGAGGAACCTTCTTTAGTTCAGAAAATTTTGAGATCTCTACCAGATAGGTTCAACCCAAAGGTTTCTGCTATAGAAGAACTTAATGATCTAATAACCTTGGAGTTTGATCAACTTGTAGGAACATTGACTGCATATGAAATGAGAATAGGTAAAGATAAACCCACCTCCAGAGAAGCATCATTTAAGGCAGACAAGAATGAGGATTCTGAGCCTGATAAAATTGAAGCAAAATTTGTGAAGAGACTGAAGAAGGGATCAGGAAAATACAAAGGTAAACTACCTTTCAAGTGTTTCAACTATGGTAATATAGGTCATTTTGAAAATAAATGTCCTCACAAAGGAAAGGATCATACATGTGATGATGAGGAGAAGAACAAACACATACATTTCTTTAAAGAGAATAATTTTAAGAAGAAAAGTCTTTGTGTAAACAATGATGATGATCCTTTAGATGATGAAGACAATGACTCCTCCATTGAAGATAAACTAAATGAATTCATACTTATGGCCAAAGAGGATTATGATAATAAAAGCACAGGAAGTGAGGCTATTGAAGAAGAAGTTGTGGTTGATATGGAAGGATAACTGATCAGTGCACTGGAAGAGATTGACAGACTCAGAATTAAGAATAGAAAGCAAAAACAATTGCTGATATAGTTCATGAAAGACAGTAAACAACCTGATGAAGACTTTTCCCTACTAAAAGTAGAATTAGAAGAGGAAAAAAAAACTGAGGACATTCTGAAACAATAATTATCAGAAAGGAAGGCAAGATGTAAAGCTATGGAAGAAGAAGTAGTGAAAACTAGGAAAGAGCTGGAGAATTTTCAAGCCTTGTATCATCAGAATATATCAAGTATCAAAGCCTCAGAAGGATTAGCCACCATTCTGAATCAACAAAGGAATCCAAAGCTGAAAACTGGTTTGGGTTATGAAGAGGGATCAAGTAATGGTCATCCAAGAAACAAAGAATCCATCAAGTTTGTTAAATATACAACCAATGACAACAAAAAACCTACAGAAACAAAGAAAGACAATCAACTGCCCAAGAGGAGTAAAGAAAAAGGTGCCAGGAATGAATCTGTAGAACAAATAAATAATGCACTCTCTGCTCAAGGAAATCATCAGCATGGAAAAAATCGACCTGTTCAAAGAAGACAACCATTTTCCAAGTACCAACTTTTTTTCTACGGATATTGTTTCTTTTGTTCTAACTTTGTTCATAAAGCAATAAACTGTTATTTAAAATTAAATTATGAGCAATCAAGACATTCAAGGTATAGATATCTGCCACAACAAAGAGTGAGACAACCAAGTAACAAATCACCACAGACTACAAATCACTTGATGGATGGGAAAAGGACACAGGTTAAGAATAACAATCGTTATGATCCTTTATTCAACGAACCAGGATGTTACATATGTCATAACTATGGACATAAATCTGTTGACTGTCGCTTAAGGAACTATGAACCAGATTTGAATTCCCCTGCTGAAAATGTCAAGGTTTGGAAGAAGAAAGAAAGTGACAAGTGTGGATTAATGTTTTCAGCTCAAATAAAAAAAAAACCTTGGTATATAGACAGTGGATGCTCCAAACATATGACGGGAGACAAAGGTAAGTTTCTATCTCTAAGTGAAATCAAATCAGGAAACGTAACCTTTGGAAATGATGCTCTAGGTAAAATAAAGGGTAAAGGGATGGTGAGTTTAAGTAATGGAAAAAGAAAAGCCCAAGATGTTCTACTTGTAGATGGGCTGAAACATAATCTGCTTAGTGTAAGTCAAATGTGTGAAGTGGTGTTCATGTCCAAGGACTGTAAGATAAAGTCTGCAAACTCAAGACAAGTGGTGGCCAAAGGAATAAGGAAAGAAAATAATGTATATGTGCTGAAAGAAGATAGAGAAGAGTGTCATATAAGAAAACATGATGAAAGCTGGTTATGGCATTGGAGACTTGGACATCTAAACTTTGACCACTTAATCAAGCTCAAAAATCTTGAGGCAGTAAAAGATCTTCCGAGAATATCAAAACCCCAAGATTCTATGTGTAAACCCTGCCAAGTAGGAAAGCTAACTAGGACACCGTTTAAGTCCAAGAGCTTTACTTCAACAGAGAAACCACTCCAACTAGTTCATATGGGTTTATGTGGACCATCAAGACAGGAAGGCACAGGGAGAGAAAACTACTTCATGTTGATTATTGATGATTACTCCAGACTTACTTGGGCCTCCTTTCTCAAGGAAAAAGATGAAGCATTTGAGAAGTTTAAAATATTTAAGGCTTTAACTGAGAATCAAATAGGAAAGAGGTTAAAGGAAGTAAGATCAGACAGAGGAGGAGAATTGATGTCAAGTGATTTCAAGGAATTCTGTGATAAGCATGGGATCAAGAGAGAATACACAATCCCAAGAAATCCATAACAAAATGGAGTAGTGGAGAGGCAAAACAGAACAATGCAGCAAATGGCCAGGTCAATGATGAATGAGAAGAACATTGGTCAAACCTACTGGGTAGAATAAATACACACAACATACCATGTTCTTAACAAAGCCCACCTCAGACCACAAAGTGACAAGACACCTTATGAACTGTGGTATGGGATACCTGCTTCAATCAAACACTTCAAAGTCTATGGGAGTAAATGTTACATAAAGAATAATGATGAGAACCTTGGCAAATATGATGACAGGGATGATGAAGGTATCTTCTTAGGATATGCTACAAACAATAAAGGATACACATGCTATAATAAGAGGCTGCATAAAATGGTTGACTGTATTGACGTAAAAGTTGATGAAGGAATCCCAGCAAGAGAAGTGTACAATAATGAGTCTTCTACAGAGGAAACAACTAACGTTGAGGATGAACAGGTCCAAGAATCAGAAAATGAAGACTTTGAATCAGATGAAGACACAGATACTCAGACAGACTCAAATCAACAAGCAACTTCAAATTCCTCTCCAGAATCACTCAAAAGAATCATCCTGCAAGTCAGATAATTGGTGAAAAAGACAAAGGTGTACAAACTAGGAGAAAGATAATCAAAAACACCGAGCAATCACATATAGCTTTCAAATCCATGCTAGAACCCAAGAAATTTAATGAAGCTAGCAAAGATGACCATTGGATTAAAGCAATGAATGATGAACTTGATCAAATTGAGAAAAACAATACGTGGGAGATGGTTCATAGACCGGAAGGTAAAAATATCATTGGTTCTAAATGGATCTTTAAGAATAAGTTGAATGAGCAGGGACAAGTTGTCAGGAACAAAGCAATATTGGTCTGTAAAGGCTATGCTCAAATAGAAGGACTATATTTTGATGAAACATTTGCGCCCGTAGCAAGGTTAGAAGCTATCAGAATATTTCTTGCCTATGCTTGTCAGAAAAGGTTTAAAGTCTATCAAATGGATGTCAAGTGAGCTTTTCTAAATGGAGATTTAAATGAAGAAGTTTATATAGAACAACCAGAGGGTTTCGAACTATCTGATAACCCTGACTTAGTACGCAAGTTGAAGAAATCTTTATATGGGTTAAAATAATCCCCTCGTGCCTGGTATCACAGACTGGATACATATCTCAAAGACAAAGGGTTCAGGAGAGGAACAGTTGACAACAATCTATATATCAAAACAGAGGGTAATGATTTTCTCATTGTGTTGGTCTATGTAGATGACATCATCTTCGGATGTAATAAGGATTCATTGGTAAAATGGTTTTCTTCTGCCATGGAGTCTGAGTTTGAAATGTTTATGATAGGTGAACTGTCATTTTTTCTTGGTCTGCAAATTACTCAGAGGTCTGAAGGGATGTTCATTTCTCAAGAAAAATATCTAAGAGAAAGGTTGAAAAGGTTTCAAATGGAATATTCTAAACTTGTGGGCACAACTATGGTTACTAGATGCAAATTAAGGAAGGATGATGACTCACCTAATGTTGATCAAAGTTCATATAGGTCAATGATAGGCAACCTATTATACATCACAACATCTCTCCCAAACATAATGCATTCTATTGGAATGGTAGGAAGATATCAGTCTGCACCTAAACATAGTCATTTGCTAGATGTCAAAAGGATATTCAAGTATTTGAAAGAAACAATGACTTATGGTCTGTGTTATCCCAGAAATCAGAGTTTTCAGTTAACTTCTTATTCAGATGCAGATTGGGCAAACTGTGTTGATGATAGAAAAAGCACCAGTGGAGGAGCATTCTTCCTAGGTGACTCATTAGTAGCATGGGTTAGTAAAAATAAAAGTTACATTTATTTATCAACTACAGAGGCAGAGTACATTGCTACTGCTACCTGCTGCACTCAGGTATTATGGATGATTCAACCACTTGTAGACTTGGAGGTAAAATACGTTGCACCGATCCCAATTCATTGTGATAACACTAGTGCCATCAGTGTGCCCAAGAATCCTGTATTCCACTCCAAGACCAAGCATATTCCTATAAAATACCATTTTCTGAGAGAGAAAGTCATGAATCAGATTGTTCAGGTCCATTACATTCCAACCACAGAAAAAATTGTAGACATATTTACTAAACCCCTAGCCAAGACACCATTTGAATACCTTCGACAGAAGCTGGGTGTCATCTTGTCTCACACCTAAGAGAGTCCATCTTGTTAGGGGGAGTTTTGTATTGATTGAATATCTGATACCTCCTAAAAATACTGCAACAACTCAGGGGGAGCATGTTTTCTTTGACATTGATGTCAAAGGGGGAGAAAAGGAGTGGTCCAGATCGGATGCTACAGTGGGAGGTCCAAATAGATTAGCACAGTCATTTAGGGTTGCCATCAATGCCAAAGGAGGAGATTTTTGTGATTATCATTGTTGGCAGGTGTGATTGTCATTGATGGAAAGATCAGAGTATGAAACAATGGAAAAATAGGGACAACGAAAGACCGGGAGGAGAAGTGATAGTGATCTTTGGATCCCATTGAGAATTCCCGATGAACGTCATATCTGAGCCCGAGGTCTGACCGTCGTTGGATCTAGGAGAACCTACACGTTCTTTAAAGATAAAGGTGAAGTAGGGTTACGAAATCCCGAAGGCAGGAGGACAGTTTCAGATATCGGGAGTTGGAAGAGTCAAGAATCTTTGTCATCAGGAGTCCTGGAATCACGAAATGTGAAACCCTGAAAACCCGAAACCAGAAATAGGCACACCAACAAAGAATTTCGCAGACTGGGAAATAACTCCATTTCAGAGTCCCAGATACCAGGAGTTGAAGTGTCGAAACACTTCATCACAGGAGTGCCGAAATTCTGAATCATTGAAATGCGGAACGTCGAAATATTGAAATAGGCACACCAAAAAATAGCTTCATAGACTGGGAATTAACTCCATTTCAGAGTCCAAGATAATGGGAGTTGAAGTGTTGAAACACTTCACCACAGGAGTGTTGAAATGAAGAATCGCCAAAATGTGAAACAACGAAATACCAGATCTTTGATCTGACTCCATTTTGGAACTTTGGATATCGGGACTTGGAGGAGTTAAGCGCCGAGACTCTTCACCACAGGAGTCCCGAAATGATGAAATGCGAAATGCCGAAATGTCATTGATCCGACTCCATTTCAGAGTTTCGGATACCGGGACTTGGAGTTGTCAAAAACTCTCATATCAAGAATGTCGAAATCGCGATATGCGAAATCAAGAAGAGATCTGGATCGTCGAATCATCAAGAGTGTGGACCATTGATCCGACTCCATTTCGGAGGTTTAGATATCGGGAGTTGGAAGAGTCAAGAGTTGAGACTCTTCATCAAAGGAGTCCCGAAATTCTGAAATGAAAAATGCCGAAATGTGAAATGTGAAAACACCTTTTTGGTGTAGGCCTTGGTCACCATCGATGGTGACATCATCGAAAGGTTGTAGAGAAGAGATCAAAGAGACAATCTCCATTTCGGAGTTTGGGACATGGAGAATCAAGAATCTTCACCACAAGAATGTTGAAATATGAAATAAACACAAGATCCTATGGATCCATTCCAATGGTGTAGGTGAATTTAAGTATGATCGGAGGGCTACCGTTTCACTTCAAAGTGTAACTGCAAGAAATGAATGATGGATTCTACCAGAGGAATGAAACAGGCCTCAGTGTGATAGCCAGAGAAGATGAAGAGGCTCGAGGCATCTTCTAGTGGATTGAAGACTATTCTTAGAGGTGATTGACAGATGGAAGAGTGTTGAAGCCTGTAACTGCAACAGAGAGGATCAACTCGACTTTGATAGAGAAGACGATGAGTCTCAACTACGAGATAGGCTAAGAAATCTTAGCATAACACCCAGTGATGATGGACGCATGGGTGTAACTCCCAGAGAAGATGAAGAGTTTCCATGATGATTAGGGAGAGCACTTGACATGGAGAGAGCATGCATAAGCATGGTGAGATAGCATGCACAAGGTCCACAGAGACTATAAGTATGTAGAACAAAGAAGAGATGGGAGTTGTTGTTGTTCAGAGTGATCAAGGAGTGTAGAAGGAGGAGTGTGCAGTAGAGGAAACATGGAGAAGAGGAATGATGCAATGAATGGACATGACACACAGAGCATAAAAGGCAGAGGCACATAAAGCACAAGGGTGGTGTGCAGCAAGATAATGAGGCAGTAAAGGAAGGATGAGGTTCTCTTGTAGAGAAAAACAGAAGATCAAAAAAGGCAAGAAGATGCAGAGAGAGAGACATTGATACAAGCTAGCAGAGAAGCATAGTAGATCAGTGATAATCCTGGTAAGACAATGATAAATATTGTATCACTGTGATAAATTTATATATAGCAAACTTTATATGTTAGGGTGGAAGGGAGGTGCAAGGGAGAACTATTGTTCTCTGTTATACAGGTTGGTGACTATGTGACTGGAAGTTGGTGCTTCCATCCAGTTGGTGTTGGAACACTTAGGGAGTTGGTGCTTCCTTCTAGTGGGTACTAGAGAAACCAGGGAGTTGGTGCTTCCTTCTAGTTGGTGCTAGAGAAAATATAGATCTAGTGCTCTCAGCAAGATTCATCTTGCAAAACAGAGGTTGAAGCCTCCTTATGAGTTGGTGCTCATAGGTATGATAATGTACAGAATGTAAAGAATACTTATGATATAAAGAAGAAGAGGTTTTTACCCTTTATGGGTTTCCCCAGGAAATATCTGTCTCTATGTATTCCTTATGTGCGAATGATGTTGAATGTTCTATTGCTTGCTTCCCTGCATTATGGTGATTGTCATTGAGTGCTCTGTAAAGAATTTAAAATAAGCATAATTGATTAAGCACAGTAACAATTGATTCACCCCACCCCTCTCAGTTGTACAACAAAAAGTTGGGTCTTTGGCATGAAAACTCAACCCCCTATTAGCCACATGCCAATGGCTAGGTTGAAGCGATAAACACATTTATTATTACTATTCTTCGATGGATAATAGGAATTCACAAGACAAGTTGGCACATGATGTTGTTTTCAACATTATGGGCCTATCGGACATCTGCGAAGTCTGCCACAGGATTTACACATTTCCAATTAGTGTATAGTGTCAAAGAGGTCTTGTTGATTGAATGTGAGATACCATATTTGAAGCTAGCCGTTGATCTTCTCCCCAACACCTCTCCTGAAGAGGAACGTCTATTGTACCTGATGCAATTAGATGAAAACTGTCGTGATTCCACCCTAGTTATTGAAGCTCAGAAAAAATGTGTCAAAGCCCAATATGACAAGCATGTTAAGCCACATGTTTTCTCTGAAGGTGATCTAGTTCTCCTCTACGAACAAGATTGTGACTTACTAGGGGCCAGAAAATTCGAGGCTATGTGGCGAGGACCTTATATTGTCAAACAAGTTTTGGAGAAGGAAGATTATGAGTTAGTGGATTATGACGACATTCCTTCGAGTGAACCTAGAAATGGGCTTTACGTGAAGAAGTACTATGCTTAGATTGTCTTTGCATGAGTGCTTGTATTTTTATTGTATCATACTCTTGTGTGCTACTTTTCGTGTTCTTTTTCGTTATTTGGTTTCGACCCCCAACTGCTTACCTTGCTTTGTGCTTGTTTTCCATATGTCAGTGTCTTCGCTACCCCACATTGGCTTCACCTATTGCTCTATTTGTAGTACTTAGAACCTAGCATCTGTTTCTTGGGCAATATACACACCCACGAATGAATTAATCAATCTACATGATGTTTTCCTTGGTCATGCAACTAACAGTATTGCAGAGTATAGTGTACTCATCAAATTGTTGGCCAACGTTGTTTCACTTGGAATCCATCATCTTGTTGTACGAATTGATTCACAGTTACTAGTACTACAATTGAGTAATGTCTATGCTATCCAAAGTTCTACTTTATTAAGGGTATATTTACAAATTCGCCTCTTGGAACGTCATTTTGATTATACTGAATATGAACACATTCCTAGATGTCTAAATACATTAATAGATGCATTAGCTAATTATGTGTTAGACATACATTTGAGACATTTATAAATCCAATCAGATTTTGTATATAAAACAAGTAAGCTGGTAGAAGCCTCATGTATATATAATGATAAATGTTTTTACAAAAAGTGTTTTTGTCCGAAGACCAAAATATCAAAATGTGAAGCACATGGCTTCATATAAAAAATAGAATCAAGGATGATTCTCATGATAACATACAATTTCCCATGCCACCCTATGGAGGAATAGACTAAGAGAACCAGATATGCCTATGATATGGTGTTGATATCATCTTAGGATCCCATTAATAGAGATATTTGGGACATGCACGGTCAACCCCTCTAGGTTATGCTCGATCGCCTCGTAATCACCGACATCCCATCCTGCTACCTCGATTGCTTCCTCTCATCTCTGGATGGGGGATGTACCTGGAGGCCGATGCGGTCGTACCTAAGTTCCCCCATTGAGAATCCTCGGGTAGAACCAAGTCTGGGTCACCTTTGAAGTCTAAACTAGCATATGCATAATCATCTACCATCAGTAGCTGAGGCCTCAACCAATCAAAAAACACATCATTTTATTTGACAATAGGGCCCACCACATGTCGAGCCATGAGGTCACACCATATTTTCATCCTTGGATCCTGTGGGGCCACCAAGCCCCACTCTACCTGTAAGCACAAGTGAGGAACCCTCTCGAGGAAGAAGGACACTAAAATGGATCTGTACCCAAATTGCTTTAGGTAACTTTTCTCGCACTTTGTCAGTTGTTTCTTCATACCGCGAAGAACCTCGTCACACCAGTTAAATACTCGGGGCTCCATGCACTCCACTGCATACTAGAAGTAACTCTAGAGAACCATGTGAGGAGATGCACTCCTCGCCATATGTGAGATAGTGAACATGATAGTCCACAGTGGTAAATCCCGAAAACCCCTAATGGAAAATTTTCCCTCACGTTTCTCGGCATCGGGATCACAATGCCGACAGACATACTCACTCATCGATAAACCGCCTCCTCTGCCTCCTGTCAAAGTCACATGGGATCCATGGAGTGACAATCCTGTCAAAAAATAGATATATTTGATATCTAGAGTGAGTATGTGGGCTCCCACATGAAAAATTTGTTGATCCACATCCCACATGTGGATTAAGTACTCAAGCAACCTCAATTGGGCCCTCATTCCATGGATTTTGAAGAACTCCAGAAAACCGCATTACCAGAGGGCATTAACTATGACCGGGTCATTTCTGACAACGTAATAATCGTTCTCGTGTTCCCTCTCCCTCCACCCCAACATTTTGGCAGTCAAAAACCTACATGGGAAACATAGGGAGAAGTCAACATATTTATTTCACCTCGGAAATTTTTATTGGTTAAACGCACATAATGAATTTTTGAGTTTCTCCCACCACAAGTGTTGTTTTATACATAGTGAGGAACTTCCGCAGGTGAACCAAAGGCCTCCTGTGGAAACCTATGGTTTCCGTAGGGCCCGATATATGCCACCTGCGATGACCCCTATGTGCACCTACCGGCCTAAAATCCAACTCAAAAACTATTTTTTAACTAGTGAAAAAGAAAATTAATCCGTGGAAAAGAAAGAGGACTATAAGATTACCTCTTTACCGTTCGTCGAATGGTTTCTTGTGCCTCCCGCAATCGACAGAGGAAGTTTGAGGTGAAAAAGGGTTTTTTGGACAAGTTTTGGTTAAAATGACAATGAAATGGTAAAAAAGAGTTTTCACCTATATTTATTTACTTTTTACTTTTTCATTGATAATTTATAATATTTTATTCATTTTATCTAAAACCTAATGTTCTTATGGTATTGTGAGTGTTGTATTTTTTTTTTGTAGATGAATGATCTTGGAGCTTGAACGATGAAATACAAATACTTTTCTTAATTTGTTTTTTACATTTGTCACATGTACAAATACTTTTTAGGTTTTTCAGAAAAAAACCTCGAGCTTAGTCTTTGTTCATTGTCGTGCTCTTAAATCAATGAGAACGCAACCGAGTATACTTTTTTCACATTTTTGTACTCGTCATGGTAACACAAAAAGTGAAACTCATGGAGTATCCTTTAAGCTCTTTTCACGCTTCGTAAAAATGAAACGATTGCCGAGCGACCTTGTTCTTTTCACGCTTGTAAAAGTATTTGAAGAAAACGTTTGATGGGAGATAGTTTATTACTTTTTTGGTCTCAGCGAACTAATTTATGAAAAAGGAATTGAGAGAGTCCTCTTTAAGTGTTTTTCAAACTCTTTAAACATGAAAAACCCTGAGTTTTTTCTCTTTGGACTCGTTAAACAAACTTCGAAAGACCCATATGGGACCAAACCACTCCTTCTTAGGGTTCACTAAACATACTTCGAGGGAATCGTCCAAAGTAAGAGCTTACATCAACAAGCATATATTATCCTCCTCAAGCTTGTGTTAAAATAAAGAGGTACTCGCCAGAAATGGTGGGGGGAAATTTGGGAAAGAAACGTGTCTCTATATTTGTGTTAGTGGAAGTAATAGTCGCTCTTGAACATGACACCCCCTTCATCATTGAATCTAGGTTGGGAAATTCATTTATCTCTTGTTTGAACTTCTACAAGTTCCTATATTGGGTCGTCTCTGAGTCAATGCTTCCAAGAACATTGTCGTTTCATTCATATGTTCAAGAGAAGTCCAACCTTGCACAAGACTTCTATTGAGTTGGACATCTACAATTATCAATTATTACCATGTCGGCCTTCCCTGTGTTAGTTTCAAATCGTCTCTGCACTTAGATATACCTTAAATCTGTTACTTATTTCGTGTCATTGATGGGGGATACATCAAGGCCCTCAAGGCCCTCCTGTGATGAGCCTTTTCCCGTCGACTTCAACTCATTATCGAGGAATAAGACTTAGAAATCATTTAGTACCTTAGAGCCTGCATGCCTCAATGTCAGGTTTCTTCGCTTTCGACAGTGGATTCACATCATTGGTCCCTGATCGAGATAGTCCATAGAGTGCTAGACTTCAGCTCATTTATTCACATTCGATTTATTGTACTGGGGTACCTTGGGAGTCATTGACATAAATGGTGATTTCCCTCGCACTTGTTAATGATTTTCATCAATGACCGATAATCAAGTGGTTTCTACCATGTTTGACTTTAGCACCTGTAATCACATGGCTAGATTCATACTTATGGACAAAAGGATTGAAGACCCTGTATCTCACCATTTCGATCCAAGTTGCGATGGAGTATTTATGATTTGTATTGACACATAGATCCACTTTGTATATCTCATGGCTATGTCCACGTTTGATTTTTTCTACGAGCATAGATCCATATTGTATTTCTGGTGGCTATGTAGAATCTCGGTGACATATATCCACAGTGTATGATTGGTGGCCATGACTGATGTTTATGATTTAAATCACTTGTAGTCTGAGCATGGGAATGCCTACCTCAGAAATGGTATAATATTGCACAGATGCTTGGTTGTTTGCAGGTTCCCGATTGGTGCGCTCCTTGTTCATGACACACACACACACATTTTACAAAGTATTTCGGTTGTCACGAGTTCCAGACTCATACTTTGGGGGGAATTTTGTTACACATTATTTTGGTTACCCTGGTGATGTTTCTACAAGAATGTGTTCAGGCTCCCAAAAGGATCTTTACCATGAGAAAAGTGGTTGATTTCCTCCTCTACAAAACTCATTTTTAGAAGGATGTCACAAGCTAGAGATAAAATATAGTGCGGAAATGCCTGATTTCCACAGGTTGTCCTAAACTTGGCTTGCGGAGTTTATGAAGGCTACACTATAGACAGGGTGCAACGACGTTTGAATACTAAAGAAAGGACAAAGTTCACGAAGGTTCTAGAAGGGAATCTTCTAGAATACAAGGTGACATCCGTATGGTTGGGATCCTACTGGCTTCTTTGAATTGGTGGGATCATCCTAATCTCTTTAACCATCTCTCCTTCTCCTATATAATAATGGATTTCCCATGGAAAAGGTTAAGCAAGAAGAAGAAAGTAAGCAAGAGAAAGCAAGATCAAGTAAATAATTTATGAAGGAATAGGATCAGAATTGTGTGAGGAACTCTACTTCAATTAATGTTTGAGGTCTCCATTTGACCATCAAGCTATTGTGGATCATCTTCATACAATTTTGGAGAAAGTGTGTGTGTTGGAGAAAAGGGCCACTGAAAGGGAACCTTGCAACATCAAGGTTGTTTGGTTGTATCTTCCACTTTTACTTAATATAATATAGTGGCATGTTTCTTTCCCATAAAATCATTCTCATTTTATTACATGACTCCTTGATCACATGTGTAAGTTTTCATTGAATATATTATTGCTGCTTCTTCTTTGGTTGGTTTTTGTTTCATCACAGATCCAATATCACAAGAGCACCGAAGCGGAGCAGGGACAACAAAGATATAAGGAAACAATATTCAAAGGTATGTTCTTCATCTCTTGTCTGATGGTAAAGTCAATGATTAAATCTTAGGGAAAGTGTCATGTCCTGTCTTGTTTTGTTTTAGATCCAGGTGGACCTAGGGAGATCACTTTATGTCTGCATTCATTGATTTATCCAATAACACTTAGGCTCTTCTGTTTGTGCTTTCTCTTCTTTTACCTCTTCAAATGAAGGGCCCAACTTTGGTACCAACTATAAGGCTCATTGTTTCACTCCTTGAAAGTTTCCCACTTTATCCTGCCATTTCTTGGCGAGGAGTGATGCCTCTGCAATGAACTGTTGGGTTGTGATCTCCTTGCTATCCACCTTTGGCTTGGATGCGACCAATAATTTCCAATCAAAATCTATTGTTGCGTCAACTTGATGCATTTTCATGTACATTGCCTGAATCACAGGTTGGAAATCACGCAACTCTTTCTTTGCTATGGACTGTGGCTCAAAGAGGGCATTCAACTCATTGTCCTCCTTTTGAATTTGGTCAAACTTCTGTTGTTGCTCCATAGGATCCATTGTGGCCACAACTTATTCATTCAACACCTTTATATTTGTGTGCACCTCCTCCAAGACTTGGTTGCATTGAGCGATAATGCCCATATAGTCGCTGACTTCCCTCAAAATATTTTTGCATTCCACTGTGTGCTTGTGTAGTGATTCTCAGGCATTGTTGCCTTGCAGTACTATCTTCTGCATATGCTCTTGTAGCTACTGAGGCTGTTTCTTTGCTTCTTGTTGGGATTGTTATAAACATTCTTTCATTTTCTTACATTGGGTGGTGATTTATGTCCATGCTCGTTGTAGCAACTCAATATGGTGTTTCGGCTTGCCTACATCACTGACTTCAGGTAGTTCGGGCGCAACCTTCCGAATCTCTGGCTAGGATTCGACAAGTCTTTCCTGCACTCTTTACAGTTTGCATTGGACTTGGATTTAGTCATGTGCTTCCTACATCCTACATGTTTGCGCAACAAAATCTTCCTTCCGTGCAAACTTGATAGATCTCTCGGACTCCTGGAGCATTATCTCTAATTGATTAGTCCAAATAATTGTGTCGTTGACCAATGTATGAGGTCAGCAGATGAAGGAGTTGTGTCTTTGGGTGCTCGAGTTTGCAGTGGAAGTCCACTAGTCATTGAATGCTTCAAGCGGGTCTCTACCTCCTCCTCTGTTGGTAGTCCTAGTGCGATCCTCGACCTTAGTGTTGTGGAAAAAAGAGTCAGAACCTCTATTCTGGCTATGCAAAGTTGCATCAGTTCTGTGCATTGTTGAGGGTCCTGGAGAACCCACTCCATTTTTTCATGAACGGATTTCATGCTCTATCTGGGTGTTAATGTTGGTTCCCTCTGAGGCTCTGGTAGCTCCTGCTCTTTTGTTAATTCTACTTCCTGCATTGTGGTTTTTTGTATATCCTCACCCTTGGCTGGTGAGGGGATTTTTTGTTTTCTTTGGGCATGCAACTCCTCTTAAGTTTTGGTGTCTTTTCATTGCACCAAAGGCTCAGGCTGTTGGTCCTAGATGTATGGATTCAGACCATTCAGCTTCATTCTCTGTTATGGTGCTTTGGGGTCTATACCAGAAACTTCTGTTGGGTGACTCTTGGGTTATTTCTGGGAGTTCTCACTCCACTTGCTCTGGCTGATCGAGATACATTGACTATGGGGTTGTGGTCTGGGGTGGATTGGTGGTGACACGATTTGGTGATTGAGGTGGTGGTGGTGATGGAGGGTTCTTAGTGATGAGTGTGGATGAAAATGTTTTAGGCTCCGGGTCATCCTAAATGTCAATGATAATGTTGGATTTGACCGTTGAGTGGGTGCGGGGAGTGACTGATGCAAGGAGTTGTGGGTTCAGAGGTTTGCTCGGTGAGACCCTAGTTCTGGGCCTCTTCACCCCTAGTTCGGTCCCAAAAATAGTGCTCAGGATCTAGTTAACATCCTAACCTAACAACATGGCATCGACTAGCAATTGACAGAGGGATGGTCTTTTCTTTCACTCCAACTCCTACATCTCTTCTTCCTCCTCAAAGTCTGATTGTGAAGGGGAATCTGGCTTCTATGGATCTGGACCTGAGATTGGTTCGGCTCCTTCTTCTTTGTCTGTCTTATTCAAAAACTCCGCAAGAAAGATATAATGCATTCCCGACTTGCGCTGATTGCGTTTGACTCTTGGCCATGACATGACTTCCTTTTCAAAGGCCTCCTCATCTAGATAGAATGAAAACATCCTTGTGTGGAAATATTCCCTACTGAAATGTCTCGGCCAGAAAAATGTATGGTTCTGGTTCATGTTGAAGGAAATATTTCTCGTATTGTAGTTGAGGAGATCCTATGGAATACGTAGCCTCTTTTTGCATCTATCAGACCATTGTACCACTTAGAGAATTCTTCAGCGTTGAAGGCTATATTCTCCGACTCTGGCCTGGACTACCATGGCTCAAACATCTTCCCCATGCACCCATTGTTTGTGATTGTTGACTGTCTTGCCATAGGTGGCATCCCTTTGAACATTGCGAATGCCATAAGTAGATATCCATAAGTGAAGGTTCCTTCCTTATCCTGCGCTTCCTCGCATGCCACTAGTAGTTCGTCTAGTAGGTAACTACACCAATTGAACATAGCTCCATTGGTGCAAAAGTCAGCTAATGATAATGCATATAACGTGCATTCGCCCTTGTAGTATGATCTCATAACCTTGTTGGCTATGATGTAATATCTAGCCAGGACTATCTCGAGTAGTATGGGTTCGATTACTATTGTGCGTGCCCCCCCTTTGTGTTGAATTTCTCATACAGGATGACGTCGCCTTTCTTTTTTCCATGCTTGCGAGGACCTTGGAATCCTTTCAACACATTCTCTCCATAGAAGGATAGTCCAGTAAGCTGTTGGATGTATTTAGCATGGATTGGATACCACTCATCCAACCATATAATTTTGTCATGCACCCTCCTTATCAAAAATTTCATGCACCGTGCAACCTCACCAGTGGTACGGAAGACTAGTAGGTCTCTCAGATTCATGATGGTTGAATTGAATAAATTGATGAATTTTGATTTTGGCACAAATTGCATGCCTCCTAATCTGTCTGGAGCCATCTCCCAAAAGACATCTGTGTTCATCTGAGGAGATAGGGTTGAATCTGTTAGGTCAAGATCAAGGATCTTGACATGGTCCACCTTCCCTTTGAGATCGCCTACGATCTTGACTCATGGGTCGTAGGGCTTGTCTGGTACCACTTCTTTAGACATGGAACTTCAACTTGTTGTGGCTCTCGACATTCCGAGTTATACGACAAGCTAAGGAATTTCACACTTGTGTAGAATGGTTCGCTATAATGAATTCAAAAATAGCTATGTTCTTTTAGAAACGATGCGTTCTCGGGCGAGTTCTCAGGGCCTTATACTTGGATTAACGAGCAAGTTTAGAAATAACTGTTGTTCATCATGAACGTATGGATGCAACTAGATCTGATTTATCCGATGGGATGTTTTAATAGGGTAAATCCTATTGGATGATTATGGAATTTACTTATTTGCGTGAGTTGGAAAGGGACTTGGCCGATTTCATACCTTTCCGTTTGATGGGTGGGTATCCTGGCACGAACTTTGATGACATATTTGCATAACACAACTTTATGGGTTAAATGACCTCATACATGGTACCGAATGACAATATAGGTTGTGACTAGACTGGGTTCATGTGGCACATGGACTCATATCATATTCAGATTCATCCTCCCTCTGACCACAAAGGTTATCCCCATCATATTAATGTCTGTCATTAATGGATTCTCTTATGCTTTGGATCTTGCACTGTTGAGTCATTAGTTCTATATCAAACAACACTTAAACATAAAATGAACTATGTGTCATGGCACAACACTGTGCACATCAAATTAATTAACTAAATTTACAAAACTTCCAGAAAACTCAAATCTAACTAATGTACAAGATCCTTCGGACTAGAGCGATAGTCCCTCTTTCTCAGTTTTGAGACAAGTAGGGCTTTAGGCGAGCACCATTCACCCATATTGGTCGCAACATACCATCCAGTTGCGCAATTCTGACTGCTCCTGAGGGTCAGATCTCTGTAACTATGAATGGTCCCAACTAGTGTATTATCATCTTGCCAGGATGCTTCTGGTACCGAATATCATAGAGTACAACCTTGTCTCCTTGAGTGAATACCTTGGTCTTAATGTGCCTGTCATGCCAATATTTTTGTCTTTCTTTTTCAACTGACTGATGGAAGTATGCTAGAAATCTGGTCTCCTCGAGTTCTTGTAACTCCATAAGTCTCTGCGCAATGGATTCCTCTTCTCACATACGTGTGACTTGTGCAATATACAGACTTGGAGTGATGAGTTTTGTAGGCACCACTTCCTCTCTCCCATAAACTAGCTGGAACAATGTGTAGATGTGGAGTTTCTTTGTGGTTTTCCTGTATGCCCTTAGTACGGCTGGAACTCTGTCATCCCAGTCCTCTCGATTTGCGCAACAGACTTTTGTCAACCCCCTTTCCAAAATATTATTGAAGGCTTCGAGTGTTCCATTGTCCTGCGGGTGGTAGGGACTGCTCTTGTGATGTTAAATCAGGAATTCTGTTGTAAGTGTTGTTATAACACTGCTAATGAAATGAGCTCCCTAATCATTGGTTAGGCTCCCGGGACATCCAAACCGAGTGATGATATTCTCAAAAATGAACTTGGTAGTAGTATCTATTGAACAATCCTGTATAACTGCTACTTCTTCCCAATGGGTAAGGTAGTCAGTTGCGGTAATGATGTACCTATCCTTTGATTGCTTGGCGATAGGGTTGATTGGTCCAATGAATTCAACTGCTCATTTCTTAAATCCTTGTATATATCTAACTGGTTGTAGTGGTAGTTTGTATTGGCATGATAGCTTACCCACTCGTTGACAAACATCACATGATCTACCGTATACTTTTGGATCCTTGAAGAGTGTTTCCCACCAAAGTCCTTCCTGGAGAACTTTTTGTGCAGTGGTCTTTCCTCCTATGTGGCCTCCTGCAACTCCACTATGGCATTCCCAGAGTATATCCTATTTTTCATGATCCAAGGCACATTGTCTGAGGATGTTGTCTAGTCCTAGTTTATACAATTGTCTGATGATCAACTAGAAATATGTTTCTTTAACAACCATCTAGCGTTTCTAGGTTGCATAATATGTTTCTGGATAGGTCCCTTTACTTAGGAAGACTGCTATTTCCTCTAGGTAGTCTGGTATGGCCTTAATCCTGAACAAGTCTACATATGGGATCTAATCATATACTTCTTTGCCACTTTCCCCTGACTCTAACCTAGACAGGTGATAATGTATGACATTGCATCTTCCTGGCTTGATGGTAACTTCGAAGAAAAATTACTAAAATAACAACAACCATCTACAAATTCTTCCTTCTAACACTGGTTTGTTAACTAGATACTTTAATGTAGAGTGATCAGTAAAGAACTTGAAATGAGAACCTAACAAATAATGTCTAAATTTCTGTAAAGAATAAATCATGGCTAAGCCCTCCCTTTCTGTCATTATGTAGTTGCACTCTTCTTGTGACAGCTTCTGACTCGCAAAATAGATACGGTAATCCATAGCTCCATGTCTAGGTTGTGTTAATATGGATCCTAAGGAAATTCTTGAAGCATCTACATGGACATGAAATTCATTCTCCCAATTTGGGAATATCAGAGTCCGTGTTGTGATGAGCTTATCCTTGAGTGTCTCAAATTCTTTATCACATTCTGGATTCCATTGAAATGGTTCAACCTTTTTCAATAGGTTTTCCAGAGGTGCAATAATGTTGGCATATCTTCAGATGAACTTGGGATATTAACCTGTGTGTTCTAGTCTGGAGCGCAACTGTTTAGCACTTGTAGGTGGTGGCATAGTCACAATGACCGCAACTTTGGCTGGGTCTAATAATAATCCTTCTCAATAGACTACGTGGCCCAATAAATTCCCATGTGGTACACAAACGATACACTTTCTGAGATTCAATGAGATCTGCAACTCTCTGCATCTGTGAAACATTAGCTGGAACAATGCTACATGTTCCTTGAGCAGGCTATATATTGTCCAATAATCCATATAGACTTCTATAAATTTGGGAATGAACTCTCTAAAAGCTACTATCACAATTCTTGAGAAAACTACAGGGGCATTTTTTAAGACAAATGGCATCACTTTGTATGCGAAGGATTCCCTTTCTGTTATGAAGTGGTTTTATTTTTTTCCTCTTCAACGATCCTGACTTGGTGTATCCTGAAAATCCTTCTGTGAATGAGTATACTTCCTTCCCCACAACATGTTCTAGCACATTTTCTGTAAAGGGTGTTGGGAAAGGGTCATGCACACAGGAAGAGTTGAAACTTTTTTAGTCCACATAGACTCTAATATCATTTGTGTATTTCTTTCTTTGAATAACTATCGGGCTAACCCACTCTTCTTCTTATACTACAAAAATGAGACCTCCTTCCAACATCTTGTCTATCTCCTTCTTAACCTTCTCTTTTACTCTAGGGTTAATATGATATGGTCTATGTATGACATGCTTGGATCCTGGTTTCAATTCAATATTCATTTCTCCCATAACTCTTTTGATTCCCTTTAACTCTAAAAAAGTATTTGGAAACAAATCCTCATATTCCCGCAAAAAAATCTGTATTTCTTGACTGGTTTTCTCACCCCAGTATTCTCCCACCATAGCTATCTTGGGTTTCTTTGTGGTCCCTATATTGATTTTGTGCAATTTTAATGGGTGATTTTAGGAACTATCAGTCTGGCTAGGTATGGTGTTTTGAATTTCTCTTCTCTCCTCTGTCTCATTGATGGATAGGTTCCTCAATTCCCCTAAGTCATCTAGGCTTTCTGAATATCTTCTATTATGATACCATTCTATAGGTTCCTCAGTTGAAGGCAAGTGGATATTAGTCTAAAGTTATTGGTTATGTTTGGAACATATGACTAAGTTTGATTTCTGATTACCATTATCTATAAAAAGAAATTCTTTAATCTTTTGCAGGACTACTTCAAGATCAAGATACTTACATGTAAATGAGAAGTCCTTGCAAAACTGAGTTGCTAGTGTTTTCCATTCGTTGGTTTGTCTTCTAGTTTCCTCATGTATAAACCAAGATTTCGAGATTGTACCTAGGGAGTGGGGAAATACCTGAACCCAGAAGTGAGAGGGTATCCCTGAAGCTTGCCACTATGTCGCACACTGTTCAATATGTAATCTAGGATCCGATTCTCCAATGAATAGTGACCAACTTGGAGATCTGTCTGCATCTTTGATTCCAGCTACTCATTATTTTGGAACATGTACTTGATAGCGTGCTTCACCTCATCCCAAGTTTCGAGTACAAATTTATGATTACCCCACCATCTGGTAAGGGTGTTCTGAAAAGCTACATCTAGTACATAGATTCTTTGATTTTCTACTACATTTTCTTCCATGTTGTGTAGAAAACTCTCTAGATCTGTTCGTTCTGTATACCTAGGTCCTACATATGGATCCAAAGGTTGAACTACCTTGATTCCCTCATCCTCAAAGGTCATGGTGTCTTTCTTAAACTTGATTACTTCATAATTTTCATAGGCCCAATCAATGCCAAGTACTGCAGGGTAGGGGTCCTTATCTCCCATGATATCAATGAATTCAAAGTCGGCCACTATCTTTACTCCCACAAAATCTATTTCCACATTCTCCAGTCTTCCTATGGGGAAGATAGAATAATGGTTTGCCATTCTTAACTGAATTGGGGAATATGTCAGCCTAGGTTTTCCTAAGGCTTCCTGGGTCTTCTTAGGCAGAATGTTCACATCGGATCCCAGATCCAACATGACATCCTTAATCTCAAATTCATCTAACTGGGATACTAGTCTAAATTATTTTCTGGTTCGTAATTTTCTTCGCTTCACTCTCTGAGTACTCTTCTCAGGAATATTAGCCCTCATTCTTGCCTCTAGGGGTTCTTCGTTCCCTAAAACTAGGTATAGCGCATTGCACAACTTTTCTGTTAGTTGATCATTTCCAAGAATGTTAGATAATAATTGAAACCAAAGGTCAACTACATTTTGAGGTTTCTTAGGTTGTCTTGGCATGGCTATATGGTTTCTGAGTGTAGGGGGTGAAGTAGGAAGATGCGCCATCTTAGGATAAACAATAGGCTATGGGAGTTTCTCTTGCATCTTCAGGCTAGGAATATTATGAAATATTTATATGGCATCTTTAAAGAATAGATCTTGTTTTAGAGGGTCATACCTTTCTTCTTTAGGTGCTACATTCTGGATCTGAGGTAGAGTATCAACATCAACTTATGTCTTCACTCCTCCTTGAGTAAAAATATTAAGGTTGGGAAATTTTCCCTTAATAAACTTCTTGATTTCTAAACTGATGAGGTTAGTTCCTCTTTGTCATACTCTATCCTCCCATTTTTCAATTAACTTCGAGCAGTCTTCAGTTGCATGCATGTTGGTTCTGCAATGCGAGAACCATGGTCACCTTGGATGAGGATAGTCTCTAGCCAAGTGACCTTGCTCATCACAGTTATAACATCTTCTTGGTCCTCTTCCCATAGTTTTTCCTCCTCGAAAGTCTCCTCTGGCTCCACCTCCTCGACCTCTTCCTCGTCCCTGAGGGTTTTCATTCACCCTGAATGTTGTTTGGTCTAACCTGTCTGCAAGTGCATCCAATTCTCTACATTGATTGGTAGTGTGCATGGTAGACACACAGAATTCACAGTGTACTATATTTGGTATTGTCGAATATTTATGCATAATGGGGCACTGTCTTGGCCCATGCCCATGGATTCGACATATTTCACAATACTCATATGTTGGTACTAATTGGCCTCCCAGGAAAGCATGATACGGGGTGTGGTTATGAAATGGTAAGTTCATCGACACTTGCGCAACTCCTCCCATGGGTCTTGGTGTGGGTACCATCAAATTCTGAGGAGGTCCCATTACCTTATTTGTGGAAATTTTCTCACCGGATGACCTTCCATATAACATCCGGTGCACCAAACCTTTAATCATCCTGGTCTGGGTATCATCAACTCTTGAATATTTTTTGTAAGTGTCGATATCTTCCCTTGTAGTTGCACCATCTTCGCATCTACTGGGGGTCTATTAATTCTCAGGCTCCTAGGGTATCCCTCCATGGCTTCAATCTTCATCAATTGTTCCAAGGCGTCTATTAACGTGGCTATCTATTGTTGCATTAATGAAATCTGAGTCAGAGGAAACAATCCATGAATGTACCACTCCCTTTGATGTTGTTCATGGATTGGATGTGCCAACCTCCCTATGGCATGTTTAAACTTCTGGCTTTATTCCCAGGATGATTCACCTTCCCGCTACTAGATCTCACACAACTTAGATAGAGCCTATTTTTCTAATTGGGGTAGTTTGAACTCTGCTATGAACCTTGTTCGTACCTAGCCAAGCATGAATTTTTGACCTTATGTTCCTGGCACTCCCAGCTCAATGATATTCATGTACCACTTGAGAGCACGACCTCAAGGTAGTCTGGAACTCGACCAACTTATTCTCATTCAGAGTCCCTCTGGATCTCTAGATTGCTTCACACAAGAACTAGTGCTGCTCAATGTCTTCATCTCCCTTACCCCAAAATTCTGGGTATCGGGAAATCGAACCTCCCGCATGGACAACCATTACTAATCTCATTGTTCCTATCAATATGAACCTTAACGGTCCTTCTTGCGATCTACCAGGGGATCCCAATATCCTCCATGTACTCACACTTCTTGATTGTGAATGATTAATTAATTGTACTGGAACAGAACTAGCATGAGAATGTAGTATCGAACTTACTGCTTGTATAGAAGACACTTGGGGTATGGGTGATTCGAGGCTGGAATCATTGGCTTTGGGAAAGTTTTATTTGATCTGGGGGGTCTCATTTTCTTCCACTGGAATGATATCTTCGGCCAAATTCTTGATCTCTCCTGTTATCGGGGTTGAATCTTCTCTTTCTTCTTCAAGATTCATGTCAGCTTCTTCTTCTCTTACGTTTTCACCTTCTCCTTCTTGTCCCATCTCCTGGGAATTCTTTCTCTCTACGTTTCTCTCTCATTTAATAGTTGACTGGCCAGTCGTTCCTGTCTTCTCATCTTCTATAACTCTTCCCTCTGTCTTTCCTCTACTTCTCCTGATATATCTTCTTTCCTTAACTTCTCGGACTGTCTTGTTGCTTTCTTGATCTTTCTGCACCACCACTTCTCAACTATGGTGACTTTCCTCAAGGCTCAGTCATCTCTCGAGTCAATTTATTGTTGTTTACCCCCTATTTGTCAAATAAATCTTCCCCTCTCTCATGCCATGACTCTCACCCCGCCTCGCGCTACCCCAAGCGAGGGTGTTTACTCTGCCATCTCAGTTGGGGTAGTCAACATCCCCTCCTCCATCAAGAAAACATTAATCCATAGGAGTATTTATCTCAACAGTATTCCCCTTGAGTCTTTCTTGAAAACCGCCTCTACTCGCGAGAAATATTGGTAGTTCTTAGCTGCAAATTTGATGATATATCCCTCTAATGTGGTGCTGAACCAAAAACAAACTGCTCACGTGACTGGGCAATCCATCCTATGAAACGCTTCTAGATTTTCAGTGTCCCACACACAGATCCTCTTGACTCGTCCTTGGAACTTTGGAGATTCTTGGAGCCTCTTTATCTAGTGGAAAAATTATTCCGGGAATTTAACCCAGAAAATCTCGTACTGGTTGCTTGATCTTTCTGAGTAAAAGATTGCTTCGCGAGTGTTTTCCACCAATTTTCTCCTCATTTCCACTTCTTTCCATATGAAGGCATCACAGTTTCTTTCCCACCATTTATCAAAACCATATCTATGGATCCATGGAAGCATTCTCTCTACAAGTTCCCTTTTAATGTAGGTCACGACAACATAACCATTTTGTTGGTGCAAGCTTGATTAGACTAGGGTCCTTCTCAAGCTACCAACAAAAGGTATAGTGTAGTCTAGAGCATTGGAATTTTCATCTCCTCCTAAGAGAATAAGTCTCACCTGAAGCGTTGCTGAGACAGATAGATAGGGAAGGGTAGGGAAAAGACTTGAGAGGATCCATAGAGCCTTCAAGACCCATCCATGATCTTGCACAAGAGACATAAACAGATATGAAACATATATGTGTAAGAATCAAACCTACTTAAGTTAAGAACAAGCATCTAAATACATAATCATCGAGTAGAAATTATAACCTAGAAAGAAGAACTGTAATGCATAAGGAGAAAAACACAGAGACACATCACATTTGAAAATTTAAGTCCTTCTTCATATTATCTTCAGAATATTTCCTTGATTACAGACTTAGAAAGAGAGAGACTCTTGACTCTAGACTGTATAGAGTGTGTTGTATAGAATCTTGACTCTGGACTCCTATCGTAGATCTCCAATTCTCAAACTGATAGATAAAATTCATTAAACTCAATATTCGACTTGACTCAACTCCTCACAATCAACTTGAAACCAACTCGTAATCAACTGACCAACAACAACAACAACAACAACATCAACAACAACATCAACAACAACAACGTCAACAACCAACCCTTTTACACTCATGTTCAGCCCTATATATAGCTGAGTTGTGTCTTCTATTTTGGCTTGTGCACTTCCTTGTTCTATTGCAACTGTTTGTTGCTTAAATGGCGTTGCGCTGACTTTTGCAACTACTTTTTTTTACTCTTTCTCATTCAGTTGTCCAACCTCTCTTGAAGCTTTCAAAACTCATGCTCGGTCAAAACTTGCACAATTCCTTATCCACAAATGAAGGGCCCAAGACATACCAGAGGTAGTTTTGACTATTGTCCCACCTAAACAGTGTTGCAAGGTAGTATCTCATACTACAAAATTTAGCTTCTTCACAATCTTTTTGAAAGGTGAACAAAAGGAGACTGCAACCACTCCATCCCTGGTCCAAGCACCTTCTATCCAATATAAGTAAGTCAAAAATATTGCAACAAAACACAAAGATTTCTTTTGCACACAGTCATATCAGGTAGCCTGACTAGTTAAAATGGTCGAAACCTTCCAACATTAGGTTCTCGACAACCTTCCATAAGCCAAGAAATGCAACCCCTCCAACAAGGAAAGAAACTCAACAAGATTCATATTCAGTAAACACTTCCCCCTATCCCTCGGGAACTCAACGCAATGGAGATCATTGCTTCCTATGGAGGGAGGATTGATCCAAGTGGATATCGATGGCCACCCACTGTTATGGAAATATTCCCCTACGGACATGTGAACTTTCCCTTGGATTACAGACCCCTAATACCAAGACAAAAAAAACACAATTGGACACTAACATCCCTTTGAGTTTAGTTTAGCTAATAAGAAAGAGAGAGAGGGATAAAAGGTGTGATGCACCTAGTTTCGAAGTTTGTTCTCGGTGATTCCAATCCGAGATTTATCTCCAAACCCCTTAGCACAACTTGATACTTGCAATGTAGTATATAAAAAAGTGAAACAAATAACTCCTACTCTACAAGATTATATCAAACAAATTCATTTACATATATTGAAGGAACAATAGACAAGGACATGCAAGAATACACAAGCTTGAAGGAAATAGGCCAAGTATATTAATATGAGAACCCAAAGAGAATACTTATAAACATGGATGGTGATGCAACACTCCTCGAAGTTATCCTCGTCTAGACCCTTGCATGAATCCAACAATCATAAGTATGATATCACGAAGCTTCCTCCTTCCTCCTCTTCTCCATGGAAATCCCTCATTATGTAAGATTTGGAGGCTTAACCACCATGGATATGATCACTCACTAGATCCACTAAAATGGGATGTCCAAGATTTTTAGGGAGAAAATATCTCTCAAGGATTTTAGGGAGAAAATATCTCTCAAAGATTTTAAGGAGGAAATATCTCTCAAGATCCACCAAATTTGGATTTTGGTTTGATAAAATATCTCAACCATCCATGATATTCTCAACCTCTCCTTGAGATTAGAAAACTAAATGTGAGGTGGATTCCCACACTAAATTAATTTCCTTTTTATGAATATTAATAAATAATTCATGTGCACATAGTATTTTGACCTTCATGTAATATATTTCTCCTCCACATTGACAAGGGATTGTGACATATGTTATTTCATGGTGTCAAGGTGTATACTACACTTAGAAAGGTGCGTATGACACTTTTAAAACACTTGCGACACTTAGGATGAGGTACTTAAGTGTGTAACATATTTCCCCTTAAAGTGTGAGGTCATAAGATAAACTGATGGCCGCAACACTTTTCAATTCTTCAATGCAAGGGTGTGGAGTTGGAGAACCTGGAAGAAGCTGTAAGAAACTATCAAACAAATTTAATATATGTTCCATTTCTGAGGCAGGGATATCTATGCTCAGAATACGAGATGACTCAAATCATGACCGCCAACCAATATGCTGCGGATCCATGAAAAAAATTGACTAAGGATATGGCCACCAAAGATACAATGTGGATCTATACCTCCATGACATGAACTGATTGTAGCCATGAAAATTACACAGTGGAGCTACGATATGATAAAACATATCCATGGACCAATACAACGTGGGTTTATGTGACAATATATATATATATCATAATGCTAAAATGATCTCCTTCGCATCCTGGGCAAAGCAGATAACAAAGTGAACACTCAACCGAGGGTCTTTGTCCCAATCCCAATGTGGTACGAATCTATCCATGTGAATAAATGATTTAATGTCGAACATGGTAGAAACCACTTGATTATTGATCATTAAGGTAAATAATTAACAAGTGCGATGGAAACCACCAATGATGTCAATGACTCCCAAGGTACCTTAGTACATTCCAGTGAATGTGAATAAATGAGATGAGGTTGAACATTTGTGGAATCATCCGAACAGAGGTTAATGATGTAAACCTATTGTTGGAAGTGAGGAGGCCTACCATTGAGGCATGCAGGTCCCAAGGTACTACCTAGTTTCTAAGTCTAATTCTTAGATGATGTGTTGAATTCGATAGGAAAAGACTTGTCGAAGGAGGGCCTTGATGTATCCCCGATCATTGACATGAAACTGACACAAGAAAGTGATGTAAGATAGTGAATCGAATGAGTATGGAGTGACACAGGAAATGGAAACTGGAAATACTACATATGGATGGTTTTAAGTGAAAATTCCCTTGAACATGATGAGGCACAAAAACTAACTTGGAAATATTGACTTGACGAGTACCAAAAAAGTAATGTGACAACAATAAGAGCACTCTTCGACTGGATGAAAAAGTATGGTGACACATGGAATTGGTATGAATCAGAGACAATCATATTACCCAACTGTAAGATGATATGCAAAAGGGTTCCATGTTCGAGGGTGACAATAGCTTCCATAAAGCATTCCCAAAAACTTGACCCAATTCCGTCAATTTACCCCCCACCTAAATAGATGAGTACCTCTTTTTCATTTAATGAGCTCGAGGAGGGTAACACATGATCAATGTAAATCACCTTTGGTAAGTTACTCTTCCTTTATTTAACAAACTGGAAGAAGTAAGGGTTCGTTCCCATATGGGTCCTTCAATGTGTAGTTTAGCGAGTTCAGAGAAGGAAAACATGGTGGTTTTTCATGTTTAGAGAGGTTTGTTGAGGAAAAGATATGAAATGATCTTACTCAAGCATTTTCATATTCTTCTTGGCTAAAGCAAAATAGACGGGAATGTCACCATAGGTTTATAGCCATCAAAAATAAAATCCCAACTCACAAGTATCAATTACAAGTGCTTAGGCTAGTCTTTTTCACAAATAAAAGCTTGCATGAAAATTCATTTTAATATGATTTTCTGAATACAATAGTTGTTGAAAAAACGTTTAAAGACATAATTAAGACACCAAAATCATGATCAAGATAGATGAGACATAAAGAAATCCTTTATTTCATTTGAATTCACCAAATAGTCATTTTATTTACAAAATCACATAGAGAAATTTCAGACCAAAGTCAAACATAGACATCCCCGATGGAACATACAAAAGGACCTCTGACAGAAAATCAAAATTGGACTCTAAAAGTTGGATTAGCTTTCCACAGATTGCTGCCCACTCGAATATGCACAATATCCTTTGTCAGCCATGAAAACTAATTCACAGACAAACAAGTCTACACAGACTATCAAAGATAGATCAACACCTCTGAAAAACAAGTGTCTGAATGATGTAATTCATACCTGAATGTTTTTGTCTACAATAAGACCCTGCTATCATAAAAGAGAATTAGGCTTGTGATAAATTAAGGAATGAATGAAAACTGAACTATCTCAACATAACTCAAAGATAAAACCTTTGTGTTCTTCTCCTTCTATCCTCCTCTTGTTCCTCCCTTTCCTTTTTCCTTTAAGAAAATTAGAATTTTTTGAAGTAGTTGAACCACCTCATTAGTTAAGTTAACTAAAACACAACCAACTTTTAGCTAAAGGGGGAAGAGTAATAAATCATAATAAGGGTTTTAAATAAATAATAACTAGTAGGTGGGACCCCTTGTGACTCCCTTTAGTTCTCAACAATCATACCATAACTAGTCAATTAAACAAAACACCCCTCCTTGTGACTCCCATCATGACATTCATTTTTGACAATTCATCTCAATAATATTTGAAACTATTTCCAAAATATATTACCAACATATCCAAAAACACACGATACAAAAATTTGAAGTCAACTGTTATCAACAATAAAAAACTTAAAATCCATATTTTCCAGTTAGTGACACAATCTTTCCCTTGTTGATGCTATCAACATTTAGTCCTTCTAAACTCGCGTTAGGATATGTCGGATCCTTAAGCCTCATATCACTGATTATATGAGAGCAATTGTCCTTCCAATGCATGTGGGAGGACATAGACTTATCATAATTATTTGAAGATGTGGAAGGGGCAGTAGCGACTTTTTCTTTGACAAGGGCATAGTAGGCCTCAATTTTCATCCTTTTATTTGAATAGCTCATTCATGTATGCATAATTGATTAGAAAATAGTTCCTTTAACAACCATACATGACAACTCATTAAAAATATGAAATAGATTTTGGCTCAACAACATATCAGACTCATGCAATCTAATCCATATAAATTGTTTAATTGTTGTCGATGAGAAGGGGATGAACAAAGGTTAATGAGGGGGAAAAGAAACACGGTTATTGCTCAAAGACAAAAAAAAATCAACAGTAATGCAAACCTAAGAAAACATCACTATAATCCAACCAAGAAAATGCGACTCTAAACTACTTCAATACATAATTCTTCTTGGCTATAATTAAATTTTAGAACAGGGAGTGAAAAATGAATGTGGGAAGGAAAGGGGGTTGTAATTAGTGGATAGAGAAATAATGGTAGGGAAAGAGAGCGATTATTGTTCATAAAATTAATAAAGTGATCCATAAAACCATTATGTAAAAGGAAACACACCAACCAAATGACCACTGAGACCCCAAAACAATTACTGTTTACAGTTCAAGCAATCCTGCACATTAACTTTCTCACTGTTCATGATCAAATATTTAACACAGTGTCATAAAAAAAGACAATATGCATTCCAAAACAATATGTAGGGGAGCTATGTTCCTCTCATTTATCGATTTAATATTTTAAAACAATTCCCAAATGAATAAACAATCACTTATTTCCACTCTGTTCAACGTCAAAATCAACCACTTCCCACGAATTATTTCAATCATCAAATACAAACTCAAAGGTCGTGCTTGATTCTGTCTTTTAATTCATTTAATAATTAAAATGTAATGAGATTATAACTTCATGGACCCTGTGCCTGTTTATGCAATGAAACATGATATTCATCAATACATAATGGAAAACCAAATACAACCATTCTAAATGTAAAGATATTTATTTGCCATTTAACCTCACAGACAACCATCACCATTTTAGACATACTATGTTGTGGAATACACAAACATCCAACAAAAAAAAGGCAAGATCATTTCTATGAATGTACAGGTTCAATAAATTTGAAACTAAACATCCATAGTGTTGCGCTATCGATCCAATACAAAGAGGCAACAACATGTTGGCTCAGGGGCAGACCCAGGGTTCAACATTACAAAAATGCACCAACAAAACCCTAACTACCGACCCTTTCGACAACACCTGCAAAGAAGATGGAGTCTCACCCGAGGTAGAGGCAGGGGTGGTTGTAGGAATCATATGTCTGCAACCTTAGCTGGGACACAGATCCATGATTCTAACACTTAACAGAGCACTCAACAACTAACATTCACCAATATCCAGTATTAGTTACAACGTAGTTAAACCCTAATTATAGAGCATCGCAGTATTCAAGAAGATCTAGCATCTAGCATCACTTAGCGCGATGAAACAGATCATATCTAGCAGATTCAAGAATTAAGCACATGTATATAAGTCATATCTAACATCCATCCATATTTTTAAGAACTAAGCATCAACAAATCATTCATCTATATTAAAGAACTAAGCAAATAAACATTCAATACATCGCACAAAGAACACCAACACAGCATGTACGTGGTTCACCCCCACCCCGAGGCTACATTCGCCAACTCTTCTTTTCTTTATTATCTTCAGTCAAGCTTCTTACAAGCACATAGCATCCAAGTTCTACTCCACACAAGACATGAGATCTGTGTGTACTCCGCCAGATCCTCCTTCTTCTAGCTAAGGTATAGGACAAAGCCTTCACACAGTCTCTTATAGTTACTTTCACTAGCCTTGCAAGCCTCACACAGTATTCACAAAGCCCTTATAACTCTTGATCACATAGATCCAACTCTAACACTTAGCACATGGGCCTGCTAGCTATAGGCCCGTGTGGTACAGGCCCATGTAACAGGCCTGCTAGCTAAGGTCTCTTCTCCCTTTCTTACATCGCTTAGCTAATTATTTATACATTACAAAATAGGCCTAAACATGGGTAAACCCATGGGTCAACATCCCATACCCGTTACATAATCTCGAATCCCAAAAAGGGCCCTAAAATGGGTCGATATCCCGCGATCTCTGCTTCGTCTTGCACTCCACCTTCGACAGCATGTCGAAGTCCCAAAATTAGGTCAAACATGACCAATAATATTCAAAACTTGGTCAAGGGCCAACATGCCCCCGACACTCACTTGTGACTCATCCCAAGTCACTATGATCTGACTAGTTGTGCTTCAAAAGCCTCGAGCTAGGCTCAAGTTTCTTCTACTTTTTGTTGGGCCATGACCTCTCGTTCAATGAAATCTTGTATGACTGCTGCGTTGACAGGTCCCTCTAGGCTCTATTCAACTACGGTGATGACTTTCTCTAGTTCCACTCCTCATCCTTCAATCTCTATGAACAGTTGGTAAGCCTCATCCTGTACAATTTGGAGCCTCTGAGTTACTTCCATAACTCTGCTCTGAATAGTGTGGACCGACTGCTGGGCAATACGCTACTCTTGAGATCGCTTCATCATTTCCATAGCTGACAGAGGATTCAATTGCACCTGCATTGTCTTTGCTTGTTTCTTTGCTTCCTGTAGCTATGATTCCAGTGCCTTCAATTCTAGATTCTTAGTGAGCCACTCATACGTCTGGGCACTTCGATCACTCAGTTTCTTAAATTCCATGGAAAGGACTTTGATTCTTTCAACTGCGCTTCGAGAAGTTGCTTCTCTTTGATCCCTTACATCTTATGGGGTGTCAGGTATGGTGCAGAGCTCTAAGTGTGCTATACATTGTTGTAGCTACCAGATAGCTTCTGCGAGATGCTCTACTTGATGTGTGAATCAGTCTTCTGCCTCTGGTTCTAATATTGTCACAGAGTGGAGGACTCTGTTGACTTCTTCTTTCACTTCAAGTTGCTCTGTGAGAAACGTTTTTTTTTCTTGTTGCATCTGAGCTTTATCTTATTCAAACGTTGCCTGGAGAGAAACCTTCTCCTGTTCTACAAATCTGAGTTTTTCTACAATTACACCTTGCACTTGCTTCAATGCTTGGGTGGCATGTTCTATTTCTTCTTGAGCACGACGAAGGAGAGCTTCGACTGCATCAACTAGTCGGTGGAGTTGGGCTGGCTCATCTCCCAAATCTAGTTCTCCTAATGATAAAGGCACAGTGGACACTGTGCAATTGGACTGAAGGGCCTATTGTAACCCTTGGAATTTGACCTTAATTATGTCGTACATTTCCTCCTTCTTAGCTTCTTATTTCTCCATGATTTCTAGCGAAGTGTCATTTAGGGCTGCTATGATGAAGTCAAAATCATCGTTAGTAAGCACAATATTCATATTGATCACGATGGACTTCTATTTCTTCAGGGATGAAGTTTTTGGGGGAGAAAACTTCCTCTTCTTCAGGGGATCAGTCTCATCTCTAGGCAGTGTTACTTTTCCTAGCTTGTGTTCATCTCCTTTGACATTTATCTCTTCATCATCACCCCCTTAGTTAGGTTATAATGAAGTAGTCTTTCCTGAGGCACTTCTTAAATCTTGTACCTCTTTGGTCGTCTTCGTTCTGTTGGGTCTGGTTGTATCATGTTTTTTTTGCGTGGTCTCTGGGCTGTCAAGGTCAGACATCTTTGCAGGGTTTTCTAGAATAAGAAGGTCTTCCGACCATTCCTTAGTGATCTCCTCAATTTCCTCTTCCGTGAGTTTGTAATACAACTAAAGCTTCTCCTTTTGTTCATCGGCTCGTGCTATAAGGTAGATGAAGTGTTGATCTGCACAAAACTTCATCAAGGGTCGAAACCTCTATAGGGTGTTCGGAGTCATGCAAGGTTCAAATTCGATGGCTCTCTTCAGCTGAAGGTAATATGTATGAAAAACATTGTTCGAATGCTACTGTTTGTTCATATCACTCGAGTACCAGAGTGTAGTGAACTTCGCAGCAAGCGGCTCGAACGGTTCAATATTCGGGAAGGTCATACCTTCGGACAACTCCTAGGAAAAAACGACGATGCAGATCAGTAGCCAGCTAAAGTGAAACTCATATCCCTGATCCTGTTCTTCGTGGTAGTCTAGTTCCAACTAATTAAATAGGTACTTCCCCCAGTTCATCTGTAGACCTTCCACACACTTCCCTGCGAGGTCAACGACAAAGCCTGTGACCTGCATAGCTTTATTCTTCCTTACTAACTTTCTGGCTATTAGCTGGTAGGATAGGTGCACTGCGCCATTATGGATGGAGGCTACCTTGTAGCCTTGTGTCCACTTTTCAACATCGCCATATGTATCCTTGATCTTCTGTTCTAGTGCGTAATCCATGGCTTTTCCTGGATAGAACTCCTACGGGTCGAGTCCTGGCATACTTAATCCTATGATCCTATGGATCAACATCGGATCGACTGTGATACGACAGTCTAGCCATAAGTAGTGTAACATCCTCGAGCACCCACGACCGAGCCACGCTACACGAGGGAAATATTTCATTCTCTCACTTCGGAACATACTATAACATACCCAGTATTCAACTGAACTATGCCACATAAATTTTCTCTTCAAACTGCATGCAATTATAACATACACATACAAAACTCTTGCAAAAGATTTACATATAAACACAAACAAACAATTAAATTCTGTAAATATATGATTTCATACTGAGATAACAGTAAATAAAAGTATGTAGCATATACAGGGAAATACCCATAAACATACAGACAGTTATAATCACATATATGATAAACTGTAAGATAAGAACGTAAATAGCAATGCAACATGTAAATTTATCATACAATTGGTACTTATCTTGGAAATATTGTCACCACTATGTACAGACCATCCACGAACCTCCCAGCCTTAGACTACACTGTTCATCACTCTCAACAGTGAGTCACCCCTGAGATGGAACTAAACTCCATCTAGGTAAAGGGATTTCTAACCAGGATAAAGGATCATAGACAACATGAAATAATCTGTCTCAGGTGCTCACTCAACTAATAGACTACAATTTCTCATTCCCCACATGCCTGTCCCACCCAAGGAAGTGTGCCCCTTCTCTGCTCAACATTCCTTCGGCTGCCCCACTTCCCTTCCAGGGCTTCAGCAACAGGCTAGACAGGAAGTCTTATAGAACTGTAGCTTCAGTTTATCCCCTTCAGGAAATCAATCCCCAGCAATTATCTCACTTATAGAATTTCTCACGGGCCTAACAACCCGCCTCTTCAATTTCCCATGGGCCTGACAACCCGCTTTTTTAATCCCACTCCCAAGCTAACCAGGTACACCAACCAAAAATGGTTATGGAAAGAGGCTCAAATATAGTCAAATGAATGTCTGAAGGATAACAGACTGTGTGAGTGAAATGTTCATGGAATAATTGACTGGATGACTGAACGATGGAAGGAATCATGGGAGAGATGATCGTAAGAATGATCATCAGAATCATCCTCCGGATGATGGAGAAAAAGGTGTGTAAATGAACTAAGTCCCCACGATATGCATTCATGTCCCCAACTTGACACTTGTCATGTTGGAAGCTACTTTGATCCACTTGTCCCCAGATTTATAACTTAGGATAAAATAATTATCCATACTTTATGTTTTAAGAAATATTAATATAATATTCCTTTTTGGCTTAAGCTCTCTAGATTATCCCTTTCCCTTAACATTTGGCCCTCCCTTTCCCTAATTAGTGGAGTTCATCCCCCCATCTCTTTTATCATGGCTGGTCTATGTGTAGCGATGTATTTTATATTAATCATGAGACATATACAAAATAGGTGCACTGGCCTTTAAAATCTAGGCGCTCTGGCTTAATTCCAAAACATAAGCATCCCAGCTTATAATAACTGGCTCACCAGCCTATAAAACATATTGTATACACAAGGCTCGCTGACCTTCGTACCACGCACACTTTAGTTACTACACACGGTATCCGAGAATGTGCACACTACATCATTTTACTGTGCAATACATGTGCGCACTATGCCATGAAAGGTTCATTAAAAAATGATGTCAAAACATCTCACTAGCTTAAGTATACTTACATTACATTTACAATTGGGTTTGACCGAGGGATATTACAATCCCCTCCCCTTATTTATGCACTGTCCTCAGTGCATCATATAACCATATACAACAAAATTTTTAAAAATCCTCAAAAAGAGGTGGGTATTCTGTCTGCATTGCATTCTCATGCTCCCAAGTAGCATCCTCAGTACCATACCAGGTCCATTGGACCTTTACAAGCCCTATGGCTCGATTCTAGAGCTGCTTGATTTTCCGATCCAAAATGTGCACCGGATGCACTTGAAAAACGGCTTCTTGCTCCCCCCGAATCACATTCCAATCAATAACATGATTAGCATTAGGTATATATTTCTTTAGCAATGATATATGGAATACATTATGAATAGACATAGATGCAGGCAATGCAATCATATAAGCAACTGCACCAATCCTCTCTAGGATTTCAAATGGTGCACAAAATTTGGCTACCAACTTGGCGCAGCTTCCCAGCTTCAGGGAACTCTGATTAGATTTCACCTTCAGGAAAACATGATCACCCACTTTGAACTCTCTGTGGGTTCTGTTGTTATCGGCATAAATTTTTTTCCTGTATTGGGAAGCTTTTAAATTATTCTTAATTTTTATCATTTGGTCCTCCATCTCCTTGAGAAAATCTGGCCCAACTAATGTCCTATCAGCTGGATTATCCCATCTCACTAGAGTATTGCACTTTTTGTCGTAAAGTGCTTCAACTGGGCTCATATTCAACGATGGATGATACACATTGTTGTAAATGAATTCTACCAAGTGCAAGTAGTCTTCCCATTTCAATGGTTTGTCCATCACATACATTCTCAGTATGTCTTTTATCACTCTGTTCACCCTCTCTTTCTATTCATCAAACTCAGGATGATAATCTATACTAAAGTTTAGATTCGTTATGAATCCTTTGAACAATCCTTTCCATAAATTTGAGGTGAATTTCGGGTCTCTTTCAAACACAATTGTTTTAGGAATTCCATGCAATCGTGCCACTTCCTTTATGAAAATATCAACAACATCTGTTTCCTTGTGAGTAGTTTTCAGTGGAATAAAATGGGCAGCTTTCATAAGCTTTTCCACCACCACCATGATCGAATCATGCAACTTCTGGGAAATCCCATAATAAAATCCATTGTCACCACTTCCCACTTCCATTCAGGAATGGGAAAAGGTTGCAACAAACAATTCTAGCATTCCATACATCTAGAGATATATTCAATGATCTCTCTCTTCATACCTGGCCAAAAGTAATGGCTCTTGATCACTTCCATGGTTTTCTGATATCCAGGGTGCCCTACATAAGGGACATTATGAATTTCATGCAAAATCATACGTTTCAAGTCCTAGACCTTTGGAACAAAAAATTTGTTCTTGTGCAACAGTATTCCATCTATTCCCAAATTATAATTATCCACCTTCTGTGGTATCTTACCCTGTTGTAGCTTTGCTACCAATTCTCTGTATTGCAGATCTGCATTTGCAGCCTCCAGAATTTTGATTTTAATAATAGTCGGATACATGCTAATGGCTGTAGCATGTAGTTCATGCACCCTCTTGTTGAGTGCATCAACCACTTTATTCTCTTTTGCCTTGATATGCTTTGTATCAAAGTCATATTCGCTTAGAAATTCTAACCATCTTCTTTGCCTAGCATTTAGATTTGGCTGATCAAATAAATATTTCAGACCATTGTGGTCTGTTCTTAGCTCAAACCTCTTTTCCATGAGGTAGTGTTTCCATTTCCCCAAGGCATGCACTATGGCTGTCAACTCCAAATCATGAGTGGCATAGTTTCTTTCATGCTCCTTCAACTTCCTTGATTCATAACATATAACAAACCCATTTTGACTGAGGACTCCACCAAGTCCTTCATTACATGCATCTGTGCATACAATGAAGTCTTCATTTGGGCCTGCAATCCTTAATATTGGAGCACTTGTCAATAATTGTTTCAAGTGTTGGAAACTCTTTTCGCAATCCAGTGTCCATTGAAACTTCACCCCCTTTATTTGCAAGGAAGTGTTTGGGTGTGAAATATTTGAGAATCCTTCAATAAATCTTCTTTAGTAGCCTGCAAGACCCATGAATGATCTCACCTCTGTCACATTCTTCGGCACTGACCATTCTCTAATGGCTTCTATCTTCTCATTATCCACTGCTATACTATCCTTTGAAATGATATGCCCCAAATAATGAATTTGTTTATGATAAAATGAGCACTTGCTCAATGTGGAATACATCTGATGCTCCCTTATTACTTGCAACACCATCCTCAAATGATGTTCATGCTCTTCCTATGAATTAGACTATATAAGAATGTCATCCAAAAATACAATGACAAACTTGTCCAGATATTCTCGGAAAACACCATTCATTAAGCACATGAAAATAGTTGGTGCATTTGACAACCCAAATGGCACCACTATGAACTCATAATGACCATACCTTGCGTTGAAGGTGGTCTTGCTGATATCTTCTTCTTTAATCCTTACTTGATGGTATCTTGATCTGAGATCTATCTTTGAAAATATCTTTTCATCCTTCAATTGATCAAAGAGATCATCAATCCTTGGCAGAGGATACTTGTTCTTAACGGTCGTTTTATTCAATTGTCTGAAGTCAATTCACAATATTAATGTTCCATATTTATTTTTCACAAACAAGACTGGGGCACCCCAAGGTGACACACTTGGGCGTATATACCCCTTCTTCAGAAGTTCTTCAAGCTGCATTTGCAACTCCTTCAACTCTGGTGTACTCATTCTATAATGATTCTTTGACACTAGAGTTGCTCCAGGCATTAGATTTATAGAGAAATCAATGTCTCTTTTTTGGGGGTAGTCCTGGTACTTCCTTGAACACATATTCAAATTCTTCTAGGACTGCATAATCTTCCAAATTTGGCACCTTATCTTTAGGTGTCTCTTCTATATGAGCTTTAAATATTTGACACCCTTTTCTGTAACATTTCTTTAGCTGCAATGATGAAATTTCTCTAATGGTTACTGCCCTAGGAATTCCCTGCACTTTCCTTAGTTTCCCTTCCTCATCCAAGCAAGTAAATGCTTTGTTGTGATAGTCTAAGAGAGTATGATGTTGGTCGAGCCAATCCATCCCAATTAGAAAATCATAGGAACCTAAAGGCAAGATGTTCAAATTTTCCTTGGTGTTCATTCCATTTGTGTCCATGAGGCATGAATTAACCATCTCATTAAATTTTCTTTTGGCTCCTATAGCCAACTACACCACCCAGGATTTCCCATGCTTTCTTCTTGGCCATTGCAAACTTTACACCATCTTAGAGTCTATATAACTATGAATAGCTCTTGAATCAATTAAAATAGAAATAGTTTGGTTGTTGATCATACCTTCCACTTCAATCACGTGGGACTGATACTCTTCTTGTTGTCCAGGTCTGCATAGATCCTTGGCACATATCTTCCCATGTCCTCCACTGTTTCATCTTGATGTACATTGTGAACAACCCTACCTTTTTCACCTCTATGAGGACAATCTCTAAACCTTTGATCTCCTTTACAACCCCAACATTGAATAGGTGGTTTCCTTGGCCTTTGACTCCTTGTGTCAATTGTTCTGGGTTCTTTAGGCATTTTTTGTCCCTATGGATTATTTCTGAAGAATGGTGGCTTAGATCCCTTCTTCCTCTGATCCATATTGAATTTATTTTTGTCTTCCCAAGCCTTTTGTAAATATGGACTTGCTTTCTGCTGATCATATAGGCATTTATCTCACCTTATGGTCTCTACCAATGTCTTGGGATCATCATATTGTATTTTGTCACTGATGAATGATGGAAATCCACTCAAATACGTTTGAATTTTGACTGTCTCATCCTTGATGAAAGAGACATACTTCAACAGTTCTAGAAACCTTCTCTCATATTCATCTATGGTCATACTTCAAAGCTTGATTTCAAAGAACTCTTTCATCTTCTTGTCATAGTATCTCTTAGTCAAGTATTTGTTCTCAAAATACTTCTTGAATTCCCTCCAAGTAACACTTTTCTCTTTAATGTGATGCACTTGCACATGTTTATCCCACCACATGGAGGCCTTTCCCTTGAGTTGATAGATATAAATTCTACCTTCTACATGAGAAGAATAATTATGCAATTGAAAATACTTTCTCATGCCCAACAACCATGTTTTTGCATCTTCATCCTTCTTGTGCTCACCATCAAATGTAGGAGGTTTGATTTTGTTCATTTCTCCTCGTAGCTCATCCACCCCAGACCTCTTATGCTTTATGACAGGGGATGGACTTGAGTTTCTTCCTACTCTCTTATTAGAATGCCTTGGGGAGTGATGGTGGTGTCTGCTAAAACTTCTTGCTTTTCTTTTCTCATTCGAAGGCTTGTGACTTCCAGATTTTCTTAATCCACTCTCCTTAACCAATTTATTTTCTATTATGTTCAATCCCTCCAATAACTTCATGTTGAAGTCATCCTGCTACTCCTTGGCTCTCATAATCCTTTAATTATCATCTTTATGGATTTGGACATCCTTCTGCAATTTTTTAATGGTCTCTGTCATATTCATGTTTTCGTTCCTTTCTTATCCATGTCCATTGGAGTTTGCTCCTTCAATGCCCAAATGGTCATCCATCCCTCTGTTCTCATCTTACTGACTGTAATTCCCCTGTGCCTCTTCCATTCCTATGGACTCTGCACTAATCTGATCTGATCTAGTTGTTGTTAATTTTGCAAAACGTGCAGCCATCGAAACTTATCAGGCTAATAATTCAACAATTCATGAAAAATATGAACCATTTTGGTTCAATATATACATCAGAATTATCTCTTATGATTTCCTGGTGTTATCACCATGAAAATTCTAGATAAGACCCAAGTCTTGAGAACATAGACGCGCGACACCTTCAGAGATACATCTGGGCAAAATGCAGTTTTCTGAAACCACTTTTTCCAAGACGCGGTATCACATGTTTCAATATCTAAAAACCACCACTCATGGAATCAGTGATGGATAGTCATATCACCCTGTTTCACTCGTTCGGTACTTCAAATCCATGTGACGTCAACTGAACGCCACCATGTGAAAAACTCAAAAGATAATCATTTGAAATGGATTAGTCGAGCATGGAAACCCAACGCACTTGTACGTAGTCTGTCTATGCTTCATAATTGACATTCTATAAATACCAATTCTCAAGTATGGAGTAATATCCAAATTGCTCAACTTTCTTCTCTCTGTAAAAGCATTTCGGTATCCGCAAACTGAGGTACATGGACAAGGCTAAATCCTGCGAGACTGGTTATTCAGGCAACATGCTAGACTTTCCTACGAATAAGGAGGAAAGGGTACATGCTCACATTCTAGTGACTAAATTCCACATAGAGACGACTATAGACTCGCAGTTCGAAGTCAAGATGAATCCCACTATGAAGGATTTAGTCATCAATAGGATAGGTGCTAAGAAGAAAAGGAGCAAGCGACAGAAGAAGGAAACCTCAGCTGAAATGACTGTGTTAAGAACCAAATATCAATATAGCATAGAAAAACCTCAGAAAAAGTACTCAATGCCTTGAAAAAGAGATAATTTCATATAATAAGCCTCTTCGAGGGGGCAACCTCATTTTAC